>OY998175.1:259707208-260307208 GCA_963921935.1 Galeruca laticollis
CATCTGCCATGAAAAAATTATTGAATTTATTCTTATTAACTTCACTGTATTAAACCGCATCCAGACGAAATAACAAACGTAAGTAATCGTTGGCCATTGAGTAATTGGACATGCCGTGTGGATAATGTATACATTGTACACATGACTAATGTGCGCCAATCACGGATATAGGAAAACAAAACGGATTGCCAGCACTTCTGAAATTTTTTTACAAAAATGACTGTGGCATGCAAGTCACCATCGCGTGACTATTTTCGTTGGCTACATTGAATTTACCAAAAAACATTGAACTGCTGCCACTGAATAAGTTAAAATATTGAAAACTGTTGATTTAATGAATGAGCTTCTGATGGGAGAATTTTTGTTTCTTAATTTTTTATTTGTTTAGCAGAAAACTAAAATTTTTCTATATAATAATTTGAAAGAAAGTGTAATAGCAATGTTGTGTTTAATAACACTTTTTCAAGAAAATAAACCATATCTGTGGTTTAGAGTAAATACCTATTGAATTTCTATATAAAAATTTTAATTTTGATTTCTATGATTTCTAGCATCATAAATTGAGGTAATTTCGAATCTGCCCAACCTGTGGTATTCGAAAATACAACGACTAAGCATAAAATTTGAAAAATCAGAAGTAACTTCTTGAGGATGTGAAGAAAACGTATATTTGGTTGATGGATTTCAGAATAGCTCTGAATAATTAATTAGAGTAGGGGTGCTTGCTATCTACTGGATATAAAATACAATGTTTGAGACACTTTAGCTAAATAAATTACATACTAATATGTTCATATTCTCTATTAGTTACATTTTATTAACAATTGTACAGTAGGGACCTGGAATAATAAAAAATGAAGCTTGCATTGAGTGAAAAATAACATATATTGATATTTCAAAGTAACTTACTAAATATTTAACAATATAAACTTAATTAATTCTAATCCATTTATTTGAAATGGGAAAATACCAAATATTGTGTAGGTAAGGTTTTTATTGATTTTCATACAATATCAGTTTCAAAATTTTTTTTTCAATACTTTCCATAGAAATGGATTTGTTGGCCTCATTTGAAATTGTATTTATTCTGATTGCACGGTACGTGTTGATAATTAATTTAATTAGTTTGATCTAGTTAATTTCATAGGGTGCATAATCAGAAGAATGTTCTGATAATGATGTCCATCAGTCCATCCCCTCAGTAGGGGCTTGGACTGTCTTAGACCCTGTAGAGCGTTCCGGTGAGCGTGGACTGCTCAACGGAGCTGCGGCCCCTCCACTGCCAGTGCATCCGCCCTTTCATTACTTTCAAAACCAGAGTGGGCTGGAATCCATTCTAACCACACTACGTTCCGCATTGCTAGGTTAGTAAGCCGTTCTCGACATTAAGTAGCAAGCCCTGAGTTGATAATATATCCACTCATGGCCATGATGGCTGCTTGACTGTCCGTGTATATGGTTATGTGTCGGTCCATATAACCTCTGTCTATGTTTATCTGCGCACATTCCAAAATAGCGTATAACTCAGCCTGATATGCAGATATCCCCTTTCCCAAAGGAACACAAACTTGCGTCTTAGGGTTCCTGGAGTGAATTCCAGCCTCCGCCGCATCAATGGAGCATGAGCCATCTGTGTACCAGACGATTCCATGATGCTGTGGATTTCCCTCTCTCTCCCAGAATTCCCTTATCTGGATCTTCACTCTATAGGGGTTTTCGAAGAAGTACCCACGCAGGCAAATATATGAGCTTCTTGACGTGCCTGCACCCTTCCACGCTTCGCAAATAACTCAAGCTTTTTAATCGCTGAAGTGCCCTCTCGGCCTCAGCCTCGATCATATGGTAGAGAGGCCGAAGTCCAGGAATCGCCTCCAATGCAGCAGTTGGTGTAGTCTTCATGCAGCCAGTTGCCCCCAAACTGACAAATCCTTGGAAGCTTGCCAGTTGCAGTATAGCCGTGGCCAAGGTTACCCACTGCCACCAAACCAGAGCCGCATATGTGAGCGTAGGCAGCATGATCATTTTGTAGAACCATTTAATGTTCTTAGGGGTTGGTCCCCATTTCGGACCAATGGCTGTCCTACGGGCCCAGTACGTGTCAGTCACCCTGCTTGGGCGACTATCAAGATGAACCTTCCATGTAAGTGTCTTATCCAGGATCACTCCCAGATAGTTCACATGTGCAACCACTGGAAGTGGCATTCCGCCAAAGTGCAGCCCCTTAGGTCTTATACATCTCTTCTTCATAAAAGCAACTACCTCAGCCTTGGCAGGATTCACTGAGAAGGATATTATATGCCGCCTCTCGATTGCCTGTGAATTAATTGGAAGATGTGTCATCTTCATCCCCTGATGATCCCAGTACCTCGCAAAATAGTCTTTTCATAACAGATCTTATGACGAATCTAGCATAGTAAAAAAATGTGACCAGTTAAAATTGTTGTTGGCCCATTTCCTGATCCAAAAACATGTTAATAAAAGGAGTGAAGATTATGAAATATGAGTAATTTAAACTTTTCCCATATATGAAACCGAAGAAAATAGGGTCTTCTTGTGAAAAAAAAATGCTATAATACTGGAGTGGACTTTGTATTGTAAGGCATTAAAAAAGTGTTATTCACCTTACAACATTTAAAAATAACTCCAAATCCTCTTGGGTGAATTTGTATATCGGTAAGTATCTTAGGTTATATTCTACTTTGAATTGGGATTCAAACGTAGCAAGTCTATAAAGACTGTGTAGAAACAAAAAAGCCAGGAATATGTATTTTCTTCTTTGTCTTAGTCAAAACTATCGTGTGTTTATATATCTTCCAAAATAATTTCTAGTATTCCAAATATCAAATAAATCATTGACAAAAATATGTAACATGCATTGGTTACTGTTATTTGGGGGATAATTAGAATTTTAGGTACATTTCTACCATACATTTATATTTATACTCTAAACAGTGCATAGCTTTTTAAAGAACTATTTTTAGGAATAATATATTGAAAAAATTATCTGCTACTTTTATTTAAAACTAGTAATAGTAAACTGAACAACAGTTGGACAAAATTATAACCAACTGCTCTCTAATGTGCTATAACTATAAAATTATTTTATTCAATATTATTAGGATACTTCCTTGTTAGTAACAATAAACGGAGCGAAAATTAGCCTTAAGCGCAAAGAAGTTGGAAACATTGAAATTATTGTTAGAAATTACACACAAACACAACCTTCAAAAGGCCGATTCATGTGATATTCAGTGTAGCCAACAGAAATTGTTACGCGATTGCGGAACGCATATTAAATTCATCTACTGAACAGTGTACTAGCAATTCAATTTGTATTCCTATATCGTTGGTACTGGAAAACATTCGCGTTGAAGACGAATCCATGCCCAGCGTTGGCTGATCTTTGGTCTCCAATGTTGCTCCCAAAGTTGCCTTATGTTAGCCTTGGCATCTGGATACGGCTTTAGCATTAGTAATTTGCCGATAAACATGACAATTTGACAAATATTTGGAAAAATTCTAATACATCTTTTAATAGATCATACAATTTACTGTGTTCAACTTTTATAATATATCGTACTTGAAAATAAATTCCGAAAACTTGGACTAAAAGTATGAAGTGTTCTCAAAAAATCCTGTGTTTATAAATAATTATTAGGCTTTATTTTTGTAGATAGGAGGGTATGTGGTTGGTTACATATTCTGTTAGAATATGTTTTCTGAATATGTGTAAGCACAAATGTAAAATTTTTTTCAATAAGATTTCATCAAATAAATAAACATGCTTGTTTCTTGCTTCAAAAAAATGAAATTTTCACTACAATCACCTATGAACGAACGTCTCGTTTTCTTAATGCAATTACCCAAATAACTCTTACTGTTTTCCGTAACATTTCTTCAGAGAGAACTCTCGGATATGTTCGAAGACATTCCACTGAAGGATCGAAACGCTATGATTCTGCAGCAAGATGAAGCCCTTCCACATATTCCCAGAGTAGTAACAAAATTGCTAAATGGAATGTATCCAGGGTCGGTTGGTGAGTGTATGGCAGAAATAGTCCGTCCTGCGAAATCACCAGATCTCGTCCCCTTAGATTTCTTTTTCTGGCTAAGTTTGAAGAATGGGTTTACATGACTCCTCTTGTCGAATTGAAAGATCTGGAAAACAGTATTGGAGACGAATACCATCGTTTGTCTCCTCTAGTAGAAGATTATCCATTTAAAAGTATCACCTCGAGCACAAATGTGTTTACAAACAGATGGCGCTCACTTCGAGAATTTAATAGAATAAGGTTAACTAAAATGAACGTTTCGGTTTATGTTTATTTTTATTGCGCTAAGGATACGAGGCTTTCGTTCACGAGTGATAGTAACTACTCTAAATCAAACTTTTTTTAAATAATGAAAAGTCAACAAATGTTTATTTATTAAAAATAATCTCACCACTGATAACCAAATATTGATGCGGTGAGAAAAACATGTTCTATTCAAATATGTAACGAAACGTTTACCTTAAAAAAGCAGTTGACTATCGTTATTTTAACACATGTAATTTATACGCTACTTTGCAGCGTTTTTAAATAAGATACTTCATGGAACATATTATTTGAAATTAATTTTTATATTGCAGGATATGGAAATATCTACCCCAGAACTCTGCAGGGTAAGATAGCAACTATAGTCTACGCTATTATCGGCTGGCCCCTTTTCCTACTATACCTTTCCAACATTGGTGATATTATGGCCAGATCTTTCAAATGGATATATGCCAAGTGTTGTCTCTGTAGATGTTGTCCAGGCGTAGCAAAAAGAAGAGCGATTAGGGCTCTTCGAAGGGAACAAACAATGCAAGTTGATTATGTCAGTGAAGATGAAAGGGGAAGTGATGTATCTAGTGGAAGTGGTAAGGTAAGATATTCTATTCAGTATCTCGCAAAATTCTATCATAGTTCAATGTTTTTCCTTATGATGTGGAAAGTTTCAAAGTAATACTGTGTTTGTATCAAACATTGTGAATTGGAAAATAACTGAGCTAATCTCCATTTGGAGACCAAAATGAAACTCCAAACTCCAAGTTGGTAATATTTTCACTCAGTTAATCGTTTATTGTTTCCGACAATAATTGAAAGCTGCAAAATAAATATAAACAAAACACAATGTGTTACCATTCGGGTAAAAATTGAGGTTTCTTGGATGATCATTGAATGTAATATTTCCAGGAAAATAGAGCCAATAGAATATTTTTGCTCTTAAAATGGGAATTTTGTCAGCAAAATACATTCACCTTTTCGCTAGGACACCAGGGATTAAATCTCATGATATCTCAAAATTCAGGATAAAATTAGCATCATCAGTTATGATTAATTTCAATTTTTTTAATTAGTTGATGGTATTTGTGACAGCTACCTATATACATCACTAGTACAGTGGAGTTAAATGACTTCAATCACTAGACAACAATTTTTTTTTATTTTTCTTTCGCAACTATTTACTATTTTCGTTTCTTTTATAGTTCTAATAAATAGTAGTAAAACCAAATTTATTCTGACACGTCAGGTTTTGGAGAAAAAAATATTGAAAATGAATTAAATATCAATTATTATGTATGTACATTAGATGAAGCTGTATGCCATCGTCCTGTTTAAAATGTTTTTCTTTTTATTTTATACTGTTCAGCGACACTTTCTGATATCAATGTCCTACAATAATCAAATAATCAGCAAGCATTTCACTGTTCCACTTGCACTGGTAACGTTTTTCAATAACAGAAATGTCTTGATGAAACCTTTCGCCGTGAGTATCACTGACGTCACCAAGATTCGCAGCCCCTCTCCCTTCTCCCCACACCTTTCTACGATGGTATGAATATGGGAGGTCAAATTTTTAAGGTTTTAGTATTCGATGACTGTTGGAAGTGTTGGAAGTGTTTCCCAGCTTTACGGTAGGAAAGTTAAGCCGACCGATGAGAGATTTGGATTGTGGCACCAGTTTGAAAATTTGGAAGGTAACAATCTGGCTACATATATTGGAAATATAAATACACGAAAGGCGAACATCCGCTGGAAGATGGACTTATATCAATTACAGAACCGTTTTGTGACAACATAATGCTTGAAAAGGTATACGGCTTAGAGGACTGCGATGGAAATTCTAACCTTGTTAAAAAAAATATGTGGTTCTTTTAATAGCTATATACGTGGAAAATTTGGCGAATTGGTTCCTGCAAAACATGGTGTTAAAGCTAAGCTACCTCTCCTCTTATTAAGTAACAACGCGAGTGCCATTGGAACAAGAGAAATAATCGGAGAAGATTTGGAAATTATTTGAAGGAAACATAATGAACTTGTGTGCATTCCATACAAAGTAGAGTTAGCGGACTTTAAACTCGATAGGCTACTGTAAGAAATACCGGAATTATTGGAGCAGCTCCGGAAGGAAGATTACTATCTAATTGACTTTGACATAACGATGGATTTTGCAGGAACCTTTAACGAAGAGGAAATGATCAATTATTTAAGTAGCAACTTTAACTTTTGCATCCAAGGAGAGTACAAGGAAAGGTGCAACATTATTGTAAATAATGATAATACAGTAGGCATAGATTGCCTTACGTGGCTTACATCTAACGCAAGGGCTAGAATATACAACACATTTATTTGTCAAATAATCAGTCCTGGAGTTAACAAGAGCATTGGAAACCATATTATAGATTTAGTCAACTGCCCAGATGCGAGATTAAAAGAAACTTGCTCTTCTATATTTGTCAAGAAGCATGGTATTGCCAGATTGGAAGCTACGATATATAATTACTCTATTGGAAATTCCGATGCAGAAGGCTAGAGTCCTCCAGAAGATTGCATAACTCTGCTAAAAGATTGTAAGTTCTACTTCCAAAATGCTCCTATATACTCTGTTTTGATTGCAAAAATGTGGACAACGTTGACCGATATTCTACAAAATAGCTGCTGTCTTCTGTTTAACAATATACTACAGGGTAACAGCAATACAAGAAAATTGACGGGATTACAAATAAATTTACCAAAAGAATTCGATGAAAGGATGAAGGTTGTAAATTACATTCTCTTTGCATGCAGCTTCAATTGCCTCCCTGTTAATCATATAGAAGTTGTAGAAGAAAAGTATAACAGAGACAATGTTCGAATTATACAAAAATGTTACATTAAAGATGGAGAGACCCACTTTTCTAGATACAGCACCCCGTTTTCTACTATACCGGAAGATATCGACATACAGGACGCTGTACTAATGTTTACAGATAATTTGGTGGCACGTGTTTTAAGGAAGAGAACCAATAAAACAAACAAACTTACTCCTTATAATATTAAATAAATCAACATTTTTTCCCAAGCTTACATTACATGGACCAGGACACGAACACAGGAAATGGATGAGCTAGATACCAAGAGGCGGAAGCTGGATTCTCTCGAAAAGACAACGGCAATAAAGGAAGAATATAGAACATCCTGCGTTATGTCAAAGTCCATTAGATAGTAATCTTCATGCCGCAGTTGCTCCAATAAATCCGCTATTTCTTCCAGTAATCTATCGAGTTAAACGTCCGCCAATTCTACTTTATATGGAATGCACACAGGGTTTTCATGTTCCCTTTTAATAATTTCCAAATCTTCTCCGATTACTTCTCTTGTTCCAATGGCAAGTGAGTTGTTACATAATAAGAGAAAAGGCAGCTTAGCATTAACACCGTGTTTTGCAGAAACCGATTCACCAAATTTTCCACGTGAATAACTATTAAAAGAACCACATATTTCTTTTCTAACAAGTTTAGAGTTCCCATCGAAGTTCTCTAAGCCGCATACCTTCACAAGCATTATGTTGCATATCGCAGGATTTTTCAGGAGTCCTTAACAAAGAGGCAATGTTTGATTATTTAACCAGCGACTTTAACTTTTGCATCCAAGGAGAATACAAGAAAAGGTGCAACATTATTGTAATTAATGATAAAAGTATTGGCATAGATTGCCTTACGTGACTTACATCTAACGCAAGGGTTAAAATATACAACAAATTCATTTGTCAAATAACCAGTCCTGGAGTTAACAAGAGCATTGGAAACCATATTATAGATTTTGTCAATTGCCCAGATGCGAGAAGAAAATAAACGTTGACCAAATTGGAAGCTACGATATATAACTACTCTATTGGAAATTCCCATGCGGAAGGCTACAGTCCTCTAGAAGATTGCATAACTCTGCTAGAAAATAGTAAGTTGTACTTCCAAAATGTTTCAATATACTCTGTTTGGATTGCAAAAATGTGGACGACATTGACCTATAGTCTATAAAATAGCTGCTGTCTTGTGTTTAACAATATACTACAATATAAAATTAAGTGTCTCGACCCTCACTTCGTGGAATCTACTCATATTAGTGTTTTAAATTAACCTAATTCCACAATATAATCAAAATTGTTGAAAATTCTAAAAAATTGAGAATTGTCTCATTTAAAACACTAATACTACAATATGTTTATTGGTGTAACAACAATATGAGAAAATTGACGGGATTACAAATAATATTACCAAAAGAATCCGACGCCAGGAAGAAGGTTGTAAATTACATTTTCTCTGCACGCAGCTTCAATTGTCTCCCTGTTAACCATACAGAAGTTGTAGAAAAATAGGATAACAGAGACAATGATCGAATTATACAAAATTGTTACATTAACGCTATAGAGACCTACTTTTCTAGGTCCACTACTCTTTTTTTACTATACCGGAAGATATCGACATACAGGACGCTGGACTAATCCCTACCGATGATTTGGTTACACGTGTTTTGAGAAAGAGAACCAATAAAGCAAACAATCTTTCTCCTTATAATATTAAAGAAATATATCCTTTGTCGCAAGTTTACATTACATCGACAAGGAAACAAAAACAGGAAATAGATGAGATAGATACCAAGAGGCGGAAGCTAGATTTTCTCGAAAAGACAACTGCAATAAAGGAAGAATATAGCAGTCTACTGGAGAAAGAAGAGGAAATAACACAATTGAGGTAGAGATTAGAAAACTATTTTTATAGCCATTGGGCAAATCTAGACCCAGAAGGTGTGTATAAAGTGTCGGCGTTTACCATAAACAATAAAAACAAATATACTTATGTTGGTGTGTTAGCGAAAAAGGATGGAATAAAAAATGTCTACTCCTTAAAAGGTGTGGTGTTTACTTAGTAAGTGCCCCTCGTATGGACTTCTTTAACCATAAAACCATTCAGCTTTGAGAAACACTTACCTCGTAACCATTCTTTAAGGTTGAATAAATAACATCATTAAAAACTCACTGGGATAAAATATAATTATGAACTACTAACACAGATTATAGATACACAATACATACATTTGTACTATTCAAAATAATAATAATAATGAATTATCCCGAAATTGTCGAACCTTTCTATTTATAGGAAGTATTAGAACTAATGAGTCAGTGGCTCGTACTCTTGACCTTCCTGATCATGTGAATAAGATATTTTACAGCGGACGTGCTTTTGTTATGTTTACCTGACCATAATAGTACGGTGCCCGCTAATCACATTGAAATTATTATTTACACAAATTTAACTATGTCTTTTCTCTTGATAATGTCTTTTTGAGATCATCACATCATCCCCTCTTGGAAGAGAAACATTATCGTTGATACATTTTCGATACTACCTATAACGTTAGCAGTCCTCACTAATTGTTTTGTTTGATAAACACTACTTTTTTGTTTATGATCACACTTCACTCTTATTTACAAATGTTTTTGTTACGGTATTTATACAATCGATTTTTATGAACGATCTGTTTTCTATAGTTTTACGATGTAATCTCGCAATTTACGCCTTTTACTTCCGTTATCTTAAACGGACCTAAATAATCTGGATCGAACTTATTTCTTTCCTCATTTCTTAGATTAACTAATTCACTTACTCCAAAGTTTACCGGTTAAGATTCCTTTTCACTATTATTTACTCTAAGTATCTTTCATTTGCGTATTGTAACTTATATTTCAACTCTCCATCGTATCTTTCAAGATTGTAACATGGTTCTATTTCTACATTTAAGAATTCTGGTGAGTTGGGTTTTCTCCCGTATAATAACTCATAAGGAGCGTATCCGTGGTACGTGTTTGGTGTTGTATTATAACAATATGCAAACATTTTTACAAATTCGCACCAGTTATCCCGAGAATCTTTGATAAAGTTCCTTATATAATCATTAAACGTTCTGTGTAATCTTTCACAACTGCCTATTGCTTCATGGTGGTATATCGTTGAAAAAGTATGTTTTATTTTTAGAAGCTCCGGTAAGTTCTTCATCATCTCATTCTTATATTCCGTTCCTTGATCTGCCCTTATCTCCTTCATCAATCCATAGTTTGGTATAAAATTGTGAAATATAGCTTTTGCTATTGTGATTGCCTCTTTGTTCCTTACATGTATCATAACCGCGTATTTGGTTAGTGCGCATGATATTGTTATACAATAACGATTCCCGTTGTTACTTTCTACAAAAGGACCTATCGTGTCTATGTAAATGATATTAAACGGTTTTATAGATGTGCCTGTGATGACGAATTTTTTCTTATGACTAAGTTTTGCTTTATTCATTTGGCATTTATGACAATTCTTTACATACTTCCTTAAATCTTTCTTCATGTGTTTCCACCTGAAATTTACTCTTAATTTCTTCAATAATCTATTGTTTCCTACATGTCCTCCAAACATTGGATCATTGTGATATCTTTTTAAAATCTTGAGGATCTCTTCTTTCTGCTGTACCGTTTTTGGTATTTCGCATATACATACTTGTATATTTTTTAACCTTTTATTCCCATCTTCTATAAATTCTTCTATTGTGCACTTTCTGAATATATCATCATTTGCCTTGGTTTTCATTATTTTTACTTCAAATTTCACCGATAGCTCCTCAAGCTTTTCCAACGCTCGTCCTAGGCCGAAGTTATGTATTCCGGTATATGAGGCTTCCCAATTTATTTTTGATCCGAATGCTCATTCTTAACGGGATACGGTTATTTTCAAAGCGTAGAATTAGTAATTTATGTGCCTCAAGATTATTTTAAACATTTATTACTAAGGGTTTTTCTATTCTTTCTTCCTTTGTTTCTTCGTGTTTCCTTAGATCCTTTCCTGACTGAGCGTTCTCCTTGCGCGTTTATGCTCGTGTGATTGCCAAGACATATTAATTATTTATGTATAAATCCTTGAGTTCTCCTATGGATATTCTTGATATACTATCTGCGTAGTTCGCTTTACCTTTGACATACTGTATTTCAAAATCGTATTCTTCTCTTATTCTCGTGAGTTTCGACGTCGGGTCTGTCATTGCGAATGAATGATTTAGTGGTTTATGATCTGTTTTTACTATAAAATGTGGTGAACCATATAAGTAGCACTTAAAATGATTGACTACCCAATGAATCGCTTATAACTCTTTTATGATGGTGGGTTTATTAGGATCAATTTTTTACAAGCTCCGTGATGCAAATGCGATGGGTAGGTCAATCCCTTCGTAGTTCTGACTTAATATTGGTGAACAGGCGCTATTTGAAGCGTCCGTAGTTGAGATGAATTGTTTATTGAAGTCTGGGTATATTAAAATAGGAGGGTTAATTAATGCATTTTTTAAGACCTGGAATGAGTTTTCGCATTATTTTGACCAATCAAATTGCACATTTTTTCTAGCTAACCTATTTAGAGGGATACATATTGCGGCAAAATTCTGAATGAACCGTCTATAATAATTGCAGAACGCTACAAATCTTTTGACTTCACTAGCGTTCTTGGGTACTGCATAATGCTGCATATTTTGCTTTGTCTGGTTAAACACCATCCCTTGATAAATTATGACCTAAATATGTGACTTCGCGCCTGAAGAATTGGCACTTTTGTGGATTTCACTTCAAATTGAATTTACGACATGCGTCGAACACCTTTCTAAGATTGGTTAAGTAATGATTTTCTGAAATTCCTATCACAACTATATCATCCATATGGAGAAATGCTTTTTCTGGTGTTAGGCCTGAGAATGCTATCGACATCATTCGTGAAAAACTATTAGGACTTATGTTTAGCCCAAAGGGTAATCTTGTGAATTGAAATGAGCAGTTTTCTGTACTAAACGAAGTGTATTTCTTAGAAGACTGTTCTAAAGGTATTTGGTGAAAACCTGACATAATATCTAAAACTGGAAACCATTTAGCTCTTCCTAATTGATCTAAAATTGCAAACGGGGTAAAGGAAATTTATCTGTGACTATTTTCTTATTTAGTTTCCTAAAATCTATACAAAACCTCCATGCCTTATCCTGATTCACCGACTTCTTCGGGACTAATAACACTGGACTGTTATGATCTGATACTAAGGGTTCAAATATTACTTGCGTTATAAGTTTCTCTACTTGACTTTTTAATTCTGTTGTTTGCGAATGTGGTGTGCGATGATTTTTTATGTATATTGATGTATTATCCTTTACTGATATCTTTTGCACATAAAAATTATTGTGCGTTAGAATATCATTCATTAAAGCGAATACATCTGCATAATTCTTACACAGTTTTGTTAAATAATTCCTTACGTACTCTGGTACTTCTAAATTCAATGACTTCCTCAGTTCTTTCATTCTATTATTACTATCACTCATAATTGTATATGCCTCGAACAAATCTAAATCCAAGACTTCAATATTCTTAGTTTTTATTGAAACACTCTCGTAATTTGTATTCAAAATTCTAACGTACGGATTTTCCCCCGATATTATGGATCTAGCTATAAATACTTCCAGTGCTACTTCCTGTTGCTCCACTACGTATAATTTCTCAAATTTCTAGAGTTCTTTATTAGCCTGTACACCTCACATCTAGTTGGTACTGCTAAAGTATCGTATTCAGGATTACCAAAAATTTGTATGGTTACCGAATTCTTAGACTTGCAATTTATGTGTAATTTTGATTGTGAATAATCTAATACGCATTTATTTTTAGTCATGAAGTCTCTGCCTATTAACCCACTTGTTGGTATCGGAAAATGTACTTCCCTTACGTGAAAGCAATGACTCAAGGTTGTTGTTGATATAGAGGTTAATGCTTATTTGACCCAAAGTTTTTGCTGAGCCTTCAGTTATCTCCTTAATGCTTATTTTATTCTCAGTTTTAATTGGGTGATGCGGAAAATTTTTATCAGAGAAATGTCTGCTCCTGTATCTAATATGAAATTGTAGGTATTATCGGATATGTTTGACTGAATTTCTATGAAGTTTGAAAGCGATAAATCTAGATTATATGCTGAATAAGTTCCTGAAATCTTGCATTCGACATTGGT
Source organism: Galeruca laticollis (assembly GCA_963921935.1). NCBI lineage: Eukaryota > Metazoa > Arthropoda > Insecta > Coleoptera > Chrysomelidae > Galeruca > Galeruca laticollis. The sequence goes on from OY998175.1 coordinate 259,720,572, forward strand.
TCTCTTACACAAAACCCCAATTGTTTCTAATTATCTCTTGCTTCCTAATTTTCTATCTCGCATATTCTCACATTATTGTTAACTCGATTATTGTAATTGCCATTCCTATTGAATTTCCTTTCCTTATTGAAATCTGCGTATCTGCCGTAGCCATTTCCTTTATTAATCTGTCTGAATGTCCTTCCTGAGGGGTTACCTGCTGTTTCTCCTCCTATGATTGTTCCTAAAGTCAAAGTTTGATTTCCTGAAGAAATTCCTATCATCCTTCATGTGTAAAACTTGTTTTTGGCTTACTATGCCTTCTACTGATACTAACTTGGATAATACTTCTTGCGTGGTTTCAAAACTTCCCGCTGCTATGATTGTTTTTGTTGCGTCCGTTGTGGAACTCATAGTTACTGCCTTAATCGTTGCTTCTTTGATATATTTTTCAGCTTGACGTTCTGGCATCCCTCCTGACACGTATGCTGCCTGTAGTCTCTCTGCTAATTTTTTTAGTTCCGTCGCTTACTGTGTTACGTCCTCCCCATTTTGTCTTACTTTATTAAGTTTCGCTAAGAGAAGGCTTGGGCTGTCTCTTCTTATTCCTAATTTTAGTCTATTCTTGATTTCTATAATAGAGTTTTCCGTCGTGATCAAACTTCTAGCTTTTTCAGTTAATCGTATCTTAATTAGTAAAATCGTCTTTTCTTCGTTACCTGTTGCGTTTATTTGTAGCAAATCTAATGAGTCCAAAAATGATTGCATCTTGCTTGCTCTTCCGTTGAATTCACTCGGTAAAACCTTACTCGCAAAATTAAAAAAAAACATTCATATTGGTCGCTTTGTTCAATTGTTTGCTTATTGCTTTTAATACACTTGTATCGATTTCCTCAAATATAGAGGTAGGTACTTTAATAATACAATTCAACGCTTGAAATGCTCTAGCAGTTTTATCTCTAATCCTATCTGAATAATTTTCACAATTTTCTTGTTGTACTAAACTTAAGTTTTTCCAATTTTTACCTATTAACTTAGCAAAATTATTATAAAGAATTATTATACTATTAATTACTTCAACGTGAATATCTGGATTTTTAGGAGTTTCCTTTTTCAAAACCCTTTCTTCCTATTTACTAATTTCTTGTACAACTGCCCTTACTTACCTTTGAAATCTTCTCACGTTATTGACATTTATGATATTGAACATTCGTTCACAAAAATAGAGTGCATAAGTACTTACAATCTTTATACAGTCAAAGTTCCTGATGTCTGCTTCGCTGCAATGCCTCGGTTGATGTCTCTTTTCAACGCTCTTCGATGCGTTTTCCATAATGACCATATCAATTTCAGAATAAAAGTTACTGTTATGATATACTATGAAACCATCATATGCGTTGCAAAGCTGTATTGTTGCACCATATAATTATTGTTGACGGTACCAGTTTCTTTTACATCTTGTTTAGTAGGTGAGCCACCCCTAGGTTCGCTTCTCCAGGGCCCCAAATTTAGATAGAAGACCATATACTTCCACTTGTTTGATTTACTTTTAATATGCAGGATTATTTACCATTTGTTCACAGTAATATTTGCCATTTTCCATTTACCATTACCATGTAGTTTGCAGGAATATTTACCATTTTCCATTTACCATTACCATGTAGTTTGCAGGAATATTTACCATTTTCCATTTACCATTACCATGTAGTTTTCAGGAATATTTACCATTTACCATTACCATGTAGTTTGCAGGATCGCCATGTGGTGGTTACTTGATGAGTGCCCCTCGTATAGACTTCTTCAACCATAAAACCATTTATCTTTGAGAAACACTTACCTCGTAACCATTCTTTAGGGTTGAATAAATAACATCGTTTAAAACTCACTAGGATAAAATATATATATGAACTACTAACACAGATTATAGATACACAATACATACATTTGTACTATTCAAAATAATAATGATGAATCATCCTGAAATTGTCGAACCTTTATATTTATAGGAAGTATTAGAACTAATGAGTCAGTGGCTCGTAATCTTGACCTTCCTGATCATGTGAATATGATATTTTACAGCGTACGTGCTTTTGTTATGTTTACCTGACCATAATAGTACGGTGCCCGCTAACCACATTGATATTATTATTTACACAAATTCAACAATGTATCTTCTTTTGATAATGTCTTTTTGGATAATGTCTCCATGAGATCATCACAAGGGTTACTAAAAAGATATATTTATAAGTGTTTACATTAATAGAGCAGCTCTTATTGCAGATGGTTATATTAAAATACTTTATAATAATGGTATGGACATAATATGTTTGCCTACAGAAGAAACGTTTGTAACGTTCACTACCAATGGTATTACGTCTTACCAAGGCAACACATTCGCCAAGACAGAAAATTTAAAGTTGCCGAAGAAACAGAAGGTAACTGCAGCTATAAAGAAAGTTAAATACAGGGAGAGACTTCGTTACATATTACAGGTTGAAAATTAGGAAATTTTCTATTGCTCGAACTACTGGTTGGAAAAATAATTTGCAGAAATGGACCGAAGTTATAGAATTAAGATGGAAATAGATTAAATTGAACATACGCCTAATAGAAATGAGGAAAGAGTTGTATTTTGTGTGTAATATTTGTATTCGTTTGTATTATAGGTAACATGCTATTATTGTAAATAAAAACGATTATATAAATAGTCTTGTGTTTATGTTTTCGTTAGGTTTGCTATGTTAGGACTTGTTAGGATGGAACAGGAAACTTTTCTTGGTTGAGAGAAGGGGTGGGGGTCGTGGAAACAGCTTCGTAGAAAGTAAAGTAATGTGGTTTTCTTACCTATATGACACCTTCACACAGAAAACCGTTTCCCAACATCTAGTCCATTCAATTGTTCAAGATAAAGTATCGTTAAGTCCTGAGGATGACAAATGATTTATAGTTCCTTGGTCGGATGAAGCCTTACCATGGGGGCACTATTCGATTGATGCCCCCATTATACACATCATCAACTGACTGAGAAGTTGTGACGTCATCAGTGGATGCGCACAAGACGGCTGCCTCATGATTGACGCATGCGCAGATCGAATTGAGTCACGATGGACCTTGGCGATTTCCCATGGTATTTTACATAAGGAATGGTCCCGTACCGGCATAGACCCTTTACTGTGCTTATGAAGTGTATGAAATGGTGCGACGAGAAGTGTCTAGGATTGGGACGTTCTGGTTGAAGATGAACCATGCATCGCTGCCGATACAGAAGATATGCAGTTGAGCGGCTAGGTGTCGGAGATTATCATAAGTGAGATGGACGATTTTTACTGAATTTGTGATGTCTCCGGTGTTTTGAGACTGGGTTTTTGAAGATTGTAATTTTATTAGAATTTTTGAAGTTTTAACAAAAAGTGTATAAGAGACATTTTTGAAAAGTGTATGGAATTCGGTGTTTATGATGAAATTGGTTTTAAAATATGTTGTGGAAACGTACTTGCGGGGGTTTGGGGTATTTATCGTTGGTACGGCGTTAATAATAATCACAATCATCAAGCAAAGGCGGGTACAGCTGCGGCTGCATTTGTTCCCTGTCGACGTTCGTCGGTCCATTTGGCTAGTGAATAAATTCACATAGTTGCAGGAAAAACACATAAAAACCTGCAACACCGACGTGGGTGGAAGGGGGAGGCGGTTGTAATGTATAGGGTTTGTTCAAAGTGTTGAACAAATTAATGAAAGTTGTGCATTTTAAGAAGATTAGAAGATTATTGTGATTTGTGATAAATTATGATATCTGGTCATCGAATTAAAATTGGTGATCAGTCTAGATAGTCGATGTATTCGCCAGGGAGGTCGTCGTAAGACGTGGCTAGTAAGCGTACAGGAGGGAATGGAAGCTTCCTCTTGGGTTTTCTGCCGAGAGGTCGTCTGTTTCGATATTGACATATGCCCTATTGCTGGGTGAGGAGGGTGCCTTGTATTGGCAGTATCTCAGGATTGCCTGCTCACAAGATCGAAGTTTTTAGACTAGATGGTCGGGATAGGTGCAATAGACGTTTGTCTTATAGTCGATTATTGGACGGATATTTGTCTTATACGTATGAAGTAAGGTAGTTGGGTGAGTTCGTCCGAGGCTGCCGCCGAGCGCCTTAAGAAGATTAACCTGATGTCGGACTTTATTTAGTGTGTACGTTAGGTCGGCCATGAAGTTGATCACAAACTATTGGTGAACAAAAATGTGATATAAGTGAATTTGTATTGAATTTAAATGGAGCGGAACTCAGATTAATGTACGGTTGTGATCCACAAACATCATGATAATCATACTGATGAGCTTATACATACATAATAACAACATAACGTATAGACATTTACACAAATCTATGATAAGAAGAGAGTCATGCCTTTAGTGGATTATTTTTCTTGATTATAATGGCACCTAAGTTATTTGATGATTCTCACATTAAATAAAATTTTGCATGTAGCTGTATCTCCAATGATCCTTCATATCAAAGATTCCTCTGAAAATATGAACCTCTTTGCGTCAAAATAAAGTATCCCCAATATAGATAGGGAACGATGGAACTATTAACTGGCCACTTAACAAAGCGGATTTGACCTCGATCAACATTTATATTAATAATAATAGTAATATACAAGTAACTGACGAAAGGATTCTACTAGAAATCAAGAATCCAAATGAACCCATTCGCCATGGAATTATTAATATTAAAAGACGTTATCAATGAGGTATGCATTATAAATAATGTTAGACAAATTGAACATGTATGACTTAAATCTGTTAGTTGAGAGGATAGCTGTACATACAATCTACTATCTAAATAAAAATAGGTGAATAATTATTATCTAAATAAAATAGGGTGAATAATTTTATCCTTATTAAACATAAATTATTGTCAGCACATGTAGAAAGTCCAAAATTAACATTTACTTTGTAATGAATATTATTAATAATAATAAAATTTTTTGATATAAAGATATTATATTTTTAATCATATGATTAAGCGTATATTATATTGTTTATAAAATAATATATATATATATATATATATATATATATATATATATATATATATATATATGATGTATTGGTTAAAATAACTTATAACATGTATCACTCTTTATACACACTCCATAATAACATCGTTTTATTTTTTCTTTTCGATGAAAATGATGGCTGAACTGCAGGCATGCCCTCAAAAAATTGTGATGTAAAGGTTTATTGCTTGACCGTAGCAGTTGTGGTAACCGTAATATTCCCCCAAAGTTGGAGTTTTTGATATAATTTACATACTGTTGAAAAACAGTCGACGTTATAATCAGTATCTTCATATTTTCTATCCCAATTTTCTTTGCTTGACACAAATGTGAGTTTTAATATGCTAATTCATCCAGATGGAAAATTCTTACATGACAGTATCGTTAACAAACATTCAAGATTTAGTCCTACACGTAAAAAATCTCTCAACTCAAACATAGCCTCTAAATGGCAACAAAGCTTTTGTTAATGGTCTCTTCAATCGCTTATGTGGAACGATGATAAAACAGGAAGGCTACAAGTTTATCAATGAGATTCTCCTTTCTATGAGCGATAACATAGATACTTACGAAATGATTATCGCATTTTATGTAATGTAATTTGTACTTCCTGTTTAAACAAGTATAAGCAAACTGTGAGCTATATTTTAACGATTACTATGTAGAAAAATGAGAAATCGGTACTCCAACCATATTAGAACAGTGGGGGGAAAGTAGAATGGATCTAACTATTACCTAATTTGTTCTAGGAAATTCTTAGTAAAATGAAGCAAACTAGATGGAGATGTGGACAAGTGAAACATACAGGGCAAAGTTATGTAGAGCCCGGCAGTATCTGTAAGGGTAACCGCATGTTGGAGCGGCGATACAAGCGACGATGAATAGATAGAGAAGGGCGACGAATTGAAATGCATGTATTTTAATATAACATAGCATAGGGGGATGTCGCATTTCTGTTCCACCCATTATGCGATCTTCTATTGAAATGCATCTCTGTGTTCGTCGCTATTCTCTTCCCATTTATCGTCACCTGTAGCGCCGCTCGCATATATGTATGTAGCGGACGTACAATACCATCGAATAACGATCGGAAAATTCCGAAGTATAACTTGTTTGTAAGAGATATATTACAACTAAAACTGGTAACTTGTCTCTTACATACACAACGTTTATATCGTCAATCATGCAATGATACCTTAGTGATTAGTTAAAATAGTTTAGTGATCTTATTTATATTTATTCAAATTAAAAAAAAACACACAAAAAAAATACTGATTTATTAACTCTCACTAAATGATAATAACAACAAAATTAATATAAACGCGATTACAAACATTATTTTCTGAACTTATTACCACCAAGCCCTACGTTTTGTTCTACGCAAATTTTTAATGCGTGTGTTGCCTTTTTTTCCCACTGTTTCCAATAGATCTTCTTCCAGAAAATGTATTTTTTCCTCCCATTTTTCTTCTTGCCACTGATGTTGACTGAATAGGAATTTTATTTCCTTTGCGGCGAGTTGTTGTGGCAGAAGTCCTTTTTTTGACGAAATTTCTTTATATTTGAATGCAGTATGCATTCCACTGAGAAATTGCAGTGGTTGTGTGTGCATATTTATCTACATTATTTAAATATGATTGTATAGCAGGATAATATTGTTGAGAATCTTGTTCAAGTTTAGTAACTATATCATTAGAATACGATATCCATTAGTTCTGCAATTTCACTTTCCGTAGGCAAGCAGGATTCGTTATTAAGCTGCAATGTTTCATTTCGAGATGAAGATATTTTATTTTGGTGAGACGCACTCTCGGACGTATTAGCTGATGATGTGAAAGCACACTTCGAAATGGGTTCTGTTATTTCTGTATTTTGCAGTGGAAGAAATATTCTTTCAGGTGCGTTAGTACCGGTTGCAATTCCGTAAAACTTCAATTTAGCGTTTGTGGAGAAATTATTTATAACCGATAAAATATTACAATTTTTAACCACTAATGCTTGATGCTTACAATATTTGACGTTAAATCCTACAGGGCACGTACATTTGCAACATAACATATCAACCTTGTGAATTAGTTGATTATTTGTTTCACTCCGAACGGTAAACTCCATCTGCTCCATATTTGCTGATGTCACTTTACAATTCGTGTTATAGTTTTTGAGGTACCTAGAGGTAACAACTTATGACTCTCGACCAAAAATTAATTCCAGAATCCTTTGTTTATAATATTACTCAAAGCTTGTAACAATAAAATCTGCTAATTGTGTTACGTTAAAGGTTTTTGTGCATTCGAGAGGAATATCTTCGAATGAGCGGAACATAACTTCTGTGTAGTTATTTGTGTCTGTACCTCTCAATGGAAGGTTTTGCCGATAGAAAACTGCCCACTCCTGTATTCTTGTTAGCATGTTCTCAACATATTTTTCGTAAAGTTTTCATGATCACAATTGTCCAAAAAGTGTAGCTTTTAATTTTCGAGGTGTCTACTAGTCTTAGAAAGTAAAATATTTTTAAACATGGCATAGTATTTTTGTGATTTTTCTTTTGGTACAGAATTTTTTGCCATTGTTAGCCAACGCCAACATGCCTTTAGGACATGGAATGTACATAATAACAAATTTGAGGATGGCCAATATTTACGTAATACTTTTCTTTCCGCTAAATCATCATCGGTAAGAATGACTATATGATTTATTTTGATTTTAAGGATTTCAAAAAGACCTTCAACACCCAATTCAAAAACAACTGAATTTTGGCTACTGCTGATAATACAGCCTTTTGGCAAACTTCCAGCGGCATACTGCGTTATAAAAAAGTACACATTGTGGTTTTGGTTATCGCAATTGCTTGTTGCATCGACAAATATTATTTCAGAACATTGAGGCAATTCAAGTGTTCTTTGTATTATTGGCGTACAAAGTGCTATCGCATATTCTTGATTTTTTTCGATATTTTAAAACGAACTGAACTATTTTTTTCATGAAATTTTAGCAACTTTTCAAGCTTATGTAAAATTATGAGACCAATATAATAGCCATAATGTTTTTTAAAATTTATGTTCCATATTGTAGACACATCATTTTTTTAGGAAGATAATGTCTATCAAAAACAAAATTTTCATAACTATATCCTAACTCTGATACGTTTCAATAAACCGTCTTCAGCAAGATGAACTACTTTATGAAGTTACTATTAGAGGTATAGCTCCTGGAACTGTCGAAGAGATGAGATCAACACTTGCAAATGCAATCAAATATGAAAGGATTGGTGTGAGTCTCAGTTCTCCAGCATATCCCTATTCTGTTGAGGAAGATGAAGCAGCAGTTACAGCTAAATTGACAGAGGTAGCAACACTGATTAGAGAATTTGAGGACTCGTCGACCAGTGGAGTCTTTTTGAAATGGAAAACGAAGTTGGTACATGTCTTGAATCGCATTGATCACATTGATCAGAAGAAGTCTTCAACCGTCCCGACCTTTAGAGCCAAGGCATTGACATTGTTAAGTGAATTGGAAGAAAAGGCTGCTGACTATCGGAATTCACAAAGCGTACCTCCACAGCTTGGTATCATGGAACATAGTAGCCGGTTTGGTAGTTCTCTTAATGCTGGTCGTAGATCTTCTAGTGTCTCTAACAATTCGCCCGTACGGACGGCCCCGACTCATGAACCAATATTACCGAGTAGCTGGGGAATTAAATTTTCGGGTGATTGCAAAGGTTTGTCACTGAGTGCATTCTTGGAAAGGGTTGAGGAGTATCGCGTATCTCGACATGTTTCGAAAGAGACTTTACTTGAGTCTGGTATTGACATATTTACTGGTAGAGCCTATCAGTTTTATCTAGCATATAGAAATAAAGTTGATGGCTGGGACCAATTCGTAGATCTTTTACAGGAAGAGTATCTCTCTCCCACCTACAACGAAAAACTTTTTGAAGAAATACGTAAACGTACACAAGGTCCAGATGAAATCATTGGTATTTACTTGGCAGTTATGTTAGGGTATTTCAATCGCATGACTTGTCCTGTGTCGGAAGAAAATTAATTGAAAATTTTATTAAGGAATATTGCCCCGTTCTATCAAAATCAATTGGCCTTAGTTGATGTAACTTCTATAGCTCATTTAAGGGAGTTAGGTCGTAAATTGGAAGCTCGTAAGGAAGCAGTCGAAAATTTTGCAGGTCCTTCCAGAAAACATAGTGTATTAGAACCAGATTTGGCTTATATGAAAGTAGTACTAGGGTTGACGTAGCTGTATGTCACAATGTCCCAGACTATAGTAGAAGCAATAGGAGTAACAAAGGTCTCTGTTATAATTGTAAGCAACCTGGTCATAGAGCTATTGGGTGCTAAGAAGGCAGTTTATTGTTTTAAATGTAGGAGAGAGGGATTTACAGTTAAGACATGTCCTATTTGTTCGAAATCTTCCACCTCCGCTAGTTCGGAAAACCGCGAACAGAGTGCCTAGGCGATCGAGGTTGCCGCGCTGTTAATAGCAACGTCTCGGTCGATAAATTTAAGGTTTTGTTAGATTTTGTGTTAGAACATGCGAAGGGTGATGAAAGGCCCTATTTAACTGTAGACATTTTAGGTAAGTCATTTTTAGGTCTTCTAGACTCTGGAGAATCTGGTACAATTTTAGGAAGTGATGGATATTCTCTCGTTCGAGAGTTAGGTTTCGTATTTCAGCGTTCTGAAGGGACAACTTCATATTGTACAGTAGCTAATGGTGCTAAGTGTGAAATTTTAGGTTATGTAGAGTTACCCATAGAGTTGAGAGGAAAGCTACGTCCCATTGAAGTAGTAGTAGTGCCTAGTTTACCCCAATTGTTGGTGTTAGGTGCCGATTTCTGGCGTTTCATGGGCGTTGTTCCCGACCTTCGAACTAAAGAGTGGCAATTCTCTAGTGAACCAATCTTATTGAATTCTATTGAACATACGAAGGGACAAAGTTATTTGTCAGATAGAGAGAAATCAAGGTTACAAGCAGTGATTGATAGGAATGTATCATTAATGGGTTCTGAACTTGGTTGTACAGATAAGGCAGAACATGTCATCGTGACAGATAGTCAACCAATTAAACAACGGTATTATAGGGTTAATCCAGTAGTACAGCAGCAGATAGACAAGGAATTGCAGGAAATGTTGGAACTAGGGATCGTGGAGCCTTGGAATAGTCCCTGGAGTTTACCTATTTTATTAGTTAAGAAGAAGGATGGTAATTTTAGATTCTGTGTGGATTATAGGAAACTTAATTCTGTTACTGTTAGGGATAATTATCCTTTGCCCCTTGTCGCAGACACTCTCGATAAACTTCGGGATGCAAAATATCTTTCTAGCCTTGACGTTAAATCAGCTTATTGGCAGGTGCCCATGGAGGAGTCATCCAAGCAGTATACTGCATTTACTGTTCCCAACCGGGGTTTGTATCAATTTCGTAGGATGCCATTTGGTCTCCATAATGCACCAGCTACGTGGCAACGGTTGATTGATAATGTAATTGGTCATGATCTTGAACCATATGTGTTTGTTTACTTGGATGATGTAGTGATCGTAAGTCAGACATTCGAGAAACATTAAGCTATTTTACATGAGGTATTTCGTAGATTGCGTGAAGCAAGAATCACCGTTAGTGTTGATAAGTGCCAGTTTTATAGAAATATCTAGGTTATGTTCTAGATAGAAATGGTTTACATGTCGATCGGGACAAGGTGAAGGCAATGTTAGAACTTCCTACTCCAACTACAGTTAGTGAGGTCCGCAGACTTGAGGGAACATTTACCTGGTACAGAAGGTTTATACCTGATTTTTCATCAATTATTGCCCCTATTACCGGCTTGCTGAGGAAATCTTCTAAATTCCGTTGGTCCGATGAGTGCGCTCAATCCTTCATCACTATAAAGGAATGTTTGGTGTCCGCCCCAATTTTAAGTTGCCCAGATTATGCAAAACCTTTTGTAATTCAAACAGATGCATCAGGTTATGGTTTAGGTGCTGTTTTGACTCAACCTCACGATGATGGTGATAAAGTCATAGCTTATATTAGTCGATCATTAACGCGTCAGGAGCGTAATTTTAGCACAACGGAACGAGAATGCTTGGCTGTCTTGTGGGCCATTGAAAAGCTTAGACCCTATTTGGAAGGCGTACAATTCACAGTTATAACCGACCACTACAGTTTACGTTGGCTGCAAAATTTGATGGGTTTGACAGGTAGATTAGCGAGATGGGCAGTTGTATTCCAGCAATATTCTTTTACAATTATCCATCGTAAAGGGAAGGAGCATGTAGTTCCGGACACTCTTTCCAGATCTGTTCCAGTTGTTGATTCGTTGGGAGGTGATTTTGTTAATGTTAATTTAATTGGAGATTCTGGGGAAGTAGATAAGTTTGGTTGTATCACTGACACGTGGTATAATAAAATGATTGAGAGGCTGAAGGTAAACGCATTGAAATTTGGATGTTGGAGATTTGCTGATGGTAAACTATGGAAACATGTTAGTGTACCTTACCCCGAACTGAGTAAGCCTCAAGGTTCATGGAGAATAGTTGTCCCGAAAAACCATCGTGATTTTGCCTGTGAATATACTGGACATTCAATTGTTCGTTGGGTATATCGGAGTGAAGGTGGTTGAATTTATGTCACCATTTTCGGATGAAATAATTGAATATTTCACCTTATGTTAAGGGATGACCGATTGGTGATACACATTTCCCGGGTATCGTTAGATATTTTGGAGAGTATAGACCTGTGGAAATCCCATTTTTTTGGGATCAGATAATTCAACCGACAGGTGGTTTTTTTTATGCTGTCATTCCAGTTAATTGTAATTGTCTGAATGTTTCTATAGTTTCATTAACTAGATTGTTCTAAATTTTATCATAGAGGTTTTGTCCATTGTCTGATGAATTGATTTTCCTTTATAGCTGTACATTGTACATGAAAACCAATCTTGAAGAGGGTATATTGTTTCAGTAGGCCTTTATCACAGTACCTAGGGTAATAACACCTTCAGCCCTATATATTCGGAACTCAAACTGGCTATTTGGTAAGAAATATTACAGTTTTTTTATATATAGATGAATATTCTAGTAATTTTAAAGCGTTTTATCTTTGGATAATATATTTTTTTGTTGATTGGAGGTCAACTGGTTTTATAGTTTAGGTACTTAGCTCATAGGTATTGGCTTCATATGAGCTCGTATCTTGTTTTTTGTCAAATGTAAAAAGATTATAGTTAATATGTCAAGCTCGATTAGTATTATAATTTTTTGTTGGTCAAACATGAAATATAGAATTTTCTAGTTAACTTTTGTCAGCAAAATTAAGTAATATCAATATTAGTTGATTAACCTTTATGATTAATAGAAGACTTGCTCTTATGAGATTAGTAGATATTTCAGTTTAGAGATCAATAATAGAGATTACTCATATCGGATATATGACGGCTAGAGAGAGTTGATCGATTGGGGGGTGAAGTTTAGATTGATATTTCGTTTTGGTCATTGAGACTGAAAGAGAATGTATAGAGTATTCATATTTTTCTCATTTTAGGGTTCTCTTTCTTTTCTTCTCTTCTATTCTGGATTTCATTTTATGGAACAACGTTGAGTCAGAACAACAAACTTGTATGGGGGAAAATTTGGATTGTTACTGGAGAGTACAATATTGGATCTTATAGCATTCTATAGAAGTAGTAGTTGGTAGCCACCACTAGCAACCATCAAGACACATTGGATTTCACGCAAGTTTCAAACTTTGGTCTATGTAAAATAACTTTTTGCGCATAGCACTTGTTTATATCCGTCAGTGTAGGCTGTAGATAATTTTTTTTATTACCGTAAGCCACTTGTGGTACGCAGTTTACGATACTTGTGTTTATCAAGTATTACAAATACTCTGATCAACATACACTATTCAATACTCACATTGTGGATTGGTGATAACTGTTAAATTTGTAAACGTTACTGTGGCTATTCAATTTTAACATTCTGAGTTATTTGAGTTGGTGGTAGTAAGCGTACGAGCTCATATGATATTGCGCCATATTGTATTTTTAATATTTACTTTCAAAATTTCACATTTAATTGCATAAACGTTATTTTGTGCCATAGATACGTATGGTATATTGTATTGATTTAACCCTATATTGTATTTGGAACTTAAGTATATAGTTTTCTCATTCTACCGGCTAATCGAGTACTCGTTTGAGAAATATCATTTGTACGTAGGTACTGGTTTGTACATATTTATACCCAACGAACAATCCAGGCTGTAACATAGGATTTCAATCGGGGGGAATTATAGGATTTTACCAGGGGGGTTTCATAGGATTGTACCAGGGGGGTTTCATAGGATCTTACCAGGGGGGTATCATAGAATTTTACCAGGGGGGTTTCATAGGATTTTACCAGGGGGGTTTCATAGGATTTTACCAGGGGGGTTTCATAGGATTTTACCGGGGGGTTTCATAGGATTTTACCAGGGGGGTCTATAGGATTTTACCAGGGAAGTTTATAGGATTTTACTTGGGGGGAATTAAAGGATTTTACTTAGGGAATATATAGGATCTTAACCCAGGGATATATAGAATTTTCAAGTACGATTGGGTACTAGTGGGTACAGCCTGTCAACCTTTTTTTTTGTACAAATTGTAGTAGGATTGAGTTACTACTGGGGAGGGATACATTAGTTTCAAAGGTACGGGATATATATTTTTGGCTTGGGATACTTGTATATATATATATATATATATATATATATATATATATATATATATATATATATATATTTGTATAAATTCTTGTACATCATTTAATCAAGGGGGAATTTCACTTACCTATGAATATTTGTGTCTATGACTTATGAGTCATTTAGGACACCTGGGGGAAATTATTGTAATTTTGTGGTACTTTGTATGTACTAGTGGTATTAGTAGAACCTTGTAAGATCGCTTGATATACTAGGCCAATTCATTAATATTAGACTTGGGTAAGTAACATCTGACTTTTATTTCTCCACCCATTTGGTAGTCTTAGGGTGGGAAAAACTTGTGTAGGTAGTTGTCGGAAGGCAAGATTGCCTGGCGCCCTTTTACATTAATTTAGTCTGTGAACAATGGACCCCCGCCCGTCTCCGCAAGAGTTAGAGGCAACGCCTAGAAGCGCACAGTATGCACCGAGTTTTAGGTTCATAGATCTCAGAGTGAATAACGGTAGGTGGCAACCCTTCCATTTTCATACAACAATAGGTATGGTAAGCAGACGAGTCTGAATGGCCTCTTCCGAATAATTCAATTGTTTTTGCTTATACGTCAGATCCTACAGGTCTTTCTCGAAGTGCTTCAGCAACGTCCAGCATATGGTTGTGTTTGTTACGAAATTCAATTATACAAGGATATTCTTGACCTACAGTTGATGTTTTATTGCTCTTAATAAATCGTTGAATTGTTATAAACAATTGTGCGGGGCAATCGATATTTTTGGATCGCTTCTTTCGAACTCATTTTGTAACTTTACGTGTAGTCTTAAAATGTCAGTGATATATCCTTTTAAGTAGATATCTGGGCCGATCAGTTTTTGAAATTGTCCAAGTTTCTTCACTATTTTTTAGGTATTCTTCCATCCATTTCTGAAATAGAAGAAAAACGGACTTCATTACTACAAAAGCATGCGACGTTGCCTTTCAAAAAATAAAAAATTTGTTGCTAGATACTGCCCAAAGTGGCAACGTGGTAAACTATTGAAAAACATTTTAATTATTTATTTGAAATTAAAAAAAGGTATCGATTTATCTAAAAAAGAATACGCTATTTTCTTTGAAAAATGTAAACTTTAGTATATTTTGCCCAAAATGGCAACGCTGCAAAAATTTAAAAGGTTCTGAATGTGTATGTTTAATGTTTATTTATTCAAATATGATTAGTAGCCAATTTCATGTTTCAAAACTATTACCCTGTACTTTTTGAATGCCAACATCGCATAATCTAAATTCTGATACCTACTATTCTCATTGTTAAACGACTATGGCAAAATTAACGCTGTGTCGAAATTAAATAAAACTAAGTAGGTATACCAAAAGAGCTCCACGTTTTTATACTTATTAGGGCATTTAAAGTTGAAGCTCAGAAACATAACCTAGAAATTTTATTTACATACCTCTACATCTTCTTTTGTTTTTATTGTTAATGTGTAGGTGTATTTATCAACCAACTTCCTATCATACAGGTTCGGAAACGGAATCGCACTTATTTCATTAATATTTATTGTATTTTCTTTGGACGGATAAAATCGTGTTTGGTGAATTGCAAGAATAAACCTCTACGAAATACAAATACAAATTGAGAATCAGCGCTTTGTTTTGCTTTTTGGCTAATCAATCACGCGTATGTAAGAGACGAGTTACCAGTTTCAGTTGTAATATGTCTCTTACATACAAGTTATACTTCTGAATTTTCCGATCCTTATTCGATGGTATTGTGCGTCCGCCACATACAAATATGCGCGCCGCTACACTAACGGTTACCCTAAGACGATTGTTATGAGAGCGAAAACGAGTTGTACGCATTTTCGTATAATTTCCATATAACCCAGCGATTTATCCATGGCCTCCCACCAATTTGCTAGTATGAGTAACAACAGCTCATTTGTATCTGCTGAATAACTTTCTAGTCACATTTCCATTTGAATAGATACATTTTTCCTCTTTATACCTAATCATTTAAGCAGAGTTGGTTTTCATACACTTAAGAAAATACTTCCAGAATATTCAGTATAAAATATACCAACTTTTACGCGTTTTCCCTCAATAAATTATTATAATCTCCCACAGAGTCGAATTAACTATTCCAATGAAAAGACATGGGCAAATTGATTATTTATCATGGTTCTCTGCTCGCCTAAAATATAATCTTCCAAATTTCTTGAATCCGTCATGAAATTCCTTTCAATCTCTCTGAAAATCAGAATAATCAGTCTATTCAATGAATTGATACTTTTTAATGGCAATTAAAACTTTTTCTTACTGATATGGGGCAAATCATCACAATCACTTTCACTGTTTAGTTTATTGTAGTATACAGTATGAAAAAATATATCTCGGATGTGGACATAAATCTAGAAGAGTAGCAAAGGAACGCAATTCTATTATTATACCACTTAATCGAGAGAGGGCCATTTTTGTCCTCCTGTTACCTCTCTTGACTCTTCAACTGACTACGTCACTATGCGAGAGAGAAAGAGAGAGAGAGAGAGAGAGAGAGAGAGAGAGAGAGAGAGAGAGAGAGAGAGAAGTTCGAAAGAAATTTGTGGTGGGTGGTGATTGTTTATTAGTTGGGGTTGTTTGGTTTAGATGTGTGCCCTGATATAGGATTAATTTCCTCTGCAGGGCTGGGTTGGGGGTGTATTGGGGAGGTTTGTGCGCGTTTGTACTGAGTCTGGTGAATTGGTTAAGATGTTTGGGAGATTGAGTTGGTGGCTTAGAATGTTAGGGGGTGGAATCGAGGTTTCGGAGTGGGCTTGTCGCTAGAAGATGTTCCAGAGGAAAAGCATTCTCATATTCTCGTTGTTTTGTACCTTGAAAAGCAATAATAACAATAATCTCGTTGGAGTGGGCGGGTACAGCTGCGGCTGCATTGTTCCCTGCGTCGATTGAGAGATTGGTTCGTCGGTCCATTTGGCTGGTGAAAAAATTCATCCTGTTGAATAGATTCACCGTGTTACAGGGAAACTGCAGAAAACCTGTAACCCGACGGGTGGGGGGGGGGGTGTTAGAAAGGTTTGTCAGAAGGTTTGACTAATTGTTGCGGGGTGTGTGAGCGTATTAGAGATGATGGGTTGTGTGGTTATATAGATAGAAGATAGATATGTGTAGAGAGATATGGAGTGTTGTATGTGATGGTTGCAATGGTTATCGAATTGAGATTGGGGATCGGTCTAGGTAGTCTATGTATATGTCTGGGAGGTCGTCGTAGGTCGTGGCTAGTAGCCGAACTGGGGGGAAAGGAAGCTTCCTCTTGGGTAGTCTGCCAAGAGCCCGTCTGTTAGCGATCCACGGAGTGAGGAGGGCGTTTTTCGAGATTTCGTTGCCCGATTCGATAGTGCGATTAACGTATCGGGCTTGTAAGGTGTTTAGACGGGACGAAATTGGCTCAATGTCGATATTGGTGTAGACGGTGATACTGGGTGAGTAGGGTGCCTTATATTGGCAGTATCTCAGAATAGATTGCTTACAGGATCGGAGCCTTTCTACAAGACGTTCGGGAAGGGAGCAATAGACGTTTGCTCTAATGAAGTAGGGTGGTTGTATGAGTGCGTCCGAAGCTTCCGCCGAGTGCCTTGAGAAGATTAACTCGCCTTCGAACTTTATTCAAAGTGTCCATGAGGTCGGCCATCAAGTTGAGAGTGTGAGTGAATCTCACTCCCAAATAAACGACTTCCCTGCTGATTTCGAGTCGACCTCCCCAGAGCACGAGGCAGAAGTTTCTGGGAACAAGTCGTTCGCTCATGGTATCGGGGTGTTTGAAAACGATGGCTTGAGTTTTTTGAGGGTTGAGAGTCACCCGCCATTTCCTGCACCAATTTGAAAATTGGGTCAGTAGATTTTGGGATCGATTATTTAGGGAGCGAATGTCAGGGACAGAAATGATTAGAGCGGTGTCGTCCGCATATAGTTGGATATGGTCTTGGGGTGCCATACGTATAAATTGAGTATAATAGTGGAGCGAGTATCGAGCCTTTCGGAACGCCAGTTTGGGGTGTGAATGAATCGGATAGGCTGTAGCCAACTTTGACGCTGATCGATCGGTCTGTGAGGTGAGAATATAATAATTTCATGATTCGGTTTGGCAATCGGATGCTCAGTAGCTTTCTCACTAGTCCGGCGTGCCAGACTTGGTCAAAAGCCTTTTGAACATCCATGAAAATGGCGGCTGAACAGCGTCGTTGGTTTAAAGCTCTGGTGACGATGGTTTGAAAGTTGGTAGTGGCGTTCTGACAGGAGTGGCCTGGCCTGAATCCGAATTGAAATGCCGGAATGATATTGTTTTCGGTACAGAGGTCCCAGATTCTCTCTTTTAACAAACGTTCAAAGATTTTACCTAGGACGCTGATCAATGAAATTGGGCGGTAGGATTCAGGCTGTTTCTCCCCGCAGGGCACGCCTGCTTAACTCCTTCGATAGTAAAAGGTGTGAGAAGGGGGGAGTTCTCATTCAGTGGAATGTGGACGTGTGGGCTTCGAGTTATATTACGGGTGAGGAGGTCTGTTTCGATGACAAAGTCCCTGAGAAATATTGGATTGTCAGGTGGTGTAAAGACGGTTTGCAGGTTGTTTTTAAAGGCATTGGCTTTATCTTCATGGGTGTAGATCTTCTGTCCTTGCACTTCGAGATGTGATTCAACCTTTCTCTTGAGGCCGACGAGGCGGTTGAATTTTTGCCAAAACACGCGTCCTTGTCTGAAGTTCAGTCCGGCTGTTTCGGCCTTCCATTTCCTCTGCTTTTCAGCATTGATTTCGTACCGGACCTGGGCGTTTAGACGGTTCCATTGTGTTTTGACTGCGGGATCTTGAGTGCGGACGTATAACCTGTATAACTGTCTTTTCTGACGGATTTTTTGAAGAATTCGTTGCGGAAGTGCAAAGAAGTTGGTGTTTATGGTGGTGAGAGGGACGGGGATGTCTTGTGCATCGATTAGGAGGGACTGGAGCTCCCCTGCGTGATTATCTATGTCATCAGTCGTCTGATAAATGATGCGTTGTGGTAAGTTAGAGGAGACGTGGTTTGCGAAGGAGTCCCAGTCGGCTTTTTTGAAGTTTCGGTATGTGAAAGTTGTGGAGGTGGTGGTATTGGTTCGTGTAAAGAGGTGTTGACCAGAAGTGGAAGGTGGTCAGATGTGATTGGATCGCCTATGAAGCATTCGTCGTCTATGCGGGTGATTAATCTGTCGGTGCAGATTATATGGTCGACAATGGAGGAGCCGATGTGACTTATTAGGGTTGGATTAGTGTTTGTAATCCGAGAGATAGGGAGGGAGACTACTGGGTCGGCGAGTGATCTGCCGCTTGCGTTGGTGTGTATATCACCAAAGAGAATGTTTCGTGAGTTTAAGTCACCCATTATTATGGCTCGTGGTATTGAGGATGCATATTCGAGGAGGTCGATTGACAATACTTGGTTGGGGTGTTTATAGTAGGAAAAGAAGGTGGTCGCGGTATTATTCCACGATATGTCGATGGCTATGCAATCCAGGTTCTGTTGAGACAGAAAGGGTGGGAGAGGGTGTGGGGAAGCGGGGTGTCCGTTGCGGACGAGGAGTCCGTGTTTTTAAAAACACATCAAAACGAAAGAACTAAATGTTTACTCTCGAGTCGTAAAGGCGCTCGTATAAACAAACCACGTTCAACATTATTTACTACAATACTAGGACCTGTTCGAAATGATCGTCGATCACAGTCTGACGATATTTGCATCTCTCTTTATATAGTAATTAAACAAGGACAAAACCACTAAATAGATCACTATTGACACATTAAACAGGTACTGAAAATTCGAGCAATGTTGCCACCTTTAGTTATAACCATTTAGGTGTCTAAGGATACAACAAATTCTTGTTTGAAATTCATATAAGAATTTGCTTTTAATTAATGAAATTCAAGAATTATCAATTAACTTCAAAAATAGCGACTCAAATGCATAAATTCGTATGACTCTTTTTTATTTGCAAAACTTTTCAACACATTTTCAAATAAACTTCTAATTTCATTTTTCCTGCAACTAAAGAGACTTTGTAGACATGGCAAAGCTGCGGAAGTGTCCGCAAATGAGCTTATGATGTGACTCAATGTTTGGGGCAAGAATAGATCAAAACGAACATATCGATTTTATTTGTTAATTTGAGGTTTGTACCTCATAACTTTATATCGAAAAATTCACAAAAATTAAAAATACCTTCAAATTGACTACAAAATGTCCTTATTATGCAACAATTTACAACTTTGAAGTGGACTAAAGTGATAGTAACAAATTTTATGAAATTCAAAAACTTTTAGAAGTATATTAATTAGCTCTTAAAGATAGGCTTTTTAGTAATTCAAAAATTCAGACCATATCATGTGATTTTTAAGGGTAGCTAACTGTGGTCGTAATTAAGTTGTTATAATGTTGTTTTAATACCAGGAGGTTATGGTAAATTGGACTTTTAATTATGGCTTAATTCATTAGTATTGTGTACTTTGTTTTTGGGGTGTAGTGTGTAGATTAGTGGTGAAGGAATAACTTTGATTAATTTTAGGTGAAAGTTACCCAGGTTTAGAGGTTGATGATGAACCGTCTACTAGTAAGCAGTACTACCAGATGATATTATTCAATTTATCTTGGAGATTTCAAATAAAAATTATAATACTGCACCTCCACGAAATTTCAATTGAGGTTTTCATGTATTTTTTATAGTTTATCTTAGCAGAATGGTATAACTTTAGTAGGACATTGGATAAAAATGAGTTTAATATATTAGTAAATGTTTTGATGGTTCTGAAAAAAAAATGGAAAAGAAACCTGAAATAAACTGTAAAAAAAGGAAAATATAGAAGCAAACATACTATCCGAAGAAGAACTAAATAAGTTTCATGAATCTTTTTTATTATTTAATATATTGGCTAGGCACTTTTTTTAAGGAAAAAAGCCATTGAGTGATTGGACTGACAAAATTATGCAATGGATTTTATTATCTTTCTAATTTCCCTTTTAATTATAGAAAATTGAGATGCCAACATATTCGAAGGAGAAGTAAAGAAATTTGATAAATCCTTTTTATTATTCAATATATCAGCTAAGCACTTTTTTATTAAGGAAAAAGCCATTAACAAATTGGACAGAAAAAAATATGCATTGGCTTTTATTATGATTATTTTTTTAATTATAATTAGGTGTTGTACTCATTTTTTCAACTATTTTCATTAAATAAACAATTTACTATTTTTGTGTCGTATTTCAATTTATTACAATCCTTTTGAAAGAATTATCCAAGGCATATTGAAATTGCCATTACTTTTTTTTCATAAAATGGATAGTTTAATGAAAAAACAAGATCTTGTTGTTTTTAGGGTTATTATTTTACTGTTGAGTTATATTTCTTTAAAATTCGTAAAATTTTTTAATTTGTTAAGGTAGGTAGATTCCAACTTATATTAAAATAGAATTACCTCTTGCAGTTTAATCATATCTAAATTGTTGTGAGTTGGACATTGTCATGTGCTAAATACACAAAATAAAAAAAATTATTGAAGTTTAATAGTATGCAAAAAGTTGTGTGTTAGACATTATTATGTATTAAACACACAAACTACTAGTAGTTTAATAATATGCAAAAAGTTGTAAGTTAGACATTATCATGTGCTTAATACACAAAATAGAATAACCTCTTGCAGTTTAATAATATTCAAAAAGTTGTGAGTGTGTTAAATACACAAACTCGATTTGAATTTGGTGCCTAATAATTTGGCGCCAAATAAGCACCGCCTAACACGCTCTGATTGGCTGTACATTCTTTACTTGTAATGGATCCTGCATTTCTTTATTTGTGATTCCCCGGATTAGTAGTGAGATAGTGAAAATGTCTCACATTGTAGAGTTTAAGCTGAGATGGCAAGGAGAGAATGGAAGAGAAGCAGATAGAAAAGAGGGGGCAGAGGAAAAAGTCAGAGGAGTCCAGTTGAAACTGAGAAATTGGATAAATCAATATTTTGTTTTGTGTTGGAATTATTCGGTTCAATAATTTGTCAGCTCAATCTTCTTTGATAATTGTGGAAAATAAGTATGAATTTGATGGTATAATAAATATATAACGTATTAGAAAGGATATTATCTTCTCAGTTTTCTGTGACGAGCAATATGATATCGCGCATACGCAGTTATGAAAATCAATAAAATTTCATTACAACGACGTTACAAATCTCTTTAATGCTTCCAAATATTTTGAAATCTACCGGTTTTAGTTACTCAACAGAGTTAACAATTCAGTATCAAAATCATACCAGCAGCCGTTGTGGTGATGTGTTTTGCGGCAATGGATAAGAAATATTTACGATAATTTCACATCAGATGTTGGAACAAATGTAATTGAATCATCACAGATAGTTCCAATCTGTGTTTCAGAAGTGACTGCGAAAAAAATATTCTTATTTTAAATGTTGTACAGTCACAAGTGCTGTTCAGCCCTCTTATAATTACTTGGCACGTTGTATTCACAGAGCTGGGCAGTATTTAATAACTTTTCCTTAAGAAATATTTCACTTACTGTTCTAACATTCACAGTAATTATACTCAAATGTTTTCTTTCACAGAAAGTTGCCAAAAATAGTAGTTAACTACTCATTGCTTACACTTTTTTTTTGATTAAGTAAGTAGCAGTTATACTCCAGCAGTTTGTTCAGCTCTGTGTGTTAATACGAGTATAATGATAAATTAATATAAACTTATCATAGATAATTCTCTACTTTTATCTTGATTCATCATTTAAAAATCTAATGATACTCCAATCTAGAATGTATGTCACTCAAATTATTTTTTAATTATTCCATTGTTTTTACATTATAGTTTATTTACTGTCATTTTGTTTGTTAAGAAAGGTACTTTGTGAAAAAAATTATTTGTTGTGTATTTTTATAACAAAATAAATATTACTGTTTTATTTTTTCAATTTAATTAACCATTTATGGTCCATCATTTGATATTTCATTTAATTTAACTCAACATCTAATCATTATCGAGTTAAATTGAATGAAATGTTAAATGATGGACTATAAATGATTATTTTGAATTAAAATAATTAAAATAGAGTTAATTTGAAGATACCGCCAAAACCTGAAATTACAGAAATCTTTTCAAAATCACTCAATTGTTTACTCGACAGGCTCTTTAGATGGCGCCACAATCAGTGTCTCATCCATCTGTGGGTTATCTGTGGTCTGGACAACGTGCTTTCAACGATGCTCTGTAACTGGTATAGTCACGCTATCTGTTCCTGAGACTCCGAGCAAGAACGTCGACTAGTAAGAAGAAGCTAATCTGGAAATTCGGTCACTGTTGCAAACCGGATCACTCTAGTAGCTACTTAACGGCGCTTTCGCCAATTTTTCGAGAATTCTTATTTCGACATCCCTCATTGGAATACTTTTATTTATGAAAATCTGCTCTTTATAGAGCAATATTTATGAAATTTGCCTTTTTCCAACAACAAGCGTTGTGAGGAAGTCGCAAATAAGTAAACCACCGCCATCCAGACGAAGGAGGAAGGATTTTTCTAGGTAAATATAAATACTAATCGGCAGATAATTGGGTCAGGAAACCTTTAACCGGGAAGGAAACTCCCTCCGGCAGTGAGTCTGCTGCCGGTTTTGTCTGCCTTCCCCCTACACTAACAACCCCCAACAAAACGAAACAATTTTCTGTTTCGTCCCCTTCCGCCCCAAAAATCATTAGCAATGGCTTCCAGTCAACGCTCCCCCTACAACACCCGCAGCCAAAACGGCCAAAAAATTCCATCCCTTTCATCCCTGGTTGAATTTCCCCCATAAGCTCACGCCCAAACACCAACCAATCTACCGAAGACCTAGTTAACGATACCACCAGATTAAGTGCCATAGTGTCACAGCTATTGCAAGACAAAGTCCACACAGTCCAACAACTAAAACAACTTACCCAAGAACTCGCACAAGCCAAATGCCAACTTAGCTCACTAACCAACTCACCAAAATCCCACACCTCTCCAAAATCCCACACCTCTCGTCACTCTCCCACTTCTCGTCACTCCCACACTTCCTTAATTGAAACCCTCAATACGATCTCTAAATATCCAGAAGATAACTTCACTCTCTTGGGAGCCATTCCCAAGAGATCCCTAATACCCCGAACCTCACCCCCTCAACAAACCAGACCAAGCCAAGTACCAACCAACCTACCTATACAAGCTCCAACCACACAACCCCAACAACCACAGCCCTGGCCCAATCAACAAACCCTACCTCCTCGACAAACCTTACCTACTCAACAAACCTTACCTACACAACAAACCCTACTTCCCCAACCTACACACTCACTTCAAACCCTCAATATCCGAAACCTTCCCTCTAAATACACCTCCCAAAGAGAACTATACAACCTCCTAAATACCAACGAGCTCCTGAGGGGGAAAATCACCCACCTCAAAGCCAATTTAAATCGCACAGCCCTCCTCAAAATTCCGTCCAACATTTAACACGAAGCTCTCGCCCAGAAGCTTCGTAACTCCATCGGTGACCCCCAGGTCACCATCATTCGACTCAATCCAACATCCCGAGAGGGCTCCCCTCGCAATCAAGAGCCCGAAGACCCACCTTCTCATTTGTCTGCAGGAATGTAAACACGTCCCTATCCGATAAAGATTTCGGAGAAATCCTCCGTGATAAAGTTAAATTCAACTTCATGAGAACCTGGCGCATTGTCGCTCGCCGCACAAACAAGGCCACCTCCATGTTTAGAATCATTATTGATTCTGAAACAGCCTGCCACCAAGCTCTCTCCCGCGGCATCCAATTTCACGGGCTCATACACCAGTGTGAGGCCTCAAACTCCTCCAATCCACTTTCTGCAGTATCCAGATACTGCCATAGATGCTCCACTAGCGACCACCTTGCTGAAACATGCAAGGCAAAACCAGTTTGCCCCTCCTGTGGGGCATCAGACCATACATCCAACAATTGCCCTAAGGCAAGCGCCCCCTCCTGCAAAAACTGCGGCGGCCCCCATCCGGCCTTCCATCCTCGTTGCCCAAAGCGGATGGAAACCCCACAGAACCCTCAGTAGATCGCTCCCATCACCATAGAGAAGCCCCAGACCCCTTACGACTTCTCGACAGACACCAAAATCTTGATCCAGATTTTGGCAACCACGATAATGAACGCTGTCCCGACAATCCGTGGCCTCGTGGCCGACACCCTCTCTCATCTTATTCCCTATTTTTACGGGTACAACTGTTCCGTAACCAACAACGTGGGCAACCGTGTCCACTTCGCGTTCACCCCGAAACGCCACAATTAAGTCATGGACTTTAAAATCGAGACCGTGAATTGCCAAGGTCTAGCCAGGAAGCGGGGTGTCCGTTGCGGACGAGGAGTCCGTTGCCATGACAGTAGAAATTCCTGTCTAAATGGAATGTGGTGTAGCCAGAGAAGCGAGGGTAATTTTTTAGGAGAGTGTCGGTTACAGATAGTACTTGTATATTTTGGGAATGTAGGAGATATTTAAGAAGATAACGCTTCCTGGCTAGACCTTGGCAATTCACGGTCTCGATTTTAAAGTCCATGACTTAATTGTGGCGTTTCGGGGTGAACGCGAAGTGGACACGGTTGCCCACGTTGTTGGTTACGGAACAGTTGTACCCGTAAAAAGAGGGAATAAGATAAGAGAAGGTGTCGGCCACGAGGCCACGGATTGTCGGGACAGCGTTCATTATCGTGGTTGCCAAAATCTGGATCAAGATTTTGGTGTCTGTCGAGAAGTCGTAAGGGGTCTGGGGCTTCTCTATGGTGATGGGAGCGATCTACTGAGGGTTCTGTGGGGTTTCCATCCGATTTGGGCAACGAGGATGGAAGGCCGGATGGGGGCCGCCGCAGTTTTTGCAGGAGGGGGCGCTTGCCTTAGGGCAATTGTTGGATGTATGGTCTGATGCCCCACAGGAGGGGCAAACTGGTTTTGCCTTGCATGTTTCAGCAAGGTGGCCGCTAGTGGAGCATCTATGGCAGTATCTGGATACTGCAGAAAGTGGATTGGAGGAGTTTGAGGCCTCACACTGGTGTATGAGCCCGTGAAATCGGATGCCGCGGGAGAGAGCTTGGTGGCAGGCTGTTTCAGAATCAATAATGATTCTAAACATGGAGGTGGCCTTGTTTGTGCGGCGAGCGACAATGCGCCAGGTTCTCATGAAGTTGAATTTAACTTTATCACGGAGGATTTCTCCGAAATCTTTATCGGATAGGGACGTGTTTACATTCCTGCAGACAAATGAGAAGGTGGGTCTTCGGGCTTTTGATTGCGAGAGGAGCCCTCTCGGGATGTTGGATTGAGTCGAATGATGGTGACCTGGGGGTCACCGATGGAGTTACGAAGCTTCTGGGCGAGAGCTTCGTGTTATATGTTGGACGGAATTTTGAGGAGGGCTGTGCGATTTAAATTGGCTTTGAGGTGGGTGATTTTCCCCCTCAGGAGCTCGTTGGTATTTAGGAGGTTGTATAGTTCTCTTTGGGAGGTGTATTTAGAGGGAAGGTTTCGGATATTGAGGGTTTGAAGTGAGTGTGTAGGTTGGGGAAGTAGGGTTTGTTGTGTAGGTAAGGTTTGTTGAGTAGGTAAGGTTTGTCGAGGAGGTAGGGTTTGTTGATTGGGCCAGGGCTGTGGTTGTTGGGGTTGTGTGGTTGGAGCTTGTATAGGTAGGTTGGTTGGTACTTGGCTTGGTCTGGTTTGTTGAGGGGGTGAGGTTCGGGGTATTAGGGATCTCTTGGGAATGGCTCCCAAGAGAGTGAAGTTATCTTCTGGATATTTAGAGATCGTATTGAGGGTTTCAATTAAGGAAGTGTGGGAGTGACGAGAAGTGGGAGAGTGACGAGAGGTGTGGGATTTTGGAAAGGTGTGGGATTTTGGTGAGTTGGTTAGTGAGCTAAGTTGGCATTTGGCTTGTGCGAGTTCTTGGGTAAGTTGTTTTAGTTGTTGGACTGTGTGGACTTTGTCTTGCAATAGCTGTGACACTATGGCACTTAATCTGGTGGTATCGTTAACTAGGTCTTCGGTAGATTGGTTGGTGTTTGGGCGTGAGCTTATGGGGGAAATTCAACCAGGGATGAAAGGGATGGAATTTTTTGGCCGTTTTGGCTGCGGGTGTTGTAGGGGGAGCGTTGACTGGAAGCCATTGCTAATGATTTTTGGGGCGGAAGGGGACGAAACAGAAAATTGTTTCGTTTTGTTGGGGGTTGTTAGTGTAGGGGGAAGGCAGACAAAACCGGCAGCAGACTCACTGCCGGAGGGAGTTTCCTTCCCGGTTAAAGGTTTCCTGACCCAATTATCTGCCGATTAGTATTTATATTTACCTAGAAAAATCCTTACTCCTTCGTCTGGATGGCGGTGGTTTACTTATTTGCGACTTCCTCACAACGCTTGTTGTTGAAAAAAGGCAAATTTCATGAATATTGCTCTATAAAGAGCAGATTTTCATCAATAAAAGTATTCCAATGAGGGATGTCGAAATAAGAATTCTCGAAAAATTGGCGAAAGCGCCGTTAAGTAGCTACTAGAGTGATCCGGTTTGCAACAGTGACCGAATTTCCAGATTAGCTTCTTCTTACTAGTCGACGTTCTCGCTCGGAGTCTCAGGAACAGATAGCGTGACTATACCAGTTACAGAGCATCGTTGAAAGCACGATGTCCAGACCACAGATAACCCACAGATGGATGAGACACTGATTGTGGCGCCATCTAAAGAGCCTGTCGAGTAAACAATTGAGTGATTTTGAAAAGATTTCTGTAATTTCAGGTTTTGGCGGTATATTCAAATTAACTCTATTTTAATTATTTTAATTCAAAATAATCATTTATAGTCCATCATTTAACATTTCATTCAATTTAACTCGATAATGATTAGATGTTGAGTTAAATTAAATGAAATATCAAATGATGGACCATAAATGGTTAATTAAATTGAAAAAATAAAACAGTAATATTTATTTTGTTATAAAAATACACAACAAATAATTTTTTTCACAAAGTACTTTTTCTACTACCGTGCGTAAAATACGAACTTTAGACACACTTTCGAGTGCGTAAAACTTTAGTTTACGCACTAGTGCGTAAAGAGTATTTCTTTACGCTCTAGTGCGTAAAGAAAAAGTTCCAATTTGTATGTAGTTCTAGCTATTCTTATAAAAATATAGGTAGGTATAATAAACGGATATTAAATCTGTTTTTTAAATCAGAGATTGAAACATATAGAATTCAGTAAAGTGCATACCTAATAATTTAATAAATAATTATTGTGTACTGAATAATAGAATAGGGTGCATAAGTGGTATCTATATAAGTTGGCTGTGAGTGACTGACATTTCCTCGTGCATTGAATTTGACATTTAAAACTTAAATTGAGATCTTCCGATTATACCTATTAAGGTAAGCAAAAGTATTGAACATTTTTAGGAAACTATGATGTTATTTTAGATTCTTTTTTTAGATATCGTAACAGATAAGTACATATAATTATAAAGATGGATTCCTCTGACGATATCTCAGAAGATTATTTCGCAAATACACCACCAAACATATTAGACGTAGCACAGAATGCTTCCAATGATTTATTGCCCCAAAAATCTGCGAATATTTACGAATCAAAATACAATTTGTTTAAAGAATGGTGTAGGAAAAATAAAATAACAAAATATTCCGAAAATGTTCTTGTGGCATATTTTTCAAGCGAATTGAAACACTACCAACCATCCACAACATGGTCGATATTTTCAATGTTGAAGACTACTTTAAAAATCAAAGATAATATTGATATTTCTAAATTTTATAAATTAGTTGCTCTTATTAAAAATAAAAGCAAAGGGCACAAAGTTAAGAAATCAAAAATTTTGGAAAAAGATCACTTGGTAACATTTCTCGAGACGGCTCCTGATTCGACGTTTCTAATGATTAAAGTAAGTATAATTTACAATAGTAAGTACCTGTATTTCATATATAAACAGTTTCCAATAAATTTCATATAAAAAAAATTCTACTTCATAGAATTTTCAGAGAAATGTTTTCCTATTACGTTTGTATATGTACTCAACTTTCACAACGTATAGTGTAGTTATCCGTAGCGTAGTGGCTAAGGTGCGAGACTCACATGCGGGAGGACCCAGGTTCAAGTCGCGCTCATGCCACTTTTTTAATTTTGTGTTAATTTTTAGTGATAATTATTTTTAGGTGGCTTTTATAATTGGTATTTCCGGCGCATGCCGAAGAGAAGAGTTGACAAAACTAACAATAACAGATATTGAAGATAAGGAAACAATATTAATCATTAGAATTCCTGAAACTAAAAATGGGACAGAAAGGGTTTTTACTATTTTAAATCCAACTAATTCAAAAATAGATTATTTGGCTTTTATTAGAAAATATATTGCTTTAAGACCTCCTATGGTGGATACTTCCAGATTCTTTTTAAAATATGTAAATAATAAATGCACAAAACAACCAGTGGGTATAAACACATTTGGCAAAATGCCATCTATTATAGCAAAGTACCTTAATTTACCTGATCCAGCCATGTATACAGGACATTGTTTTAGAAGGTCATCGGCCACCATGTTAGCGAACTCTGGAGGAGACCTCCTAACCGTAAAGAAACACGGAGGCTGGAAGTCGTCTACAGTTGCAGAGAGCTACGTAGACTCTACATTAACTAAACGAAATAATATTTCTAATTTAATATTAATGGATGATGATAATAATTTCCCTTGTACATCCCAAAATAATGGTAATACGATTTTATTGGAAGATAACACCCTTTCTACTACATCCACCCTTGCTACCGGCAATTCTTCATCCTATGGATTAGCTAACATTAGCAATACTACTGTAGTTTCTAAATCCACGGACAACTCTTTAGAGCAAGCTAAAGGATTAAAATTTATTAACTGCACAAATTGCACCTTCAATATTAATATTGTTAATAACTGAATTCGTCTGTTGTTTTATTAATTTGTTCTAATTTTGATTAAAATGTTCAAAATATTAATCAATATATAATATATTTTATTAGGAATCAATAAAAGCGTTATAATTTCTTCTAAAGAAAACTTAAACTTACTTTACGCACTAGTGCGTAAAGAAACATACTTTACGCACTAGTGCGTAAAGAAAATTACTAATAAACTTCTGTATATTGATAAAATTTTCGGTAGTAGAAAAAATATTGTATGCAATTCGTGTGTAAATGCCTTTTTTCGACTCATGTGATTGTCGCATTCGCCTGCGGCTCATGCGACAATATTCACATTCGTCGAAAAAAGGCTACTTTACACACTTGTTACATAAATAACTATTTCTTAACAAACAAAATGACAGTAAATAAACTATAATGTAAAAACAATGGAATAATTAAAAAATGATTTGAGTGACATACATTCTAGATTGGAGTATCATTAGATTTTTAAATGATGAATCAAGATAAAAGTAGAGAATTATCTATGATAAGTTTATATTAATTTATCATTATACTCGTATAAACACACAGAGCTGAACAAACTGCTGGAGTATAACTGCTACTTACTTAATCAAAAAAAAAGTGTAAGCAATGAGTAGTTAACTACTATTTTTGGCAACTTTCTGTGAAAGAAAACATTTGAGTATAATTACTGTGAATGTTAGAACAGTAATTGAAATATTTCTTAAGGAAAAGTTGTTAAATACTGCCCAGCTCTGTGAATACAACGTGCCAAGTAATTATAAGAGGGCTGAACAGCACTTGTGACTGTACAACATTTAAAATGAGAATATTTTTTTCGCAGTCACTTCTGAAACACAGATTGGAACTATCTGTGATGATTCAATTACATTTGTTCCAACATCTGATGTGAAATTATCGTAAATATTTCTTATCCATTGCCGCAAAACACATCACCACAACGGCTGCTGGTATGATTTTGATACTGAATTGTTAACTCTGTTGAGTAACTAAAACCGGTAGATTTCAAAATATTTGAAAGCATTAAAGAGAACTGTAACGTCGTTGTAATAAAATTTTATTGATTTTCATAACTGCGTATGCGCGATATCATATTGCTCGTCACAGAAAACTGAGAAGATAATATTCTTTCTAATACGTTATATATTTATTATACCATCAAATTCATATTTATTTTCCACAATTATCAAAGAAGATTGAGGTGACAAATTATTGAACCGAATAATTCCAACACAAAACAAAATATTGATTTATCCAATTTCTCAGTTTCAACTGGACTCCTCTGACTTTTTCCTCTGCCCCCTCTTTTCTATCTGCTTCTCTTCCTCTCTCCTTGCCATCTCAGCTTAAACTCTACAATGTGAGACATTTTCACTATCTCACTACTAATCCGGGGAATCACAAATAAAGAAATGCAGGATCCATTACAAGTAAAGAATGTACAGCCAATCAGAGCGTGTTAGGCGGTGCTTATTTGGCGCCAAATTATTAGGCACCAAATTCAAATCGAGTTTGTGTATTTAACACACTCACAACTTTTTGAATATTATTAAACTGCAAGAGGTTATTCTATTTTGTGTATTAAGCACATGATAATGTCTAACTTACAACTTTTTGCATATTATTAAACTACTAGTAGTTTGTGTGTTTAATACATAATAATGTCTAACACACAACTTTTTGCATACTATTAAACTTCAATAATTTTTTTTATTTTGTGTATTTAGCACATGACAATGTCCAACTCACAACAATTTAGATATGATTAAACTGCAAGAGGTAATTCTATTTTAATATAAGTTGGAATCTACCTACCTTAACAAATTAAAAAATTTTACGAATTTTAAAGAAATATAACTCAACAGTAAAATAATAACCCTAAAAACAACAAGATCTTGTTTTTTCATTAAACTATCCATTTTATGAAAAAAAAGTAATGGCAATTTCAATATGCCTTGGATAATTCTTTCAAAAGGATTGTAATAAATTGAAATACGACACAAAAATAGTAAATTGTTTATTTAATGAAAATAGTTGAAAAAATGAGTACAACACCTAATTATAATTTAAAAAATAATCATAATAAAAGCCAATTCATATTTTTTTCTGTCCAATTTGTCAATGGCTTTTTCCTTAATAAAAAGGTGCTTAGCTGATATATTGAATAATAGAAAGGATTTATCAAATTTCTTTACTTCTCCTTCGAATATGTTGGCATCTCAATTTTCCATAATTAAAAGGGAAATTAGAAAGATTATAAAATCCATTGCATAATTTTGTCAGTCCAGTCACTCAATGGCTTTTTTCCTTAAAAAAAGTGCCTAGCCAATATATTAAATAATGAAAAAGATTCATGAAACTTATTTAGTTCTTCTTCGGATAGTATGTTTGCTTCTATATTTTCCTTTTTTTACAGTTTATTTCAGGTTTCTTTTCCATTTTTTTTTCAGAACCATCAAAACATTTACTAATATATTAAATTCATTTTTATTCAATGTCCTACTAAAGTTATACCATTCTGCTGAGATAAACTATAAAAAATACATGAAAACCTCAATTGAAATTTCGTGGAGGTGCAGTATTATAATTTTTATTTGAAATCTCCAAGATAAATTGAATAATATCATCTGGTAGTACTGCTTACTAGTAGACGGTTCATCATCAACCTCTAAACCTGGGTAACTTTCACCTAAAATTAATCAAAGTTATTCCTTCACCACTAATCTACACACTACACCCCAAAAACAAAGTACACAATACTAATGAATTAAGCCTTAATTAAAAGTCCAATTTACCATAACCTCCTGGTATTAAAACAACATTATAACAACTTAATTACGACCACAGTTAGCTACCCTTAAAAATCACATGATATGGTCTGAATTTTTGAATTACTAAAAAGCCTATCTTTAAGAGCTAATTAATATACTTCTAAAAGTTTTTATATTTCATAAAATTTGTTACTATCACTTTAGTCCACTTCAAAGTTGTAAATTGTTGCATAATAAGGACATTTTGTAGTCAATTTGAAGGTATTTTTAATTTTTGTGAATTTTTCGATATAAAGTTATGAGGTACAAACCTCAAATTAACAAATAAAATCGATATGTTCGTTTTGATCTATTCTTGCCCCAAACATTGAGTCACATCATAAGCTCATTTGCGGACACTTCCGCAGCTTTGCCATGTCTACAAAGTCTCTTTAGTTGCAGGAAAAATGAAATTAGAAGTTTATTTGAAAATGTGTTGAAAAGTTTTGCAAATAAAAAAGAGTCATACGAATTTATGCATTTGAGTCGCTATTTTTGAAGTTAATTGATAATTCTTGAATTTCATTAATTAAAAGCAAATTCTTATATAAATTTTAAACAAGAATTTGTTGTATCCTTAGACACCTAAATGGTTATAACTAAAGGTGGCAACATTGCTCGAATTTTCAGTACCTGTTTAATGTGTCAATAGTGATCTATTTAGTGGTTTTGTCCTTGTTTAATTACTATATAAAGAGAGATGCAAATATCGTCAGACTGTGATCGACGATCATTTCGAACAGGTCGTAGTATTGTAGTAAATAATGTTAAACGTGGTTTGTTTATACGAGCGCCATTACGACTCGAGAGTAAACATTTAGTTCTTTCGTTTTGATGTGTTTTTAAAAACTTTTAGTGACAAAATAAACTTTTAAGTTAATTAATTTAATGTTTTTGGATTACCATGGTTCGTCGGACCAATTTTCATGCATAGAAATGCATAGTTTGGACCTTCTCTATCCTATTCTTCAATTTTTGAAGCTGTAGCGGTCATATCATCTGCATGCCTTTTCTTGTCAATATTATATTTTATGTTTAAATAAGCTATATACCTCCTCTTGTTATAACATTTATTGGTTCCAGTTTTTCATTTTCAGTTGTCCTCCCATCTTGTAATATCCTATCCCGTTTATTGAAACTCCAGTAGAATATGAATTTCTTCAGAATTTGTTAACCTCAGTGCCCTCAATTCTGCATCATGTCCTACATGTGTCGCTGCCCAATTGACATCAACCTCTACAAAAAAAATATAATTAACACAGTCGTTTTTTTGTAAAAATATAACTATTGTTAGTGTTTTTAAATGAAACTCACGGTCTCTAGTTAAATCCACAATATAATAAAAGTTATTGAAAATTCTAAAAAATTTACAATTGTTTCGATAAATCGATATCATCGTCAGAATGACAGAAGTTACATTTCATTTTATGCCTACCTGATGTTTAGTAGTTATTTTTGGCTAGACTAAGAAGTAACCTAACTTGTGATTGGCTTAATATATGTTTATAGCAAAAAGAAGAAGATGTGATATTACAAATCTTGAAGCTTAGATATTATTAGCCCTATGGTGATATCCTGGATATCATTTTTCCAATTAAGATCAGTATAACTGTGCAATGATATAGAAAACCAGGAAAACTATATTTGCTGATCTTTACAATTATCACTTAAGAAGACAGTTCATTAGTGGAGAACTTCCTAGATTTAACTGTTCATTGACAAGTTCATATTGTGGGCTTCTTAAATGTCTTCTAATTTCCAGTTTTTCAAGGATATCAAGTTCTTGTTTCTTTTCACAAATATGCAGCACTTCTAGTTCTGTGTCAGGTGTCAATGAATGATTGGTGTCAAGTAGATGTTTTGCGTAGTGGGATTTATCTGGTTGTTTTAATCTGTATGCTCGTAAGTGCTCACTGTATCGTATTTCAAAATTTCTAAGGGTCTGACCCAAATAGACAGAATTACATTCTAGACATTTGAGTTTCTATATACCTGACTTCTTTAATAGTGGTATTTTTGTTTTTTCATTTAACAATTTTGTACTAACGTTACTTTCTGTTTTAAAAGAGATTGTTGTATTTGTTGCTGAAGATATTATCTTTGAAATATTATTAGAAATATTTCCTGCATATGTGATGGTTTTATGAGTTTTAATTTCATCAGCTTGTTTAGAATATATTAGTTGTACTGCCACTCTTTCTTCTTTTTTACTAATTAGCTTATTTATCATATCTAATGGATAACCGTTAGATGTTGCTATTTGTCTAATTGTAATAATCTCTCTATCAAAATTACATTTGTTCATAGGAACTGAAAAAGCTCTATGTATCATTGAATTATATGCTGCTAGTCTGTGTGACATAGGGTGGTTAGAATTGAATGGAATTGTCACATCAGTCTGTGTTAGTTTTCGGTAAATTGAATAATCAAGTACATTATTAACTCTTTGAATTTTTGAATCAAGAAAATTGATTGAGCTATTTTCTTCAATTTCTAATGTGAATTTAATTTTCGGGTGTAAATTATTGATGTGGTTGGAAAATATATCTAATTGTCGTTCACTACCCATAAAATAAGCTAATATGGCATCTACATATCTATACCAAAATAACATATTTTTCGAAATATTACTTTCAAAGACCTTTTTTTTTCTAAATTGTCCATAAAAATATTTGCTAAAATAGGTGATATAGGGCTTCCCATTGGTGAACCTTCATTTTGAATATATATCTTATTGTCAAAAGTGAAATAATTCTGATTAATGCATACATCAAATAAATTAAGTATATCTGATATTATTCCTGGATTAATATTTTTATCTTCTAGTAATTTTCTTACAAGTATTAGACATTCTTTAGGAGGAATTTTAGTAAACATATTAGTTACATCGAACAAAATGAGTTTATAGTTATCTTGCAAGTGGATTGCTTTCAACTTTTTGAGTAGTTCTATTGAATTTGTAATTGAGTACTGAGATTCATATCATTCATATTTTCTCTATGAGAAACTGAAAATCGCCAATTTAATCAAAAATATTGAATCTTCAAAAGTTAACCGTCAAACAAAAAATGACCTTACAGTTTTAAATGCAATAAAAAAGAAGATAGAGGATAATAACCTAACAGTTACAAAATCTGATAGGGGAACACAACTGTCATTTTGACAACTGAAAATTACAATTCCAAAGTATATAACTTTATAGAATCCAGCGACATAAAAGTTCTTAAAGCAGACCCAACAAAAAAGTTTTCTAATAATGTGAGGGATAATGTAATTAATTCAAATTATCTTTTAAATGATTACGAAAAGAGGTATATCATACATAAGAATCCTCATTGTCCACAATTATATGGAACAGTTAAATTCCATAAAATAACGAAACCAATTAGACCTGTACTCTCTTATGTTATTGCTCCTAATAATATATTGGCAAAGAAGCTCAACAATATACTCAATACTTACGGATATGAATCTCAGTACCCTATTAGAAATTCAATAGAACCAATCAAAAAGTTGAAAGCAATCCACTTGCAAGATAACTATAAACCCATTTCGTTCGATGTAACTAATATGTTCACT
This sequence comes from Galeruca laticollis, assembly GCA_963921935.1. Lineage (NCBI taxonomy): Eukaryota > Metazoa > Arthropoda > Insecta > Coleoptera > Chrysomelidae > Galeruca > Galeruca laticollis. The sequence goes on from OY998175.1 coordinate 259,756,743, forward strand.
AAAATTCCTCCTGAAGAATGTCTAATACTTGTAAGAAAATTACTAGAAGATAAAAATATTAATCCAGGAATAATATCAGATATACTTAATTTATTTGATGTATGCATTAATCAGAATTATTTCAAATTTGACAATAAGATATATATTCAAAATGAAGGTTCGCCAATGGAAAGCCCTATATCACCTACTTCAGCTTCTCTATTTTCCTTTTTTTACAGTTTCTTTCAGGTTTCTTTTCCATTTTTTTTTTCAGAACCATCAAAACATTTACTAATATATTAAATTCATTTTTATCCAATGTCCTACTAAAGTTACACCATTCTGCTAAGATAAACTATAAAAAATACATGAAAACCTTAATTGAAATTTCGTGGAGGTGCAGTATTATAATTTTTATTTGAAATCTCCAAGATAAATTGAATAATATCATCTGGTTGTACTGCTTACTAGTAGACGGTTCATCCTCAACCTCTAAACCTGGGTAACTTTCACCTAAAATTAATCAAAGTTATTCCTTCACCACTAATCTACACACTACACCCCAAAAACAAAGTACACAATACTAATGAAATAAGCCATAATTAAAAGTCCAGTTTACCATAACCTCCTGGTATTTAAACAACATTATAACAACTTAATTACGACCACAGTTAGCTACCCTTAAAAATCACATGATATGGTTTGAATTTTTGAATTACTAAAAAGCCTATCTTTAAAATTAATTAATATACTTCTAAAAGTTTTTAAATTTCATAAAATTTGTTACTATCACTTTAGTCCACTTCAAAGTTGTAAATTGTTGCATAATAAGGACATTTTGTAGTCAATTTGAAGGTATTTTTAATTTTTGTGAATTTTTCGATATATAGTTATGAGGTACAAACCTCAAATTAACAAATAAAATCGATATGTTCGTTTTGATCTTTTCTTGCCCCAAACATTGAGTCACATTCTAAACTCATTTGCGGACACTTCCGCAGCTTTGCCATGTCTACAAAGTCTCTTTAGTTGCAGGAAAAAAGAAATTAGAAGTTTATTTGAAAATGTGTTGAAAAGTTTTGCAAATAAAAAAGAGTCATACGAATTTATGCATTTGAGTCGCTATTTCTGAAGTTAATTGATATATCTTGAATTTTATTAATTAAAAGCAAATTCTTATATGAATTTTAAACAAGTATTTGTTGTATCCTTAGACACCTAAATGGTTATAACTAAAGGTGGCAACATTGCTCGAAATTTCAGTACCTGTTTAATGTGTCAATAGTAATCTATTTAGTAGTTTTGTCCTTGTTTAATTACTATATAAAGAGATATGCAAATATCGTCAGACTGTGATCGACTATCATTTCAAACAGGTCGTAGTATTGTAGTAAATAATGTTAAACGTGGTTTGTTTATACGAGCGCCATTACGACTCGAGAGTAAACATTTAGTTCTTTCGTTCTGATGTGTTTTTAAAAACTTTTAGTGACAAAATAAACTTTTAAGTTAATTAATTTAATGTTTTTGGATTACCATGGTTCGTCGGGCCAAGTTGGTCAGAAAAACAGCCGAAATTACCAAGGCCATGTAGCTACAATACCATCCCCTCTTTTTGTAATGCATTAATTATTTCACTACTGGCGGTTAGAATTGTTGGCCGCAACAATAAACTTGTTTATGAATGAATTGCCCTCTGTATGTTTATTATTACTCTAAGGTACAAACCAATTTTCATGCATAAAAATGCATAGTTTGGACCTTCTCTATCCTATTCTTCAATTTTCGAAGCTGTAGCGGTCATATCATCTGCATGCCTTTTCTTGTCAATATTATATTTTATGTTTAAATAAGCTATATACCTCCTCTTGTTATAACATTTATTGGTTCCAGTTTTTCATTTTCAGTCGTCCTCCCATCTTGTAATATCCTATCCCGTTTATTGAAACTCCAGTAGAATATGAATTTCTTCAGAATTAGTTAACCTCAGTGCCCTCAATTCTTCATCATGTCCTACATGTGTCGCTGCCCAATTGACATCTACCTCTACTAAAAAAATATAATTAACACAGTCGTTTTTTGTAAAAATATAACTATTGTTAGTGTTTTTAAATGAAACTCACGGTCTCTAGTTAAATCCACAATATAATAAAAGTTATTGAAAATTCTAAAAAATTGACAATTGTTTCGATAAAGCAATATCATCGTCAGAATGACAGAAGTTACATTTCATTTTATGCCTACCTGATGTTTAGTAGTTATTTTTGGCTAGACTAAGAAGTAACCTTACTTGTGATTGGCTTAATATATGTTTATAGCAAGAAGAAGAAGATGTGATATTACAAATCTTGAAGCTTAGATATTATTAGCCCTATGGTGATATCCTGGATATCATTTTTCCAATTAAGATCAGTATAACTGTGCAATGATATAGAAAACCAGGAAAACTATATTTGCTGATCTTTACAATTATCAATTAAGAAGACAGTTTTTTAGTGGAGAACTCCCTAGATTTAACTGTTCATTGACAAGTTCATATTGTGGGTTTCTTAAATATCTTCTAATTTCCAGTTCTTCAAGGATATCAAGTTCTTGTTTCTTTTCACAATTATGCAGCACTTCTAGTTCTGTGTTAGGTGTCAATGAATGATTGGTGTCAAGTAGATGTTTTGCGTAGTGGGATTTATCTGACTGTTTTAATCTGTATGCTCGTAAGTGCTCACTGTATCGTATTTCAAAATTTCTAAGGGTCTGACCCAAATAGACAGAATTACATTCTGGACATTTGAGTTTCTATATACCTGACTTCTTTAATAGTGGCATTTTTGTTTTTTCATTTAACAATTTTGTACTAACGTTACTTTCTGTTTTAAAAGAAATTGTTGTATTCGTTGCTGAAGATATTATCTTTGAAATATTATTAGAAATATTTCCTGCATATGTGATGGTTTCATAACTTTTAATTTCATCAGCTTGTTAAGGATATATTAGTTGTAATGCCTTTCTTTCTTCTTTTTTACTAATTAGCTTATTTATCATATCTAATGGATAACCGTTAGATGTTGCTATTTGTCTAATTGTATTAATCTCTCTATCAAAATTACATTTGTTCATAGGAACTGAAAAAGCTCTATGTATCATTGAATTATATGCTGCTAGTCTGTGTGACATAGGGTGGTTAGAATTGAATGGAATTGTCACATCAGTCTGTGTTGGTTTTCGGTAAATTGAATAATCAAGTACATTATTAACTCTTTGAATTTTTGAATCAAGAAAATTGATTGAGCTATTTTCTTCAATTTCTAATGTAAATTTAATTCTCGGGTGTAAATTATTGATGTGGTTGGAAAATATATCTAATTGTCGTTCACTACCCATAAAACATGCTAATATGGCATCTACATATCTATACCAAAATAACATATTTTTCGAAATATTACTTTCAAAGACCTTTTTTTTTCTAAATTGTCCATAAAAATATTTGCTAAAATAGGTGATATAGGGCTTCCCATTGGTAAACCTTCATTTTGAATATATATCTTATTGTCAAAAGTGAAATAATTCTGATTAATACATACATCAAATAAATTAAGTATATCTGATATTATTCCTGGATTAATATTTTTATCTTCTAGTAATTTTTTTACAAGTATTAGACATTCTTTAGGAGGAATTTTAGTAAACATATTAGTTACATCGAACGAAATGAGTTTATAGTTATCTTGCAAGTGGATTGCTTTCAACTTTTTGAGTAGTTCTATTGAATTTGTAATTGAGTACTGAGATTCATATCATTCATATTTTCTTTATGAGAAATTGAAAATCGCCAATTTAATCAAAAATATTGAACCTTCAAAAGCTAACCGTCAAACAAAAAATGACCTTACAGTTTTAAATGCAATAAAAAAGAAGATAGAGGATAATAACCTAACAGTTACAAAATCTGATAGGGGAACACAACTGTCATTTTGACAACTGAAAATTACAATTCCAAAGTATATAACTTTATAGAATCCAGCGATATAAAAGTTCTTAAAGCAGACCCAACAAAAAAGTTTTCTAATAATGTAAGGGATATTGTTAATAATTCAAATTATCTTTTAAATGATTACGAAAAGGGGTCTATCATACCTAAGAATCCTCATTGTCCACAATTATCTGGAACAGTTAAATTACATAAAATAACGAAACCAATTAGACCTGTACTCTCTTATGTTATTGCTCCTAATAATATATTGGCAAAGAAGCTCAACAATATACTCAATACTTACGGATATGAATCTCAGTACCCTATTAGAAATTCAATAGAACCAATCAAAAAGTTGAAAGCAATCCACTTGCAAGATAACTATAAACCCATTTCGTTCGATGTAACTAATATGTTCACTAAAATTCCTCCTAAAGAATGTCTAATACTTGTAAGAAAATTACTAGAAGATAAAAATATTAATCCAGGAATAATATCAGATATACTTAATTTATTTGATGGAAAGCCCTATATCACCTACTTCAGCTTCTCTATTTTCCTTTTTTTACAGTTTCTTTCAGGTTTCTTTTCCATTTTTTTTTCAGAACCATCAAAACATTTACTAATATATTAAATTAATTTTTATCCAATGTCCTACTAAAGTTACACCATTCTGCTAAGATAAACTATAAAAAATACATGGAAACCTCAATTGAAATTTCGTGGAGGTGCAGTATTATAATTTTTATTTGAAATCTCCAAGATAAATTGAATAATATCATCTGGTTGTACTGCTTACTAGTAGACGGTTCATCCTCAACCTCTAAACCTGGGTAACTTTCACCTAAAATTAATCAAAGTTATTCCTTCACCACTAATCTACACACTACACCCCAAAAACAAAGTACACAATACTAATGAAATAAGCCATAATTAAAAGTCCAGTTTACCATAACCTCCTGGTATTTAAACAACATTATAACAACTTAATTACGACCACAGTTAGCTACCCTTAAAAATCACATGATATGGTTTGAATTTTTGAATTACTAAAAAGCCTATCTTTAAAAGCTAATTAATATACTTCTAAAAGTTTTTAAATTTCATAAAATTTGTTACTATCACTTTAGTCCACTTCAAAGTTGTAAAATTCCTCCTAAAGAATGTCTAATACTTGTAAGAAAATTAGTAGAAGATAAAAATATTAATCCAGGAATAATATCAGATATACTTAACTTATTTGATGTATGCATTAATGAGAATTATTTCACATTTGACAATAAGATATATATTCAAAATGAAGGTTTACCAATGGGAAGCCCTATATCACCTATTTTAGCAAACATTTTTATGGACAATTTAGAAAAAAAGGTCTTTGAAAGTAATATTTCGAAAAATATTTTATTTTGGTATAGATATGTAGATGACATATTAGCTTGTTTTATGGGAAGTGAACGACAATTAGATATATTTTTCAACCACATCAATAATTTACACCCGAAAATTAAATTTACATTAGAAATTGAAGAAAATAGCTCAATCAATTTTCTTGATTTAAAAATTCAAAGAGTTAATAATGTGCTTGATTATTCAATTTACCGAAAACCAACACAGACTGATGTGACAATTCCATTCAATTCTAACCACCCTATGTCACACAGACTAGCAGCATATAATTCAATGATACATAGAGCTTTTTCAGTTCCTATGAACAAATGTAATTTTGATAGAGAGATTAATACAATTAGACAAATAGCAACATCTAACAGTTATCCATTAGATATGATAAATAAGCTTATTAGTAAAAAAGAAGAAAAATTGGCATTACAACTAATATATCCTAAACAAGCTGATGAAATTAAAACTTATAAAACCATCACATATTCAGGAAATATTTCTAATAATATTTCAAAGATAATATCTTCAGCAACGAATACAACAATTTCTTTTAAAACAGAAAGTAACGTTAGTACAAAATTGTTAAATGTAAAAACAAAAATACCACTATTAAAGAAGTAAGGTATATAGAAACTCAAATGTCCAGAATGTAATTCTGTCTATTTGGGTCAGACCCTTAGAAATTTTGAAATACGATACAGTGAGCACTTACGAGCATACAGATTAAAACAACCAGATAAATCCCACTACGCAAAACATCTACTGGACACCAATCATTCATTGACACCTAACACAGAACTAGAAGTGCTGCATATTCGTGAATAGAAACAAGAACTTGATTTCCTTGAAGAACTGGAAATTAGAAGACATTTAAGAAACCCACAATATGAGGTTGTCAATGAACAGTTAAATCTAGGGAGTTCTCCACTAATAAACTGTCTCCTTAAGTGATAATTGTGAAGATCAGCAGATATAGTTTTCCTGGTTTTCTATATCATTGCACAGTTATACTGATCTTAATTGGAAAAATAATATCCAGGATATCACCATAGGGCTTATAATATCTAAGCTTCAATATTTGTAATATCACATCTTCTTTTTTTCTCTATTAACATATATTAAGCCAATCACAAATTAGGTTACTTCTTGGTCTAGCCAAAAATAACTACTAAACATCAGGTAGGCATAAAATGAAATGTAACTTCTGTCATTCTGACGATGATATTGATTTATCGAAACAATTATCAATTTTTTAGAATTTTCAATAACTTTTATTATATTGTGGAATTAACTAGAGATCGTGAGTTTCATTTAAAAACACTAATATGAGCATATTCCACGAAGTAAGGGTCGAGACAGTCAATTTCATATAGCTATTGTCTAAGAAAAAGGATTTTTAGGCAAAAACTAACCATTTTCCGAAATATTGAAAATGATTCTTGATGTACATACATCTGGAATGCTTATACTCCCTCCAGTCTTCAAATTTCGTGTTTGGAATGAACTTGGAAATCACAAAAAAATTTAAATCAAATAATAACCAATAATATTTGGAAAAGTTATGAATAAACGTTTTATATCACTTCTGTTACAGAAGTATGAAATTCCCCGTCTGCCATTTTTTGATATATTAGTTTGAAGAACAAACCTAGTTCATTTCCCTCCTGTCCTGTGATTGCCACAATTGAAATTTCTCAAAGTTTCTAAAGTTTGAATCCAATTCTTCGGCAGTAATACTGTAACTATCATTAAAATGTTTATTTATTTCATCAAATGAATTGAAGGACTGTTTTGTTGTGCATACAGGATAAAGGATATGATTCTTTATTGATTTTATCTTATCATTTAATTCTGGGTGAAATTTTTTAATATGAAGATTATTCATCTCTGTGGAAGTATATTTCACCTGACATACTGAACAAGTCAGTTGGTTCTCCCTATAAGGATTAATAATAATATTGACCAATAATCCTAAAGAAGTAATCCAATTTCACTATAACTAAGTTTTTTTATTTCATACCTATCTTTGTCCGAACTACAATCATTTCTCGAGCACCAATTTTTAAGATTATCTATAAGGTAAATTGAATTAATTAGCAATGATAATTGCTTTTGTTCAATATTAAATAAACGAATTCAAGGATGTTTTTCAAAAGCATAAAAAAGTTGCGAGCATGTCAAATACCCAATGTAAAATGTTAGGTTATAATTAGAATCAGATATATTCAGTTGAAAATGAATGTCAGGTCAAAGTTAGAATCAGACATTTTCAGTTAAAAACAAATGTTTTCAGACAGCTATTAGGTTGCCGTTCGGTATGAGAAAATTCGGGCGCCCTCATTGGCTGTGCATTCTTTGTTTGAAATGTACCCTCAAAAATCCACGTCAAACTTTTAAAGAAATCAAGTTTCACAAACAGGACAACTTTATTAAACAGCTAATGTAACTACATGTAATAGTAAGTACCTTATATTTTTGATTACATTAGTTGCTTAAATAATGCTGATTCTGCTGAAATATCTGTACTAGTTCAAAATTCTAATACAAATATTGAACTTATATTTTATGGTTATCTCAATTTTATGACATTCATAAATTTCGATAGGTCTCCACCGCAAAAATACTGCGCCCCCCTATGATGAAAATTCAATATTTAAAATATCCAAGATTACTTACTGAATTCCTGCCACTATTGGAAAATTTATATCGTTACTATACATATGTAGCTAGGACGTTGTTTAGAATTCGAATATACCAATTACAAATTTTCTACTGAGTAAGAAAATTAATTTGAAAATCTTTCTAAACAAACGCATTATTCATCATCTATTCCGAAATACCATGATTTGTATGGTTTTATTGGAAACCAAAAAATATCTCAGGATTTGTCAGAAGTTTCAGAGCACCATAAAAATAAAAGAAGCTCAAAACATCCATTTCTAGTCGAGGAACGAAAAGAACTTATGGTTTCGAACTCATTGTTTTCCGTCAACACTAATAATGAAGGAAATAGTAGTTCAGTCATTCAATTTATGAATTTGCTGCATTTCCTATATTCCAAACCCTAACTAATAACTTCTTGCTGAATAAACAATAGTCACAAATAGTATTAGTTCTATTCCGTCTTTCTCAAATAAAACACGACTATATCAATGAAGTGTCATTTATATCAATGATGTGGTTTTTCGGTTATATTTTTTATATTGGTATCCGATTACTGAATTGAAATATTTAATTTGCTCTCAGTTCCTGTCGATTCTATTTTATTATGAGTTTCATAATTTTTTTCACTAGTTGAATCAATTTATATGAAACCATTATACTATAATCCTTAAACAAAACAGATCAAATTGAGAACCAAAATGTGTAACCGCATGAATTCACCGATTGTGTCAAAAACAAGTGTAACAAACTGAAAGAGTAGGCACAACAATTCATCAGCGCCAATCCCATACGAACATCAACAGTTCTGCACTATTTACTCTCCTAAATGCAAACTCCTAAAATCCGTACCGATTTTTATACAGGTTCTCAATTAGCAAAGAATCAATATCTGAAGGGTTGCGCAAAATTTGAAATAATTGTTTTGGTTAACTTCCCTACTGTTCGTAAAGCCACCTTGCGGAATATTGCTATTAATTTGTTTACGGTCTAATTAAATATAATTATCAGATATTTGAGCAATCTTTGGTTGAATACGTGTCCATAATATTGAGATTTTTTGTTGTTATAATGCAACTTGAATATCATATTCACCTAAGATATTTTATTGTTACATTTCAAATTGTGTACGCAATGAAATCTTAAATACTAAACTAACAACCCACTATGAAAATAAATGTTGAAGTCATGTTAATTCAACACATAGTGAAAACGTTCTTCCTCTTTTTCTTCTTGATTTCATCACATACACATCTATACAACCACTTATATCCAGCTTAGGGCTGTTAACTTTTGCTATGTTACAAATTAACTTGTCAGCGATGTTAATGGGCTGCCTTTTTACATAGCTGTGATGTTACTAGAACTTCCTCAAAAGGAAGTGTTTATGATGAACTAAAAGCAACATTTCTGCTATATTCAGTGATACCTTTTAACATATTGTAGATGTCACTGAAACCTCTGAATAATATACCTCAATCATTCTAGATGACAACCATTAAATTATTCTCCGTGGTTAATCAGCAAATACGGGGTGAACAACAACTAAGAACGCCGGCTGTCGGCCAGATTTCTAAAAATAATCATGACACAAATTTAAGAAAAATCCTTAAGGAAAATGACCCTGAAAAATCGCTGCAAAATATTTTTGAGTTCCTAAAATATCTACTAGGGGGTGGAATGAATACTTAAAGACATATAATACTGTGACTATCTCCATAATAAAAGACACGATAAAGGTATCCAAAGAATACATCTTTTGAAATATTGGTTATATTATGAAAAAATTTAGTTGGAGACTTCTTGCCCTTATTTTTCAAGTACGGGGTGGGAGAAGGTTCAAACTTGTTAAAAACAAAATTGTTAATAAACTTTTCTGTTCTTAACCGATTGAAATGTTTTTGGCGTCATTTGAAACAGTTTAACCTGTTTAATAAAATATGATGAACAAAAATAACAAAATTAAACATTTTTGTCAACGCTATGTCAAAAAGTAGATAATTTTCCCATTCTTCTCGAAAATTTCAAATGTAATGAAACATTTTTTAAATTCTGCTGGAGAGGTAAAAAAATTAGGAATTAAGAGAAAACCGCAAGTCTAAATCTTAATACTATTCCAAGATATAAGATTTAAGAAGTCAGATTTAAAATTTAAAAAACTGCTCTATTATACATTCGAAATTTCCAAGAAAAATGGGAATATTGTCGACTTATTAACATAGCGCCCTCTCGCGGATACAACTAATTTCGTTATAATTCTTATAAAAGACGAAAAAACTTTCGAATCACGCAAAAATCATTAATATTAGAAACTAAAAAGTCTTTTCCAGCGATTTTTCAGGGTCACTTTCCTTATTTTTTTTTAAAGTTGCCCCATGATACTCTTCAGAGTTCAAATGATACACATACATTACAGCTAGTTTACAGATAATTTATTTTTCTATGTAACGAAGATAGGAACAAAAATAAGCAGAACTTCGATATTAACATTAAAAATCAATTTTTTCTTCCATTTTGTTCATGAAACGAAAAAAATTCGGTGGGATTTTCATATTTTCATAAGAAGTCGATTTTCCTCACATATCGTTCATGGAATGAATGAAATTAAGCGACATTTTCTTATTCACATAAGAAATCAATGTTGTCCTTGAAACGAGCGAAATCAAGCGGAATTTCCATATTTTCCTAAAAAATCGATTTTTCTCACATCTTGTCCCTGACTCGAATGAAATTAAGTAAAACTTTGATATTTACGTGAAAAATGAAATTTTCTCCCATTCTGCCCATGAAACGAACAAAATTAGGTGGAATTTCGATATTTTTACAAAAATTCGATTTTTCTCACATCTTGTTCATGAAACGGATGAAATTAAGTAAAAATTAAATATTTCCATGAAAAATTAGTTTTTGACACGTTTTCTTCATAAAAACCAGCAAGGTTTAGTGAAATTTTGGTATTTAGTGAAAAAAAATTTATGGTCACTCAAAAAACCGAATTTATTTATTAATGACCTATTCCACTCAGATGGCCGTTACACCTGTAATGCACACCAGAAACCCGGAATATTTTATCAGTGCCATTGGAAAGGTCTTGAATAGAGCTACAAAAATCATATGGGGTGTTTTTTCTCTATATGTGGTTTAAATCCGTATAAATTGGAACAACTTGAACAGACGAAAAATGAATCATAGGGTGGACCTCTTATTTTGGCTATAACTCCACAAATTATCTCGAATATCATATACCGTTCGAAAGGTCTTTAATTGAGCTACAAAAAATATTGAGCGTGTTTTTTCTCTATCTAATTTCAAAAACGTATAAAGATTTAAGATGGCCATTAGGACCCCTTAAGGATTTTTTCAGGGATCGTGGTGTGATGCTCTCGTAATGACCTTTCGAGATCTATCATTCTGCAAATTTTAATCGAAATCGTTAGAGCCGTTACAAAATTTCCACTAATATAACTGCAGACAAACTACCTAAAACGAGGTACCTGTATGTCAGCTTTGAATACAGCTAAGAGGCTGAAAAATTTTCAGCGCCCCAAGTCGACTGACGGAATTCCATTGTCATTGGTGAAAGCGTTCCTATGTTTTCGGCCATTTGAAAATTGGCATTTTGTATGAAAATAAAATTACTGTATAATATATAGAGTGACTTTCCATGGTTTAATTTACATGTCGTAGGCTGTGTTAGGCTTTTTCGGTGTGTTGGTGTTTGTGGGGTGTACTTGTGTCACTCAGTAACTACCATTGCCTATGATAACTAATCGATCAGAAACACTGGTAAAATGAACAGTTTTGAAGATTAAAACTAACTTTTCCGCATCTGTGAGATGCCCTCAACAATATTCTATCATAAAATTGTCACGTTTATACACTTCGGGGAAGGTATCGTACTAACAAACCGAAACTTCTCATTCATAAATACCTTCGTAATATTTTATTTTGTACTGGCAACTAGATTTCAGCTCCAATTCTCGGATATTTTTACCCAGGCAGGTCTGCTGGCCTCTAATACTGGTATGACGTGTTGATTCCTATTTTCTGGACTTCCAATGATTCTGTTTCAATCCGGCTTCGAATCAGGACCATGTTTTATTATCCCTTTTTTATTTAGAAGTAATAAATGGAACGGGTGTTGTAGTTTTTGCTTCGCTCGAAGGACCTTATATAATGTTCACTGTGATATTCGAAGGATTATGTCGGTTGCATAAATTAAACAATTATTTCACTTTCATGTTAGTTATATTGCTCAAAGGTATAAGTTGTTCCTTTTGCTTGAACACGTAAGAATTTCACTGTAGCAGAAGTATTTGCTCTTTTAATTACTTATCACGTTATATGATGGAGTTAATGAATGAGTTACTTGTAATAATAATTCACCGGTCTCATGCCGATGTTGTCTTATAGGGTTAGTAACGTTGTGTACGACGTATGATTGATGAAGAGAGAGAATGAAGGATGGCTGAGAAGTGTATAAATGCCGACTAGGAAGTGACTAAAAGTAAGATATCGTGCATATTTATAGGTCGGATGAAGTGAGTGCGACGAAGGAGAAAAATCTTTGGATTTGACCAATGGGGTAGGTGATTTTGAAATGTAACGGTCAGATACAGCGAGTGAAAAGTATGCAGTTGGGGTGATTTTTTGTGGCTTAAATAGGTTTGGTGGATACAGATACCGGAGTTTGGAAGATAGTTTTTATGAAGCGATAAGGTGTTAGGTACATTGAAATATTAAGTGGAAATTCATAAGACAATATTTATCTATATTTCTTATGTGAGAGTGACGTTGAAAAAGAATTTTGTTGATGTAAAGAAATATTAAATGTTGAGAAGAATGATATATTTCTTTATATGTTTTGGGCAGAATATATGAATTGTGTTATACAGGGGAAGTTGAAAATAAAAATCACTGGAGAATTTGGTAGTTAAATCAAATTCGTACATCTGGATTTATAGGAGCCATTGTACTTGCCCTAGTCAGCTGAAAATCAATATTGTACATCTGTGAGACACCTTGAAAAATATCCAAATATGAAATTAATCATTTGTATACACTCTGGAGGCTGTATCGTACTAAAAACACGAAATTTTTTCAAAATGGACCAAAAATGTGACACTTCAGGCAACATAGCACCCCTTTTACTAGGTCTGGTGAGCTACAAATCAATAATGTTCATCTATAAGACACCTTGAATAATATTCAGTCATAAAATTGGTCACTTGTATACACTCTGGAGGCTGTATCGTGCTAACAAACTGAAAATTCTCCAAAAATGACAAAAATTTGGTACTTCAAGTACCATAACAGTGGCTGTACTGGTTTTAGTGAGCTCAATATCAATGGAGTGTATGTTTCAGACGCCCTGAATAATATCCAAACATAAAATTGGTCACTTGTTTATAATCCGGAGGCTGTATCGTGCTAAAAAACTAAAATTTCTCCAAAAATGTCGTATACAAAGTACTATAGCACCTGTTGTACTGTCTCTGGTGAGCTGAACATCAATAGAGTTCATCTGTGAGGTGTTCTGAAGAATATTCAGTCATAAAATTGGTAGCGTGTTTCAATCCGGAGGCTGTATCGTGCTAACAAGACATGTAACGAAATGTGGCCGACGACAACGACGACGACCCCGACGACGACATACACACAGGATTTTTTCTTCTAATAACTAAAAAATGTTTCAATATATACAGTGCATGAATACAGAATGTTAAAAAGGAACAATGAAATAAAACAATATAGTTTGTTTAAATGTTCATTTATTTGAACTAATGTTCAATTTAAACTTGTTGACGCGTTTCACTAACACAGTAGCTTTGTCAAAACGAATGAAGGTGAAATATAAAAATGTCTTAATATATACAGTGCTAAATCTATTTACTAAGGTATTGAAAAAAATTACCTGGAAATTCATTCACTTTAAACATTCCTATGCTATCTTCTATGTAAAGAGGTTCAATAAAGGAGACTAATTGATATATATTTGGTCGTTAAGGAGATTACCTGAATATTTATTTTTGTTAATCTCTAGGGCCTCTAATAAATTTAAACTAAAGGATTTACCGACTACATGGAGAATTTCAAAATTTGGGTCGAAAATGTGTTGGTTTTCTAATAAATGATTTGAATAGTTAGAATCTAATTTTTTGTTGTCCAGGTAATTTCTTTCAATACCTTAGTGAATAGATTTAGCACTGTATATATTAAGACATTATTATATTTTACCTTCATTCGTTTTGACAAAGCCACTGTGTTAGTGAAACGCGCCAACAAGTTTAAATTGAACATAAGTTCAAATGAATGAAGATTTAAACAAACTATATTGTTTTAATTCATCGTTCAGTATGGATCTTCATCCAGTAAAAGCCTCATCCATTTAATTGTTAAAAAATGTATTGAAAGAATTTACCTGGAAATTCATTCCCTACAAACATTCCTAAGCTGTCTTGTAGGTAGAAAGTTTTAGTAGTGGAAAGTGATTGATATCTATTTTCTCGTTAAGAAGGTTACCTAAATAATAATTTCTGTTTATCTCAAGAGCCTCCAATAAATTTGAACTGAAGGATTTACCGACTACAGGTATAATTTCAAAATTTGGGTCGAAAATGTGTGGGTTTTCTAATAAATGATTTAGATAGTTAAATAGTTCTAATTTTTGGTTGTCATAGCTACGTTTGTGTTCCGACATTCCAGTTTTGAAATTTCTAAAAGTTCTACCATTTTATCACAGTTGTCATTACCATATTTTAATTTATGAACTTCTGATTTGTTTAATTTTGAAGATTTACATTTGTTAATATTAATGAGTTTGGACAAACTGCAATTAGTTTTAAAGCAAATTTTCATGCCTGAAGTTCCTAAAAATGATTTAATTTTTAAGAATGGTGTTCCAAAGTATGATAAGATTTTAAATTGTTCATTATAATTCTCATCAGGAGGGAATAATTGTTCTAAAGTCTGTTTTTGTATCTTTTCATTTATGATATTGTCAATTAAATTTGAATCGTAATTATTATTAACTGCTATTTGTCACTATTGAGAGCTGCTAATTTATGAATGAATGGGTGGATCGAACTATTATGAATTGTAATATCTGTATGTGATGGTCTTAGGAAATATAGAAAAATCATGTTTTTTATTTATATTTGGTAAGGTCTACAAATTTATAGACTTATTTTGTTCAAGCTCCACGGTAAATTTGATATTATTGTGAATTGAATTTATGTAAGTGATGAAGCTGACTAATTGTCTATTTGTACCAGTGAAGCTAGCAAAATGTCGTCCACATATCGATTCCAGTTCATAAATTTTTTACTTAGGGGGAGTTTACGAATTATTTTTTCTATATTATCCATGAAAATTTCTACTAGTAGGGGGCTGAGGAGGCGCCCATAATCAAACCATCTTTACGTCTATAAATCTGTCCATTAAAATGTAAATAATTATGATTCAAACACACTTTTAATAGAGTAATGATATCAGAGTGAATTACGGGATTAACATTATTTTATGTGAGCTAGTTATCAACAAGAGTTATAGTTTCTTTAGGAGGTATACTAGGGAATAGATTTGTTACATCGATCGAAATGAATTTTGCATTATGGAGTAGTATATCTTGAATATTATTGATTAATTCCGTTGAGTTTTTAACTGAAAGTCAAGGTTTCAATAAACAATATTTAGAATTGACAATATTTGAAATTATGAATGAAGGTGCTGTGAAATAAGAAACAACTGGTCTGATTGGGTACCCCTCTTTATGGAGTTTAAATAATGAATAAAGTTCAGGATGTTATGGATTGGATAAAAATAATTCATATTTCTCTTCATCGTTAATACTTATCAATTTACAGAATTGAACAAAGAATGTGTTCAGAACGCAGAAAAATTACTTTTGTGTACGATTACGAATATTTGTACGCCGTCGCTATCTATAAAATAACAGAAGTGTGTTGTTAGTTCTAAATGATTGTTCTTCTGGATTGCCACAGAACCAAAATATTGTCGTCTCGAGAGTTTCCCTATTTCACCGACAATTTGACTTATCTCATTCAATACGTGTCTCTTGCATGCCACCTCTTCGCTACTAAACTTGCCTTTCCATATCACAAAAAAAATTACATAGAGAAACAGTCAGTCGTCAAACATATTTTTTAAAACAATTTTGTTAATTCACACAAATTGAGCTTTCACACATTGAACTGTCAACTCACAGGATACGGCTCAGAATTTGAAAAATGACTGTAATGCGATCATTTATCATTACGATTTTTGTTTTGTTTTAGAACTTTTGTTTTATCTCTGCATGCATTATATTCCACTTGTTAATTGATATTAATTAGAATGGGAAGGGTACGTTGAGGCATTTGTTAACACCACCAACTAACGTAATTTCACAAAATAAAATGATGATGACCTGTATTACAGGAAGGATTTCAATTCTTTGTTTGCATGTTGGCTAGAAAAATAAGAACGAATTATAACAAAATTGTAGAAAAATAATTCTAAAATATAAATATAATTTTAAATTTGTCAGAAAATAATTTACATGTTAACTTTTTCAAGAAGTTTCTTGAAATAAATGCATTATAGTCAAGAAAAAAACCCTATCACTAATTTCAAAATACCAAAAAATAGCGAAATAGTTGAATTGGAAAAATCATGAATGCTTCTTCATAATAGTTGTAACTTCTACTTAGAATGTGCAAAAAGTATATTTCAAACCCCAAAGCTACTTGAATATCTAGTTAGGACCTTGTGAATTCAAATTTAGCATTCGGAATGTGATTTGAAGTAGTGCTATTTGAAAAGTAATTGTGAAGAGTACCCACGTTACGATAGTTTCAACAATTTTTGGAATTCTCTCATCCACATGTCATGAGAATCAAATAACGAAATAACTAGAATCAATATATAGTAATATTACCAAAAACGAATGAATTCTGATATTTGGAGACAAATCCCAAGTGAAATATATAAAAAAATAAGAAAAATTTTCAATCCCTCAGTTGAGGACTATTAATAATATGAATATACCGACTCAGTTTAAAATAAAAGATCAGAGATTAAACTCGAACAGTGAGCAAATGCAGTATGAATAATAATAGTCTTTCGTACGTTCCTTTTACAATATACGAACTTACCCTATGGATGTCATGGAAGATTTTTACTTTTCGTACATGAATTTATCCATTCTTTTTTGTTTCGAGCATTTGCAGTTGCTTCAGTACACGTAATATTCCTCGTTCCTAGAATTTCTTCAACCACATTCTGCCATGTTTGCCTTGGCCATCCTCTTTTGGTTGTTTTGGAATGCCATTTCTCCATGTCAGGTATATCATTTTCCACTCTGGTGATATGTCCAAATAACATCAACTGTATCTTCTTTATTGTCGGTTCGACTTTCAACTCAACCATTATAGCTTCATTTCTTATTTTATCCCTTCAAGGCACTCCTTTCACTTAACGTAAATACTTAATTTCCGCTGACTGCAGATTGCTATTGAGTGATTTTGTAAGAATTGGACAGTATATCGTATATGAACATCCAACTTCGTTTCTTTGTATATATCTTTTCTACACAGGAAATGTTTATTTGAACTATAGTATACTTTTACTGCGTCACTTATCCTTTACTTTGTATTTGTACTTCTGAACATCTGAAACTATTAACTAGTTCTAGTTCGATTGCTTCTTTTATTTTTAGATTTAAGTTTCCTTCTTCTTTTCCTATCACTATTACTTTATTTATATGCGTATTCCGAATTTTTGGAGACTATTTCCATGCCAATAAATTATGATGTAAATATTTTTCGTTCCTTCGAGCATAGCTAAATCATCCGTAAAAACCCACTCAAATATTTCAATAGATTCAAAAATTTGTCCTATCTGTATCTTATTTTTCTTTAAGTTTTTTCAGTACGTCGTCCATCACCATTATAAATGGTACACAACTCAATACACCCCCTTGTCTTAGCCCCTCCTTTGTTATAAATTCAGTAGATTGCGCATTGTCTTCCCTCACATAATTTCTAGTTGTTTAATAGATGCACCTAATATTGCTTATTAATTTCTTTCCAATAACCTCTATATCGCAAGCTTTGCCAAACAAAATTTTTCGGGATGCTATCAAATGCTTTCTGTATGTTTATTAAATCTAAGTATACTTTTTCGTCTTGTAAATGCTTTTTCTCTATAATTTGCCGAATTGGGAATATGTGGTCAAGTAAGGAGCATTCTATAATAAAACTCTACCAAACGTGAAAAACTCACAAAACTTTGATTTGAACCGCAAAAAGTATTTCATTTTTCAAAATATTCAATCAAATATGTCAAAAATATTATCAAGTTATTATATTTAAAAGGTCATTGTTACTCTTAAAATATGGATTTAAATTATATTGAGTCTCGTTGTAATGAAAAATCAAGGATGTTCTAAAATTGTGTTTTCTTGTGTATGAATATTATCCTGCTTCAGAAAGGTCAGTTCTCCTCTTTTGATATCCGTCAAACCGATTACAAGGGCACAGAGCATAGAGATCTTATGTGTAGCCGTGCTTCATCGGCTCCTCCACAAAATCTGCAGTCGCCGACGTTTTTCATTTTCATTATCACGATGTGTTCGTTGAAGTGGTATTGTTTCATCAGAAACCCTCTGCTTTTAAGTGATTACCTACTATCTATTTGCTTAAGTTTCCTCTGTCAGTATATTGCACTATAAATCATTATGGGCCTCACAATCGTAGTTTACATCCATCGCAGTATATGGGTGGTATATCCCCACCTCTTGCCTGCTAACTTGTTGCATATCACAATGGTTGTTATGACCTTCCAGGAAATATTCTTGTTGTGGTTATTCCACAGAAATCTACAAGCCAGGCCGACTCCAAGATATTTGACTTCTCATGTTGGAACAATTCCCCTTCTCCCAGGGTGAAATCCTTTCATGTTCTTCACATTTTTTTCATATGAATGGAACCACTATAGTTTTATCCGAGTTCAGACTAATTCACATATACTTGCACCATTTCTCGGTTATGTGTAGTTTTTTTTTGGATAATGTCGTACGGGATACCTTAAAAATAGCCCGTGACGATTAAGACTATGTTGTGTGCATAACATATGCATTGTATGCATGCATGGAATGATTTGTTTGTATTCAATGTACTACTAGCTTCCACAGTAGTGATTACTTGTATGGTTTCAATGCGCATTTGAGTCTTTACTGTTTTCGTGGACAGCATCGCCCCAAACCCACAGATTATAGTCTCATTCACCCCTTTCAACTGAAGCGAGCGCTTTACCATCTCGTCAAATATGTATTATCAAATGCCCCTGAAATGTCTAAGATAGCACAGATGGATGATTCAATATATTCCAGGCTTATCCGCATTTTATCTGTTGGTCGAAATAGAGTGTTGATATCCCTGCTCTATATGCGAATATGCATGCTGGCGGTCATGTGATCGACTAATCTTTAGATGAACGTCTCTTATATGATTGTCCAGGATTTTGGATCGTTTTTAAGATAAAAGGTGTGAGGCTTATGAGTCCAATAACTTTTACCTATTTTGGGTATGGAGATGACCTTTGCTCTCCCCCAGTTTAGTGATATGTTACCTATCGCTAAACTGCTTTTAGGAACATGTAATAGATGGTGTATTGAATATCCCTACTTAGTGTTTTGTGATGAAACTCAAGGTCTCTAGTTAATTCCACAATATAATACATGTATTATGTTGTGGAATTAACTAGAGACCTTGAGTTTCATTTAAAAACACAAATATGAGCATATTCCACGAAGTAAGGGTCGAGACAGTCAATTTTATTAATATCCCTACCATTTTTTACAGGAATGATCCCCATTATTATGCTGATATGTATGCCGCTCTTGTTAGCTCCCGATTTTCTCGATGGGGATGATTGAGTAGAGATAAACTGAGTAGAAGAGTTGCTAACTTCATATTCCCGTCCGAGTAGCTTCCGTCAGATCTCTTCATTGCCATGGCTGAGATTTCCATCCTTAGCCATCGTTTTCTGAAGGCTGGATGCTTGATTGATTAGTGGGGGTAATATTTTCGCAGTTAGTCCCAAATATCGATATTTTTCACTCTTTATATCCTCATTGAACTCCGTTTCGTGGCAAACAACTGCCAATTTCCGGTGGTTCCTAATCTACTGAAGATTCTTCGTACTTTTGCTCCTAATTTAGACAGTTCATGGTTCCACCATAACGTGTTTTTTTACTGCCTTTGCTCGTGATGTAGCTGAATTCGTATGAGTTCACATAATTTCACTAATTGTGTCCACGTGCCAATTCAGTTCTTAGTGTTGGCGTACCCTACTAGAACCTACTCTGTGAAGCTCTTGCTTTAGATTGGCTTCAAGTAGTTCCCAATCTATTCCTTGGATTTCTTCGAGTTTTGTTCTGGGTGGTCATCCCTTCGGTTCAAACTCGAAAATTCTCAGATCTGATAAAGTCGGTTTGTTATTTTGCTTTGTGACGTATTGACTGACACTAACACTACCGATCGTTAGATCTAATACTTCCGCTCGCTTCTTAGTTATAAACGTGATTGTATTCCCAATGTTAGAACTACAAGATCATATGCAATGAGAAACTCTAATAAATACTCACCTCTATTGTAAGTGTCCGTGCTTCCCCATATATTATTATACCTTATTCTGTGCATTGGCGTTGCATCCCAGTACCAGAGGTAGTGGCTGTTTGCTGCATTATGGTACAAACTGACCCAGTTCTGGTCAACGTATATTTTCATCTCCTGAGATGTGGGTTGAGGCAATAACGATATCGTCCCAACCACCATCGATGTTTAATTTTACCTGTATCAGAACAACATCTCGCATTAGAAATATTAAAACACATCAATAATTAATGTCGTCCCTTATGAGAATACTGATTCCAGACTTACCCTGTCTGTTATCGTATATTATCTTTCAATTATTGCTAAACAAACCTTCAATATATCTTTGATGTTTCTGTGATTCTTGGATTACCTCCATTGCAAGTTGATACTTCTCAACGAGTCTCGCAGTAGCTGATGACCTTTGTAAATTTATTTGAAAGGTCCCACACATAATGGGTAAGGAAACAAGAGCTCCTGTAAGGTACCAACTTCCTGCTTTGAAGGGCCACATCCTCCACTGCACTGGTTGTGGGAGCTGTTATTATCTATTAATAAACTCCTTGGTTTCTGGTTCCATATTCTGAAGTAGAGAAGGCTGGCGGATCTGTTTCAATATTGTCCTCTTCCTTCTGTTGATATCACTTTCGGTTTACGACCGGTATTGTCCCAAACCTTTAGAACATAATATGGCCCTCCTTTTTAATCGCCTCACTGGATTTGAGGTGGATCCCAAAGGTGAGAATTTGTCCTTGACCTTTTTCTCTTAAGTTGATGATATGCCACGCCGATGTCACTAGACTCAAGCTCTACAGGAATTTGGTGTCCCTTCCCTTGCTTATTGAAAGGAAGATGGTGATTGTTGCCACCTTGGGGATGTTTTCTGCTCTTAATGCCACCAACTCCGCTCCCCTCCACTTTTGCAGATTGAGAACTGTCCCCACGGCTTACACCTTGCTGCGTATGCGCTGCATCCACCATGTCCTCTTCTAACTTTGTTAGCTTCTCGTTCCACAATATCCGGAGGATCCCATCTGAGTATTGTAGAGGTCAGATATATTCAGTGCCTCTATTGCCCAGTGTGGAAGCAGTACCAGAGTGTTTCTTCGGCCTTTCCTCCTCCTCTGAGAGTATTTTCTCTCAGCTGTTCAGGAGAGATACCTTATTGTAGTAGGCGGAGGTATCTCCGCACTCCTGCCCCACTAAAGCCGGTCATCATGGGGCTCTCCCACCGGCTTCTTCAATGTAGCGGAGGCAGAATACTTTTTTTATTTGGAAGTTGGCTTTGTACATCTGATTCAGGTGATTGTCTCTGGTCGAGGATAGTCTTCTATCAGTCAGCCGTGCTTCCCTCCAGTATGATTTTCGAAGCTGAACACTCCAAAGTACTACTTGATTCTCCAGTCTTGCTAGCGGGTTCCCCACCAGCTCGACTGATGTCAGTATTTTCAATTTTCTGCTCACTTGTAGAATATACCGACGGGAGGCTAGATATTTGATAGGCCGCCTCTAAAAAGCCCTGCGTGTAGAGGTGAGGGATAAGTTGCCATCAGATGTCCCCTATGCCTTATCGTGGAAACCAATGGAGACTAGTCTGCTGTTTAGCCACGAATCTCATTGTCTTGGTTCCACCACTTCAAGATTTAGGTTTACGTGTGAGGTTGTCTCCTCCTAACCCAAGCAATGAAGGCCCCATACATCCTATTGTACGTGAGATATGACCAAAGACATCAGGAGGATACCTGGTATATCGACATCGTTTGATAGTATTGGTACAATTCCTCGGCCAGGGCACAACAGCTAAGGACACGATTGCGAGATGCTTCTTGGAATCAGTTGAGTTGCCCAAGCAAGGGCATCCAACCAGGAGCTCGTCCACTAGCGAAAAGGTATTGTGTCTTATAGAGAAAGAAAAATAAATTAAATAGTCATCAATAAGATTAAAATTTACATGAAGCCTATAATTAAATTAATAATTTATATAATGTAATAAATAATTTAAATTCTCAAGAACCCTTTGCTTTGAAAATAAGGACATTGCGTTTCAGTTTATTTCTACTCAGATTGAAATAACGGTATCGGCTAAGCTGATATTGTAATTAGTGACGATATTGGCTCATAAACAATAATTGTCGTCACAGTTCACAATTATCTATAAGAACTCACAAAACTTCTGTATATCATAGTATGTGCATACGGAGTATCTTAAAGTTACAGCAAACAATTATTAGAAAAAAAAATGTTCACATCTGTTTCAATGTACATTCAGCAAATCCCTATACGAAAATTGTTTCGAGAATGTATGGGCTTCAACGAACTTTAACGATTCTCTAAGGTCGAAATGGTTCAATTTTATCTCTTTTTTCCAGAATGATCGTCAATTATGGCTGTTTCAGTTGAGCATGAAATCTCGGTATATGGACTACATGGAGGCAAGAGAGGGAGTTGTACAACTTTCCCAATAGATTTATTAGTTTGTTTCATCAATGCTGTACTTGTTTATATATGTTTATCGGTGATAACGTAGTTTGTTTTAGAGTGAACGATTTCCATATTGATCCCAATCGTTATCAAAACAAAAAGTTTTTTCTGCAATTCCAGATACACGTCCAGATAAATTTTATGAGAGGTAGGCTGCTCTTTTATTTGAACCGTATGACTATTCTCCTGACTACGTCTATTCACTAGAAATATATTGTAGAATACCGAATTTATTGCTCTATTATAAAAATCCCTCTTTCCGTTATTTTATAGAAGAACCCATTATTTATACAATTGATTTCAACGGAACTATTATCAGTTGTTTTTGGTATAGTACTTCCTTTTTTTCTTTCTCATGTAGGTTAATATGGAAATAGTAGCATGTAGTATATTAATAGATCAACCAAGATATGATCTGACGGAACTCTCCGATATAGCTCAAAAATATTCCAATCGTCAAATTCGGTTTTTCCTCT
This sequence comes from Galeruca laticollis, assembly GCA_963921935.1. NCBI lineage: Eukaryota > Metazoa > Arthropoda > Insecta > Coleoptera > Chrysomelidae > Galeruca > Galeruca laticollis. The sequence goes on from OY998175.1 coordinate 259,780,361, forward strand.
ACACCATAATAAATAAAACTTTAACAGCCTTCACGAGGAAAATGGGACAGACTTCGAATCTATCGAACAAAATTAAATTGTCGTTTAATGAATAATATCCAAACCTCTCTACAGATAACTCCTCTCTCAAAATTAAATTGTCGTTCAATGGATAATATCCAAACCTCACTACAGAAAACTTCTCTAAATGACAAACGTTTAGGAACAGACATATTAAGAGTGTTACAGATGTCCTAGTGGCCAACAAAACTGCAAACGGACAAATTGGGAATTTTTCCCAAAAGTACTTAGATGAACTATAATTGTAAGATTACCCGTAACTCATCTATGACTAATTTATGCTTGATTGAATGGAGCGAAACTTGTGTAACTGTTATGAAAATAATTCCAAATCTCACGCATTACTCGTATATGTAAGTAGCGTAGCATCAGGAGTTGAAATATTCACCATAAAGCTTGTTTTTGGACAATAATGGATTTATAGCACTGTTTTGAATCCTAACGGGACTGCTTTGGAATGCAGATGGAAGATTTAGGACTATAATTTGTGAATAGATTGAATCTAAGGAATAAATTTCACAATAGTGCAAGTTCCATGTTAGAGAGTGGGAGACAGTTTTTAACCACACACGTGACCGGCCGCAAAACAACTAACTGTAAAATATGGCCTGATAACACTTACACGTTGTAAGTATTATCAGGCCACTGCTAACAAAAAGAAGAATTGGCGCGGAATTTAAATAAATCTGATGACGGCAATTTTGAATGTTTATTTTTAGATACGTCAAAAATTGTCAGAATGTACAAAAGTTTTGCTCATTGTTAGAATGTTATCATAATTGACAAATCTTCATATAAAAACTGACAATGTTTAATGAATCCAAAACTTATGTTGTTTTCATATCGTTAAACTATTTTTTCGAAATATGGCACAAAATTGCATGGAAAATTGACATAATCATTAATAATCAAAAGGTTACTGGGAGTCGATCAAAACTAAAATACGATAGTCTCCTTTATTAAAAACATTACATAGTTTAAAAATATTCTTCACCTATATAACACTGATTATTGTGTTCATGTAATTTTTTAATTGCTTCTGTAAAACTTGCGTGGAGAGGAACTAAATGTACATTAGCATTTAATAATATTAAAGGTAGTTAGTTATGCTCTTATAATTTGTCTTCTATAATTAAAGAACTGGTCAACAGAATAAAAAGTTTTTTTGCACATAACTTTATACGCTCTACTCCAAATTTACTGTAGGTTACATTACCAACAATCCTAAACGTGTGGTTAAAATATAACACCCAAATCCTGACCAATACTTCATCTACAAAATGGTAGTCTAAGATCCCCAACTTGTCTTCTATTATTATGTATATGTATCCTGTTGTTTGTTATATAATTTGTTCCATTCTTTTTTATATTTAAGGTTATGATGTTATAAACAATATTGACACGTTTCGCTCTACCCGTATAATATTGTAATGCATTTCTTATTTATTTAAAAGTTTTTACTAAGACGGAGGGATAAATTTATACACACGGTATGTCTACTCACTCAATTTATTTATTCACTAAACTATTCACTAATTTGTATTAGCTAGACAGTATATTCACTCACACTAATTCATACACTACTGTTTATTTACTTAGACCTAACTTACTATTTACTTGTTCACTGTTTATCTCATAACATCAAATTATAAACTAACTCCGTTGGTAAGTAGTCCCTCTTATATATTAAGTGCCCTTTATTCTGGAAGCTACTCGATTGCAGCTCACAAAAACAATCGACCTTCCTGGAAGTCTCTAGATAAGACTAGTCACAAAAAAATAATGGTGAACAGTTCGAAGAAATCCCTGTGCCTTCGCCCAACTTCTAAATTTCATACATTGCTTTAGAATGAGTCGGAGATGTCTGCCCGATGATCTGTTGTGTAACTTTCTTAGTACATCTGCTATTCTCGTTCTCGGGATAACTATTTGTCTTTTCATCTCGGCACCATTATCGTTCTCAAGGACTTTTTTCAACAGCCCTTTTACCCGGGCAAGAGAGTCCCACTGAGTCCAATATAACTTGAGTGTCGGTGAAAATCTTGACACGTTTTGCCAGGTAGGTCACCGATATTCTTCCTTTCACGGATCTTCTGTAGGTGAGGATCATTCTCCTGATCTTCTCTGATCCTGGTGGGTGACCATTCTTAGTTGACTACCGTAGTTCTTGAAACTGCAGCTTCCCTAGATTGCGCCTGATTGCAGTGGAAACAGTCTATTGGGCACGGCAATTTGAACGGAGAGTCAGAAATTCGGTGACTCACAACAGCTCGATGTTCGATCTTGAAATCATACTCTTGAAGTCGTTCAATCCATCAAGCGATCTGGCCTTTGGGATTCTTGAACTGCATTAACCGCTTGAGTGCTGCGTGATCAGTGCGGATTAAGAACTTCCTTTCATAGAAATACTGGCAAAAGTGTTCCACGGACTTCACTACCGCCAAAAGCTCTTTTGTGATTTCTTGTCCTCCTTAGATCTGTGAGAACACTACTCCAATTCCTACGTTGCTTGCGTCAGTGTCTAGAATGAAGTCTACTTTGGGTAATCGATATCCCAATATTGGAGCCATGGTTAAATTTTGACCCATATGTGGAGTAGATGGTTTATTATTAAAAAATCCTGTGGATTACCCTCATATTCGACATGCACCATAGTTAGAATATTCTGTCTTCTTAGAGAGCCCAAAAACAAATTACCATCATTACTTTAAAACTATCCCATTAAGTTTCAGAAAACATAGTTAACTTGAAAACTTAACTCAATGCCTTTCACAAATTAAAAACTATGGTGGGTACATATATGATACATAAGTGATACACTTACTACCAGATGAAACCCTATTGGGTGCCTTCTGAAGTGTTTTGTAAGCAGTTTGACTTATGTCAGGTTCATTTTCGATATCCCTATGTACTTGCACAATAACAGAGCTATCCTGCACCTTATCATTATCATCCAAATTCGATTCCACAAAACTATAACTTCTAGATGCAGATAGCTTATATTTGTAAATAAATATATTTCTTATTAATACAAAACAACTTAGTATCATTCGACTGTATCGTATTGTCTAAAGTGTATCGTTGGCGATACCGATACTCATACGTTTTTCATTTTTCATGACTTTCAACAATTCATGGAACATATCCAATTCATTCATTCATTCATTTGGATTTGAGAAGCGATGCTGGCTACTGATCATATCTGTACATTCTGTGACACAACATTTATTCTTCGTTATTGGTAAGGTCATGTTGTGATACACTCTGAAATATAACAAGTTCGTGAAAATACAGTAAAATTATGAAATCAAAGCTGATACCGAGTTACCTTTACTGTTATTATTTGTCACTTGTTAGCTGGTTTTACAGTTAGCTGCAATGTGTATAGCGATTCTAGCGCCATCCCTTGATCGGCCGCGGGTTATTTATACCTATTTGGTATATTCAAGTTTCTTTACTAAGTGGAGGTGTACTGTGATATATTCCAAGCTACTCGAACAAATAATCAAACAGAAAGAATCATTCTAGAAGTATAGAAGCTTGTCTCTGTCAATCCCTTCCAGTCATCAGTACAAGGAAAACTTCCCATTTGGATTGTTTGAGAAATTTTTGAACGATTTTTCTAATTGTGGCATTTGAATAGAGGAGGGAAAAATTATATTATCTGGAATTGTGGAGGTTCGTTATTTTAAATGGAATTTTGTTCAAATCAGTGGTTGCTAATTTATTACACGCGAATATTCCGTGATTAATATCAATTTAATCAATTCTTGACATATAACTTCCAACATATTTCAATCAATTAATAACATTGCTTGTATCTATAACGGCGCCATTATAGTTATATCTCAATTTTCCTATCGAAAATGATGAGTTTGACATTCCATGCTGATATAAGGGGACCTATCAAGGAAAATATTGTGGTAGCCCTCTGAATCATCCATATTTTACTAAGCTACAGAAAATATCTTCTTTATCCATAAAATAATTTAATATTCTATATGCTGAATATTATTTAGAAGCTACTCTTGAAGTCATTTTGGAAAGAAATCAAATTTAATATCCGTAATGCGGATTATATTTTACTCGATTTTTTGCTCTTTATTAGTTTGCAGCTCATCCAACACGATTCATCTTATATGTAAATAATATCAAACAGGAAATTGTACAATCCCACAACAATTTCAATGTCTTTGCATTAAATATGTCTTGCACACATTGCGGAAATGAGTTATTTGTTCTCATGAGTAATAACATATCCGACGTTTTCATCTATTATGAACTTTCCTCAAATATTTCGTTAATGGGTAATTAATTAATATGAAGTAGAAGCATTCTTCGGATATTGAAAATCTGTAACCAATTTGTTGCATTCATATGAGCCAAGATGGTTTACAACTAATATAAAACCACAGCAAGAAAATACACTAAGCTCATTTCAATTTGCCTATTCAATAATTTATTTCCAATTGTCTTATTTCTAACATTTTTCTACGCCCAAGAGGAGATTTTAGGATTTACTCGAGCGCGACAGATTAATATAAGGGAGGATACCTTACATATTGATAAGGACCACCAGCTAGTATGAGCCCTTAATATAAAGGGGTACGCTCTGGGGAACCCATCAGATTAGTGAAAAAAATCGATCATACGAAATAATTTAGCACGTCAGATTAAGATACGGGGGGGGGTTAATTACTAGCTATAAAGTGCCAATTCTGCTAATCTGACGATTTGAGCGAAACCTACGGGGGTGAGAGGGTAACAAAGTTAGAAATAAACGATGTCTTGACTTACTCGAGCGCGGTTGTTTTTATTTTTATTTTGAACATAATACCAGAACAACGAAAAAAATATAATCTGACGATTTCTACAGGACGAAAGTAATAAAAATCGTCAATCAAGATCAGAGCGTGCAGCTAGAGTAAAGTATGTATTCCCCGCTCCGCGCATATCTGCCCTTTTTACTGTACTCCTATCTCTGACTATCTTGCAGTTTCCCTACACTGCTTTTCGAAGCCATGACATCATTTGAGCTCTTCAAAAGCCACTTTTTTATGTTATATGTACGACGCTCCGGCTTGTTGGTGATAAAAGTTCGTTTTGTAAATAAATTTTGGTGATTTTCATATATTATATGGGTGATTATCTTATGAATTGTGTTTTCTGTAATATATTTTCGAAAACAGTGAAATTCATAATTGAAATATTAAAAAAATGTAAAACGGTATTGGAGTACTGTCACAGTAAGCGGCATCAAAGAAAATTTCGCACTACGTATGATAATATTGAATTTCCACCGGAACCCATGGAATTTTCACCGGAACCCATGGAATTTCTACATTTGGATTACGATAGTTCTTTGGATGAAGCCGAAGATTAAAAATGATCATTTAAATCCGTATACCTAATTATCAAATTATATTTCATATGAAGTTCAAAATAAATAATATTTCTAAATATATTAATAATTTTTCGTATTTTGTTGGTTAATTTCAAAAAAATTTCAATACCTCTCAAAGTAATCGTCAGATTTTTTGTGACTATGGCTGGGACATCATGATAAACCTTCACTACGCTAATCTGACGCGCTCAAGTATTTCAAGATGGCGATTTTTTATACATTTTCAGTAATTCGCTGTGAGCTTGCGTCACTTTTAAATCGTCCATCTAAGGAATGGGAGTATGTGACGGGCTCGAGTAGGTCTCCTCTTCTCCATGGCAACCCCCACCACGCAAATCGGCTGATTATTATATATTTGATATCAGAGATATGTTGGACAAATATCAATATCTGACACGCTTAAGTATTTTTATGGCATTGTTTCTTTACAAGATTGAAAATATGTAGACGCTTCCCCCACAGCTGAAAGCGGAAACATTATAAGAACATTCATTCTTCCTATCATCTAATCTACCAAATCTAATAGGTTTTCACGACGCTCGAGTAGATCCACATTTGGCATCATGGGCTCCCCTACCATTACTAGTCCCTTTGGCTAGATGAAATGAGTTAAGCTGTATCTAAATCGAAGATTATGAAATTAACGAAGATGAAATTACTTGACAATATTTTGCATTGTATGAATTTTATTGATATTGATCAGATTTCCACTTGAATTGTAGTACAAATTAACTATGTGAACATCAGTATTGAATGTTATACGGATGGAAATTATAACTTTTTTTATCAAAAAACTTCATAATTGAAACATTATTAGGGGATAATCGAATGAAATCCCCTCTACTTCCATTTTGTTTGATTGGTCTCAGCATACTCAAAACCACCCTACTGAAATATAATATCCACAGCCTAATTTATTTTAATCTAAACCGAGTAATTCAACCCTTTTCATCTCCGTCAAAATTGAAATATCAAAATATTTTATCTGCTTAAGTAAACCTGGCTTCGATGGAGTAAAAAATTTCTTTTCATAATGCTATACCATGACAAAAACACAAGAGAGACGTTTTCATTCCGTTAAAATGTCGAAATATAGCTGCAGGCCCGTTACTTTTCCTGAAACACTACACCAATTGAGAGACGTTGAACATTTTAAAAATTTGTTATTTTGATGATCATAGAAGTTATTCCTCGACTCCTCTCATATTTAAGAGTGTGGAGAAATGATACTCTCATATATAATCATTGTAACTTATTGCAATGCACGTACATGTGAGAAAAAGTTTTAACTTACAACAGAACTTGATATCGTTATTACTGTTTGAAATGAAACTAACTGCTTCTACATAATTCCAGAATATATTGAAAAAATGTTTAAAATTCTAAGAAATTGACAATTGTTTCGATATCAAATATCATCGTCAGAATGACAGAAGTTACATTTCATTTAATGCCCAACTGATGCATAATTATTATTTTTGGCTAGATCAATAAGTGACCTACCTTGTGATTGACTTAATATACAGGGTGTCCCGGGACTAATGGGAAAAAAGTCAGGAGCGTATAATCTGAACTAAAATAATGTTAGTACTTCATATAAACTTTTACTATGCAGGCCCTCGTTTTCGAGTTATAGGCCTCCAAAGTTTTAATTTTGAATTTGGTTTTTATTTGTATTTTTTGTACTAGTTATTTGATCTTTATAAAATTTACGGCAAAGCTATAATGTATGTGTATGTTTATTTTGGTAAGGTAAACAGATTTACAGTAGTGCATTGAAGCCAGGGACGGACTACTCGCTATGGTTAGTGATCCAAAAATTTTGCAGGTATGGCACACCCTGTATGAAATTATCTAAATTCACTTCCCCACACATTAAGCCAACGAAAAGGTACTCTTGTTGGAATTCGATAAAATGAGCCGTTTGGCTAATATTTACAGTTTTATTAATGCACTACGTACCAGTTTACGCATTCACCATTTTTATAAGTACACAACGAGGTAAAACTAACTATTAATAGATGTCCAAAATTTACCTAGAGTACTACAAAAAAATAATTTAACGATAGCAGAAGATGAAAAACATTAACGACTCATTAATTGGAATGTTGGTAAAAACTTTTTATGAGTGTTTTTACCGTTTATCAAGTTACCATAGGATTAGTTGTCAAACGTTGTGTAGAATAGTTCGTAGTCAGTACTTGTCAATAATTCATAAGTCCTTAATTTAACAGTTACAATAGCATAATTCGCTTTTATTGAGTACGCAGATAAACATCTAATGTATGGACAGGCTTCTCGAAACTGTTTAGAGGCCAAAAGGCTTTATGAAGAACATTTTGCAAACAGAGCATTGCCAGACAGACGAATGTTTGGGCGTATTGATCTCAGGTTACGAGAAACAGGTATGAATAAGTAAATGTAATTTTCCATGTATACAAAACAAAATTTCAAATTTTAGGAAGATTTTCGCCAGAAAAAGCTGGAGAAGGTCCAGTACGAAGCATACGTACTGTGGCAGTTGAACAAGACTTGTTAAATGCAGTTGATAATGAACCATCGAGTTTTAGAAAATTATCAAGAGAACATAACGTCTCGAAATCAGTTGTTCATCGCGTCCTAAAAGAACAGCTGTTATATCCTTTTCACATGAAAAAAGTACACCGTATGAGTGGCTGATTATCCTGCTCGACTTGAGTATAGCCAGTGGTTTCTGCGACAACAACAGGCAGACAACACATTTATTAGTAACGCTCTCTTTACGAATGAACCGGGTTTCACCAGAGATGGAATCATAAATTCTCATAATATGCATTTATGGGATGATGTGAATCCACATGGCATTATCCAAACTAGGATCCAGCATAGATTCATGGTTAATGTTTGGCAGGAATAGTTGGCAATAATTTGATACAGCCATACTTTATTGACGGTACTTTGACCGGTCAGAGATATTTGGAGTTTTTTGCAAAATGAGTTATGGAACCTGTTTGATGATGTGCTACTACAAACTCGTGGGAATTTATGGTTCATGCATGATGGGGCCCCTCCTCATTTTAGTTTAGATGTACGACAACATTTACACACAAGGCTTCCTAATAGATGGATTGGTCGTGGAGGCCCTTTTCAATGGCCACCGCGATCAGGAGACGTTAATCCTATGGATTTCTTTCTCTAGGGTTATCTCAAAAGTAAGGTATACGCAACACCTGTGCAAACAAGGCAAGATTTAATAGACAGAATTGTGTTACACTGCAATGTTATTAGAAATAGTGTGAAATTGCTCTTTCAAGTGCAAAGAAACAACCTTCGTAGAGTTAGAATGTGCGTGGGAGTGGGAGGAGCTGATATTGAACATTTATTAGAATAACGTTAGTTTTTGTTGTTGTTTAGGAATTAGTTTTAGTCTAATGTTTTATTACTTGTGTTTTTTGAGGTTTTCTTAATGGTTTAATAATGTTGTGTTCGTAATTTTGATTAAAAGCAAGTAAATTCTGGACATCGTATTAATAAGTTAGTTAGGTAGATTTGTACGTAGTGCATTCATAAAACTGTAAATATTAGGCAAACGGCTTATTTTATCGAATTCCAACAAGAGTACCTTTTCGTTAGCTTAATGTGTGGGGAAGTGAATTTCGATAATTTCATACAGGGTGTGCCATACCTGCAAAATTTTTGCATCACTAACCTTTGTGAGTAGTCCGTCCCTGGCTTCAATGCACTACTGTAAATCTGTTTACCTTACCAAAATAAACATACACTTACATTATAGCTTTGCCATAAATTTTATGAAGATCAAATAACTAGTACAAAAAATAAAAATAAAAACCAAATTAAAAATTAAAACTTTGGAGGCCTATAACTCGAAAACGAGGGCCTGCATAGTAAAAGTTTATATGAAATACTAACATTATTTTGACTTATATTATACTCTCCTGACTTTTTTCCCATTAGTCCCGGGACACCCTGTATATTAATAGAAAAACGAAGAAGACATGATATTGCAAATATTAAAGCTTGGATGTTATTAGCCCTATGAGGTTATCATGAATATCTTTTTCACATTCAAGATCAGTAAGACTGTGCAATTATATAGAAAACCAGGAAAACTATATCTGCTGATCTTTACTATCATCACTTAAGAAAACAGTTTAAAAGTGGAGAACTCCCTAGATTTACTTGTTCATTGACAACTTCATATAGTGGGTCTCTTGAGGTTTCCTAATTTTTAATTCTTAAAGGAAGTCCAGTTTTTGTTTCTTATCACAAATATATAGTACTTCTAGTACTGTGTTTGGTGTTAATGAATGTTTGATGTCAAGTGGATGATGTCTTGCGTAGTAGTTTACAAAGGATGTTTCATAAAATAGAAAAGAAACAAACATGTACTTTACTATTTAAATTATGATAAATTATTTTTAAAATTGACAATATTCTGTGAGATTATGAAACTCACCACTCCTCTAGTAAGTAAGGGCAGCATGGCTGAGAAGATTGCTCTGTAACGTGAAAGGGCCGGGAGAGTGGAAGAGGAGGATAATTGTTGGAACAATAGAGAAGAGTTTGGTGCCGACGTGTGGGGTGAAAAAGTGGGGGTGAATGCGAGGGTTAGACCACTCCTGCGGATGCAGAGAGGGATTCTCCTTAGGGTGGTACAGGGTTACAGGACAGTGGGGTGGCTGACAGCAGTGGTGATATCCTATCCAGTGGACGTGATCACTAGAGCCAGGAATAAACAATGGAGGGTGCGACCAGAGAAGAAATACAGAAATGGTTGGATGAGGAAATGGAGGGAAGGTGGGAGGAGTATGAGGGCGCTCTAAAAGGAGATAAAGAGAGTAGGAGAGATTGGATAGACCGGAAGTTCGGGGAGGTGAACTACTTCTTGAAACAGGTACTCACTGGACATGGGTAGAGAGTAGGGTAATTTCACAAGATTGGGAAAAGGGAGTCGGGATTCTGCGAGAGGTGCGAGGTAGAGGATGATGTGGGGCATGTGTTTATATGCTGGAAGAATCAGGAAGTGTTGAAGATGTTGGCAAAGAAACTAGTAAAGGCGCTATATTAAGAAAACATGGTGGAGAAAATGCCGAGGGGGGAGAAGGATTGGATGGAGGTAATAGTGTAGTGGAGAGCATGATTAGGGAGAGAGAAGGGCTGGATATGGTATGAGAGGTTGAAGTACAAGGGAGAATATGTGGGAGAGTATGTGAGGGACCACCGCTCGCCTTTAATTAAGATAGGGTAGTGATTCCAGTGCGGAACTAACGGCAAGACAGAGGTGGGTTGGTTGGTAGGCATCCTTTGGGATGAATCCAACACTGTTTGTGTTCTGAGAAGGACTCATTCGAACATGAGTTTCCCATCTCAGTCCGAAAAAAAAATCATTCCTATAGTATCGGTCACTAATTTTTATTTAAATATATAGCTATCACTCTTTCACCGGTTGTATTTTGGAAGAGAACGAATTGTTTTTTATGAAGAAAACATTTGTCAGACCCCTGACAAACAATCAAACATAGAGAAGATGGAAAAACTTCTTTACCTTATTACCTTATTTGGCAGAACTTCTTATCAAGAAAATTACCTTTCTTAACACGTTGTGCACAGCCCATGGTTCTAGCCGATCCAGACAACAAACACGAAGAAACGGTATTATAAGCAGACGTTTTACGTAGTACGAACTGGGAAAAATACTTGAGGATATTCATAGTTTGTTTAATATTTGTTGAGATATTTCTTGTATTCTCAATTATTTACATATTTTGACGAAAACGGCTAAACAGTGATTGACGGTCCATTACTGGCGTTTTATCTAGATCTTCATGCAAAATAATTGCTCTGGTCCCACATTCATGCCATTGATGATTTGGATGTAGGTCATTTGGATGGTTCCATTTTACACATAATATGAAGCAACTTTCAGCTTTCCTAACATTTTTTGTCAGAATAACTGGTATATCTTTACATAAGGTGATTTTATTTATTCTTGTAGTTCGATTCATTGTAAAATGTTTTTGTTGTATCCGGTTTGGATTGTTGTTATTTTTCATAGCTTCAATAGTTTTACTTCAGCTGAGTTTGATGTTCTCACGTTCTGTACTTGAGTTCTTATTTAGGTTCTCGGGACTGGAAGAAATATGTACTACTAGTTTATTTAGTGGCAATTAGTTAATTATGTGTTCTTTATCATCAGTCATTATACCCTCATTGGATCTCTCCCCATGCGCGCATTGAATTTTCAACGTACAAACATCTCGTCAATTGCTGGTTTAGATTCAATTATATCTGTACTTGTTCGTAGATGTAATCACAAAATGGAGTCGGAATTGAAACATTGAAAGGACAAACGGAACTGCAATATGTAGGAATAGTAATTGATAACGAGTAAACGCAAGTAACAGAAGGATTGTGAAATAAATGAAACTTCACTACTTCTGGAACCAAATATTCATGTATCAAAGAAAAACCAACTCTTTAAATATATTCAAATCAACATCTAGACCACTACTAGCACAATTGAACTGAGTGTGAAATACTAGCTGTATTGATAAAGTACCTAAGAAGATAACAAATGGATTAGTGGATTCATTAATAGATAATGGAGAATACAATACCCCTATGGGGGGAAGAAAAGATAGAAAATAATTAGGACCGCTACTGACCTGTAACAGGAATATAACAGGAATATCAAGTATAAGTGAACAAATTAAAATAAAAGTAATTTGACTAAAGTCTGAACAAAGTGAATGATAATAATGCATAATTAGTAGAACGTTCGCCGAACATCATAATAATACTAGGTAATGAATATTGCGGCACATTTATCTCTACTGGATTGATGGTCAATGCACATGTTTGAGTCACATTCAGTATGTAGATGTTGTATAAAGCACCTGTATTCGAAATAATTGATTGAGATCTCCACTGTTAGAATTTAACAAATAATTGCCGATAACGCGGCAAAAATAATTGAATATCATTCAGTGAGAAGACTATATTGCTATTTCAGATCTTCGTAGGTCTGATCATGACATATCAAGAAAAACTCTTTGTAAAAAAAGTATCGAAATATATAAATGATTACTTTTTTTCATGATAATCATAACACAATATTTCTCGATTTGGTATTGAGCATTGTATTACTTCTTCACAACTCTGTTTACGGATTGTATCATATTACTTGTCGACAACCCAATAGTGAAACTTCACGAATCGGGTCTTACGACTTGTTACGTATTGCACGTACATTGATAATTAATGCACTGTATTTCCAGTTGTTAGATTGTTTATAAAATAAAAATCAAAGTCCGACACTATTAATATATTTACAGATTTATACACAAAGTACTTTTTATACACTTATTATAATTAACCACTGTTTCTTTTCGTTTCGACAATTTGCTACCAATAACTTACTAACATACGCGTCTACCAATTTAGTTGCCGAGAGATACTTGAGCGGATATAAAATACTTGAGTTACTTCAGTAAGGTACTGAGATACAACTGAGCTGAACCGATTCACTAGATGAAACATTCAAGAGTGTCGCTTGAGACTCGTTAGCTCCTCTCCAACTAGAAATACGGAATTCCACTTTTTCTGGAATTCCTAAAAACGATCATGAGTGCAAATTATGAAGAAAATATTCACTAGATATTCGCTAACCAAAACCGTTTTCAGATAAAACAAAATAGATATTTTCACAAATGGCTTATTGAAATTCTTATTACTAAGGATATTTTTCGACCATGAAAATTTGAAACTTCAGAAGAATTTAAAATGCATAACAAAAGGTATTCAGTGCGGACGATAGTTTTCGGCATACAAAAGGGGTAGTAATTTATTCCATTCAGAACAAACGTTTGGTGAATTTTATTCAACATAGAATTTTACAGTTCGAATCAACTTTTCGAACATATGCCCACGACAACTACCTAATTGAAAATTTACATGCGTTTACAACTACTGTTCAAAAATGGAAGGAGATAGAAAAGTTAGTCCTTCTCACAGACTGGCCATACTCAGATTTTTGTGATGGGTCGTGTGTACCGACTTTCGCTGATTTTAAGGCGAACAGCACGAACTCGGCCATCCTTACCAGGAACCGTGTCAGTCACACGAGCTAGTGGCCTGTTAAGTGGATGGGATAATTCATCTTTTACCAGGACCAGATCATTAGACTCAATGTCCCTAGTAGTCCGAAACATTTGGGTCTATTTTGGAGACGACTGAATTAATCAATCGAACATCTTTTCCAGAACTGTTGCAGAATATGTGTGTGCTCTTGCCAAAACGATAAAGTGTTCGCTGGCCGAGTAGATATGTGTTTGTTAGGATATGCAGTTAAAGGGGAGAAGATCAGAAATTGGCCTGGAGTAAGTGAATTCAAATCATTGAGATCATTCAACAAGGGGTAGAGGGGTGGAGAGTTGAGTATAGCTTCTATTTGTGTTAGGATTGTAGTGAATTGCTCGAAGGTGAATGTTTGCTTGCCCACAACTAGATGCAGGTGATTATTGGCGCTTTTAATCGCCGCTTCCCATAGCCCTTTCCAATGAGGAGATTTTGGGAGTATGAATTTCCATTGAGTTCCATTGTTGGAGATAAATTCGAGTATCGTTTTGGAGGAGACAGGAGATACAAAGAAGTTGCGCAGTTCTTTGAGTTGGTTACGAGCACCAACGAAATTAGTAGCATTGTCAATATATATCAAGGAAGGATGCCCAGGACGAGCTGTAAACCGCTTAAGAGCAGCTATGAAAGTCTGTGGATAAATCAGAAACGAGTTCCAAATACACTGCTTTAGTAGCCACGCAAACAAATAGTGCCAAGTAAGCTTTTACCATTGCAGCTTTGCGTAAGCGATACGGTTTTACCATGAAGGGTTCACTAAAATCTATGTCAATTTTTACAAAGGGTCTGGGTGGGTATACTCTATCCCCGGTTGAATCTGCCATGATTTGTTGTGATATAATGGCAATAAACCAATGACACGTTACACAATTTCTAATATTGCGTTTTAATTCGCGGAGACCTTCCAAGGGCCAGTAGCGTAGTCGGACGTTGGAGAGAACATTTTGGGGGCCACTATGTCCTATACGAACATGCTCATGTTTTATTAAGAGAGAGGGACAGTGTGCTCTTCAAAGGGGAACAGTATGGGGTGTTTCTGCTGATACGGAATATCTGCATGATATAAGTGTCCACCGTTTCCCAAAATTCCGTCGGTATCTAAAAACGGTTTAAGTGAAAGAAGTTGCTTATTCAATAATTTTTCACGAGAGAGAGATTCAATGTCTTTGTCAAAACATTGAATTTGTATGACTCTAATAATTAAAGAAGTAGCATGCTCAAGTTCCTTTACCGATAAAGAACTTGTTAATTGTGCACTGTTGTTTTTTGAGTGTTGGACAAACCGCATATATGCTACTGTCGTCTGAAATTTAAGAAAATCGAAAACTTTGACAAGAGCTTGGGCCAACACTGTTCTTCAATTACAGTGGTTGTAAAACTGTTTTGCTTCAATTCAGGAGGATTATCTATGAGACGAAATTGGGAAAAGTCACTCAACACGAAATTGGAATCATGTAGAATTAGGGGACCGTGAAACCAAAGAGTTAAATTGTCGAATTTTTCACGTGAGAGCATGTCCGAACGTAGTGCCATTGAAAAGTACTAGAGGTAGAAATCTCTTGTACCTTTGGTACACGATTGCTCACAAATATATTCCACTGCGCTGGATGTCCCTTCAACCAGGACAGAGCGATTTGAGAACCATAAATTAATTGATTGAAGTTGAATTTTTGGTTTAAAAATTTGCATGATTCGATGAGTGAATTTGGCTTATGATTACATTGCACAGAGTTCTTATTTGGGAATGCTGAGCAGGTTTTTTAATGGCACAACTAATACACAATGAATGTTCCTATTTGCATATTTGGAGAGGAGAGTTTCATCCATATACCTCTGTGGGGTTTTCAATAATTAATTGATAGCGTGGAATCTTAACGTTGGGAAGAGAAGAAATACTGTTTACTAAATCTTTCCAGGCGAGGATAATGGACTTATCAGTAATTCCTTAAATCCATAAATATTTGTGCTGGTATGTGTGTTGCAATAATATTTTTCCTTTGACAATGACGAGGTGGACTAATCCTAGATAATCATAACATTGTGAGACACCAGCTGAAAGTTTCCGCTTAGTGATGTTGGATTCGAGTTCAAGATATGAGAGAGTGAAGATTTGAAAAATTTCGTGAGTTGGATTCCACTTAACACCAATAATTTTACAAGACACGTTATCAAAATGTCATTCTAGATCTAACGCTTGAGACTGCACTGATTCGTTATGGAAGTCTACAGAGTTCGAAACCAAATTTGTGTAGCGTAAAACTTGATGCATTAAGATATTTGTTCAATTCGGATTGCAACAGCTTCAGGTCGGACAGCATGTCATCCACATAAGTCTGGTCTAACAATACGTCTGAAGCGGCAGATAAATGGGCATTTCGTTGTGCAATGTCTTGAAGTACTTGACATGCAAAATAGGGAGCACGTTTTTATCCTAACGACAAAAAAGTAAATTCTATGCATAAAAAACCATCAGTAGGAGAATCTCGCCATAATATATTCTGTAAAAAATGATGATCTGGATTTGTGGAGATCTATCTGTATATCAGCTGTTAACACCTATCGAGAAGAGCAAAAACGACATATGTTGAATAATTCGGGCTGGACCTGACTACCTTAGAGATATATGTCATTAAAAGAGAAAAATGAAGTTGTTTTATAAGAGAAGTCGAAGGACACTCGATATTAAGTGGATTCACTGTGTTCTCTCAGAACACATAGGTGGAGTACAAAATACTTATTTTCGTTGAAGGAGTTCTGAAAGCTGAAGAAACAAATTCGCCACGTCGGAGAAAAACGTATTCATCGATAAATTGTTTGTATTCTGAGAAAGAACTGGGTTGTGAGCGAATTTCCTTTCGAGTGATTCGAATCTACGTTTTGCTACTAAAAGAGAATCTCCAAGGTTTTTGTGAGCATTCGATTCTATGAACGGAACGTTTACTTGATATCTTCCATTGTCTAAAATTTTGGTGGTGGATGATAATATTTCTTCGGCCTTTCCTTCATCAGCCGATAAAGAACGAAAGAAGGTGCTCGAATCAACCTCGTTTTGAGACCAAAACTTCTCAAGCAATAGGTTCAGATACGCGTCAATATGAGAGACTGAGTTGATTTCAGTTGCTAAAAAACTATTGACCAAGAACGAATGAGATTGTATAGGAGTTAGAGAACTTTCTCCAATGCAATTTTGTGGGACATTTTCAGATATAACCCAGCGTAAATGGGTGTTGATGAGCGATGAAAGTCCAGAACCTAAGTGTCTAATACCATTTTTAAGGATTGCATAATAGATGTCGCAACCGAGCAACATATCTATAAAAGAAGGAGCGTTGCATTGATTGTCAGCTAATTTTGACTATAAATGTGGACGAATCTTTAACCTTTTGACATTAAGAGATACCTGAGGCAGAGGATGAGTAGTTTTAGGTAAAATTGCGCACGACACTTTTAATTTATTGTTTTCAACGACTTTTGAAAACAAAGTGATATCTATTATCTCGTTTAATGGGAGTGAGTGCCGAATTAAGTTTGACTGCCAATGTCTAGAAGAATTTTAACTGAATATGGATGGCTACCCTATATTTGGATTGACATAGGCTTGTGCGGTGGCTAATAAAACATTAGTATTTTTTGACGAGAGAGCGGTTAACGAGGTGTTCGAAATATGTGACATATTTAATGGAAGTTGTGAATTACCATCAATGGAAGATGTGCTAGAAGAACTAGGTTGAGTATTATTGGCTGGAGGTGGTGTATTGACAGCTTGAGGTACAGCAGATCGTGAGAGTACCAGATGTAACAAAGTGAGATTCTTCTTTGCACAAATAGTACCTTTTATGAGAGAGAGACAAGATCGGTTCTAAGAAAATTGGAATAAAAGGATTTTGACTTCACAAATTTGTACCTATCTTCAGGAACTAGAGCAGTAGAATTGGGACAATTATATAGGTTATGGAAGTTGTTCTTACAAACTGTACAGTATCTATTGTTTTGTGCGAAATTCGACGGGTTGGATCTTTGGGTGTAGTGAGTATTAGGTGCAGTGTTCGTATGCATTGAGGTGCTGAGGTGGAAACGTTGGTTTATTATCTTTGATATAGGACGTATGCCTGTTTGCCTTGGTTTCTGTATGGAACATGGGGGAAGTGACATTTTCCAAAATTGTGTATTTCCAATCTAAAAAGTCTAGGAATTTGTTTATTGATGGGAGAGAACCTATTTCGAAAATTTCTTCAAAGTTACGTTTCGTATTGAAATCTAGTTTATTCCTAATGAAAATATTATTAAGTTCTCAAATAATACTTTTTGCGATATATTGAAATTCTTTAAATGTTTGAGCAAAGCGCGCGTGTTTGTAGCAAATTTTTGCAATTTAACATGTTCACATGTTATTGAAGACTCTTGCTCAAATATGTAACGAAAAACTGGATGCAAGTTTGATTTGTTATTAGTATACCTCTTGTTCATTAATTTAATAGCCGTGGTGAGGTTTTCGTTGCCTACCCGAATATTGTCGATGATTTTTGAGCATCTCCCTTTAAATAGCTTGTGAGGTAGAAATATTTTTAGCTATCACTAGAGATTTGTGCGTTGTTAAAAATTGAAGCATTGATCAAATCCTAAAATGATGTGTAACAAGAGGGTTGGAACCATCAAACTTGGGTATACTAATTTCAGGCAAACGCTCATTATTTTGGGTCGTTTTAGAAGAGAAACTTGGAATTGAGGTTCGCGAAGTTGAATTAAACTTTTCGAGAGAAGACTGAAGTTGCGATGATATATCTAAATATTTATTTTCAGTGTCTTCACGGATTTCAGAATCTTATTCTTGCGAGGTGTCTGAATAATACTCAATATTGTCTTGAGCATCTGAATATTGGCTGAAACTACCTGTTAGGAGATCGATTCTATCGACTTACTGATTTTTACTTGTAGCTAAAGATCTAGCTTTTTTATATTCTCCAAGATCAGTACTCATGTTGAATATCAAAGAGACTAAATAACAAATGCACGAGGATAATTTGGTATTACCAAAAACTTTTTACCACCGTTTAAGCTAACTTAACTAAAACATATGAAGAATGAGAATCGAGAGACAATACCGCAAAATAGTCAAACTACAGTGAATTAAAAAGTTTATTAAATGCTTTGAACTTTACACAAAAGTTATAAATACCCGTCAGTCTTCAAATCGTTGACAAACCTTGAACTGTTTGGCGGCAGTCTGGAAGAGTTACGGTGATGGAAATATCAGGACCAGTATTTGGACCACAAGTGTTGTGGCGATGAAGAGAATCCAGGCTCCCGATGATGATACGAAGAGAGAATTCAGACGTGTAGACACGATGTGATGAGGAAATGTGACGGGAGTTCTGTAGTGCCCAAATTATTAATTAATCCCGGTGTCTATAGCAACAACTAATCCAAGGACCATATGTTAATTAATTTCGGTTTCTATAACATCCTGCTCTAAGGAGCATATGTTACGTACTGCACGTACATTGATAATTAATCAACTGTATTTTCAGTTGTTATATTGTTTATAAAATAAAAATGGAAGTCAGACGCTATTAATAAATATATTTACAAAACTATACAAAAAATACTTTTCATACACTTATATTAATTTCACACTGTTTCTCTTCGTTGCGAAAATTTGCTACCAATAACTCACTAACATACGCGTCTACTAAGTTAGTTACCGAGAGATACTTGAGCGGAAATGAAATACTTGAGTTAGTTCAAATAAGGTACTGAGATATAACTGAGCTGAAACGATTCACTAGAAGAAACATTCAAGACTGTCGTTTGATATGAGATATCGTTCAGAAAAAGACTCCTAAGCCCCCCTCAAACTAGAAATAGGGAATTCCACTTTTTCTGGAATTCCCAAAATCGGTCATGAGTGCAAATTATAAAGGAAATATTAAATGGATATTTGCTACCCAAAATACTTCTCAGATAATGCCATCAATAAAATGAAATAGATATTTTCACAAATGGCTTATTGAAATTCTTATTACTAAAGATATTATTCGACCACAAAATTTGAAACATCACAAGAAATTAAAATTCATAACAAAATGTATTCAGTGCGGACAATAGTTTTCGGCATACAAAAAGGGTAGTAATCTATTTCAATCAGAACAAATGTTTTGTAAATTCTTTTCAACATAGAATTTTACAGTTCGAATAATATTTTTGAACACGTCTCAAGGTTATACCGATGACCTGATTGTAACCGTCAGTGGCAGACATATTGCAGTAATCTCCGATTGTTTCCAAGAAGCCTTAGACATAATCGAAAGCTGGTGTACAAAAACTGACATGGGACAGCCAAATCAACCACATCCTCTCCAGAGCGACAAGCTGGACATGCCGCAGAGTATTTGGTATGACATGGGTTCCTACAAAAAATGATCGACTGGACATACCAAACGATCGTTAAACCCATGGGCACCTATGCTTCAATGATATGGTGGCCAAACCTCGGCATAAGCCAAGTTGCAGAAAGTGCAACGATTAGCTTCCCTAGGTATCACAGGAGCAATATCTAACTACTGCAACTTTAGAGGCAATACTGAACCTTCCACCACCTATGTGTAGTGAAAGAAGCAGCAATCTGTACCTTTAGACGAAGCCGATCAGTAAAACTAGAAGCAGGAAACCTGATCAGACACCTAAAGACTTTGGAACACATTTACCTAGAAGCCATGTCTGAACCAAACAGATATGCCAGTTAGGTACTATTTTGGAAGGCAGTTTGAAGTGGTCATAAATAACCACACATCAGTTTGTTACGCTACGCTGATGGATCCAAGATGGACGGTTTCGGCGTGATGTAGCCTAGCAGAAGTACATGCTATAGAAATTTGTACCAACGATTATCTCAAAAAGGACAACCGTAGGGCAGAAATCTATATACTATCAGAGAGCTGGGCAGCATTGAAAGCTCTGAAGTTATACATTCGCGAGTTTAAGTGGAGTCTGGAATAAAGTGCCAGTACCAAGACACGCGAAAAGACTGGTGAGCCTTTCGCCAATGAAAGCTGAACAGCTTCTCGAGACAAAAAATACTTGAAATTGGTAACGGGACTCTTCAACTGAATGGACACTCCCCTTTGAGGTATTACCTCAAAAAATGGGCAAATGAGAGAGTTGATGTTCCCGATAATGCGAGAATATCGTTGAAACTACAGAACATTGGCTTTGCGAATGCCCAGCACTTTTCTGCCTAAGACTGAAGTTTCTATAAGGGGCCTTTCTACATTGAGGGCTATGCACTAAAGATCTTATAGGTCGAAGTGTTTTATATGCTACAAAGCCTTTATGACACCCCTCACAATCTACAATAGCATATTAATTCTCACCCTGCCAAAAACCAACATTTTAATCATATTTTGAGGATATCTGACTACTTTTTTTGGCTTCGACAATTTTTCCACAAAAAATAGCATCATAATATGGTATTCTACACAATCCAATTAGAAAATGGTATTTGAAGGTACACAGAAATTTGAATTTTCAACACCAATGCTGTAGTCCACTTTAAACCAATCAATAGAAGTATATCTGACGGAAATCTGTAGAAGTTCCCCATTGTATACACATTTTTATAGTCTTTGTAACTTCAAATATAAAGATAAATTTAGATACACATTCTTTTTATTATACATTATTATTATACAAGATATTGCTTCATTCATTCTTGTTTCTAACAATTCAACAATCTAGTAAAGCTGGAAATGATGAATAGCCTCGTTTGGATTAACTTGACATAATTTGACTTTTATATTTATCATTTCCTGTCTAATTCGCTAAGATTCTACATTGATATGTCAACGTGAAAAATGTAATAAAAAGATCTCCGTCAACGTTTGTAACGCTGTTCGTTCTGGCTTAGTGATATATAAACATGATAGAGCTGGATGTCTGTTGTATACTTCGTGATAAAATGGAGTATCCTCGGACGATTTGCCGACTTTTATAATGCACTTCGGAATTATGGTCCATGTAACAGATTCATTAAGTCAAAAATACGAGTTGCAGTTTAGCTCATTCTAAAAGCTAGTTTTTTGGGATATTATCTAAAAGGTCCTATAATTTCCACGGAACTAGAGAGCGTTTCTGAAGTAGAAAATTTATACAAGATAGCGTATAAAAGAATCGTCTTCCTGCGATTTTTTTATATTGAAAATTCACCCGATAATATATCTGATTTGATTGTTCAAAAAAATTTACAATGACCTATCAGGTTCTAAAAGTAGCAAGGAAACGTAACTTACATAAAATACGATGAGTTACTGCATTTGTTTCACATCAGTTGACATTTTCGTTAACTCATGTCATAGCGTATGCGCTTCGATGAATAATTTTACATTTATTGTAACAAGTCATTATTGTTGATAAGATGAATTGATGGATGGATCCATCATTATTTAGATGTTTAAGGGATTTGCTCATCACACTTATTCCGAACAAAAGTACAAATGGGATGAGCCTCTAAAATTACATAATCGAGAATTTGCGAACTCTGTGTCATGTATTCAGAATAGTCCCATTTCGTAAGTCAATACATGGGTTCTTATGAAGGCCTAGTTTGCCTCTCTCTTTCTCTTTGAATTTATCTAGAACATTGTGGTTATTCGGCACATCAACTTCCACGAGGAGAACCGTGTTAAAATGTGTGGGTGGGTACTGACTCGAAATTAGATACCCAGAACATTTGTGCTGTTTCTCCGATATTTGTTAGCTTTCCCGATATTTGTTTGAAACAGCATCAGAGTATACAATAACATACCTTTTGTAGTTGGTGATGCTAATTACCTGATTCCATTTCATAAATTCCTCTGTTTCTGACAATAACGTTCAGCCATAAAGCCATTCGTTTGAGAGTTCTTGCATTTTTTCGCAATAGCTATCGAGCCCTCAATGACATATCTCCTATATTTGTTTGTGTGGATTACTTGATCCTATATCATAAATCCTTCGGTTTTT
This sequence comes from Galeruca laticollis, assembly GCA_963921935.1. Taxonomy (NCBI): domain Eukaryota; kingdom Metazoa; phylum Arthropoda; class Insecta; order Coleoptera; family Chrysomelidae; genus Galeruca; species Galeruca laticollis. The sequence continues at coordinate 259,802,958 of OY998175.1, forward strand.
GGAAATAGTTTTGAACCAGGGAGGTATCCATTTGACACTAATTCAAGTCATGATAATATCTTGCATGTAGTACTTTCTGAGCTTACGCTACGTATTTTCCAGCATTTGTCCGGAACCCTGTCATGATATTCGAGATGCAAGGAAGAGATGTTCGGTGTCTAACTTATATGTATTTGATATTAGGGATACACCTTGGAAATTTTTTCCTTGGCTGACTTTATTATTCATAACTTTGTTATTATTAATTTTATGCAAAAATCGCTTCATTTTAGTTTTTTGATTATAAAATCAAAACTGTCGGAGTAATCGTGATTGAGCAAATAAAGAAATTATAGAAAATATAAACTCGAAGAAAATGAGAGGTCGAACCACTCGATCGGATAGTTAATTTAGGAGTTAGTAATGCTCAGTTACCCCAATTGGAACTTCTCAAGTTTTCAGGTGACTCTACTTTGTCGATGACATTTTTCGATTCACTTGATGCGCTCGTGCACAATCGAAATAATATTGATAACGCTGAAAAGTTAAGGTACTTCATTCAATGTTTAGAATGTACCACTTTAAGTTTAGCTAAATATTTGCCTTTAGTTAGGGACAATTATGTTATAATTTATGGCACATCGAAAAATACATATTTGAATAAATGTTTGCATGCAATGGCTATGGAAAATTGTGGAAGCTTCCTCTACTCAGAATTCTGAAAGAAAAAATAAATACTTGCCTTTTAAACAAAATTAATGTAAAAGTGTTGCAAAATCTATCAATGGTGATTTTTTTTGTCGGTGCCTAATACAGTGACTTGTTCGTATGCAACGCAAGTCAGAACTTGGAAACGTGTTCTTCATTTTTAGATAAATCTCCTTATGACCGTTATAACTTTTGTGAAAAAAGCATGATTTGCGCACTTGCGCTGTCACAGTTCATTGTGGCCATTGTATATTGCCTCATCATAATCTTTTATATTTTAAGGGAGCTAAAGGTGGTACTCACGCTGGTAATAATGGCGCCTAAGCTTGAGATTCGGCGCCTTTCGCTTCTCTCGATCCTCAGGCCGCTGATAGAGCCTTGAGGTCGCATGCTGCATCATTAGGCATTATTATTTTTTTTGGTACATATTAATTGTGTGAAAGGTATATTGTGGAACTTATTCAATGATTCCATGAAAAATGTATTTCCATTTCTGTTATATGCTTTTTTTATTATGGCAAAATGTCCCTTTTTAAGTTGTATTTTGGTTGGGGAGTATGTTCGATTTATAATTTTAATTATATTCCTGCTAGGTAGACAATCCAAAAAACAATCTGTTGTAATCGTGGTTGCGTTTGATTCTTACGTTAATTAGATTTTTTCAAATAATTCGACCGATTATCAATATATAGTATCCAGCTGGTATGATGTGAGATGGGGTAAGATAATTTTGTGCCTTGGAATTCATGTTTTTTCTTAGTTTATAAATTAAAAGAAAGACTGCTGGTTATGGTATAGGAAGCTGTATTGGAGAGAGCTCCCTGAAAATAAAATTTACTGTCTCGACCCTTTCTTTGTGGAATCTACTCATATTAGTGTTTTAAATGAAACTAACTGTTTCTATATAATTCCACAATATATTGATAAAATGTTAAAAATTCTAAGAAATTTGACATTCGTTTCGATACTAAATATCATCGTCAGAATGACAGAAGTTACATTTCATTTGATGCCTACCTGGTATTTAATAATTATTTTTGACTAGACCAAGAAGTGATTGACTTAATATATTTTAAAAAAAATAAGAAGAAATATGACTTTACAAATATTGGAGCTTAGATATGATTAGTACTATGGGGATATCCTGGATATCTTTTTTCCCATTTTAATTCAGTATAACTGTGCAATGATATAGAAAACCAGAAAAACTAGATCTGCTGATCTCTACAATTATCACTAAAGACGAGAGTTTAAATAGTGGAGCACTTCCTAGATCTATCTGTTCATTGACGACTTCATATTGTGTGTTTCTTAAACTGTAACCTGGTCATGATAATAATAAACTCTTTAGATGAAGGTGGTTCTGGCAATTCTCGAGCACAGGATTTTCATAGTGGCTGTCCAACTTTTGGTTCTATTGGTAAGGTGCCCAATAATGGAATTTTTGTTATTTCTGCTCAAGATTCTCCACCTCTTCTGCTGAAGATATTGGTGCAGTCAGAACAATGTGGACAAACAAATCCACTAATATTTTGAATTAAACCTAAGATTGGAATTCCCGTTATCCTACAAAAAGTTATTTCTTTCCTAACATCTTCGATTGATACTTGTTGTGGAGTTGTCACTATTATTTGTACTCACATTACTTTCTTTTTTGAAAGAAATTGTTGAATTTGTTGCTAAAGACATATTACCTGCATATGTAATGGTTTTATAATTTATTATTTCTTCAGTTTGTTTAGGAAATATTAGTTGTAATGCCACTTTTTCGTCATTTTTATTAATTTATCAATTCACAATATGCAATAGATATGAGTTGGATGTTGCTACTCGTTTAATTGTATTCATTTCTCCATCAAAATTACATTTGTTCATAGGAACTCAAAATGCTCTATGTATCATTGAATTATATGCTGCTATTTTATGTCACATGGGATGATTGAGACTATATGGAATAGTCACATCAGTGTGTGTTGGTTTTCTGTAAATTGAATAATCAAGTACATTATTAACTGTTTGAATTTTTAAATCATGAATATTGACAGAGTTATTTTCTTCTACTTCTCATGTAAATTTAATTTTTGGGTGTAAATTATTATTATGGTTGAAAAATATATCTAATTGTCGTTCACTACCCATAAAACAAGCTAATATGTCATTTACATATCTATATCAAAATATAATATTTTTTAAAACATTATTTTCAAAGATTTTTCTCTCTTAACTGTCCATAAAAATGTTTGCTAAAATTGGTGATATTGGGCTTCCATTTCGTAAACCTACATTATGAATATTTATCCTATTGTCAATAGTGGAATAATTCTGATTAATACGTACATCAAAAGTGATATTTCAAAAAATATCTTATTTTGGTATAGATATGTAAATGACATATTAGCTTGTTTTATGGACAGTGAACGAGAATTAGATATATATTTCAACCAGTTAATAATTGACGCCCAAAAATTAAATTTACATTAGAAGTTGAAGAAAATAACAATCAATTTTCTTGATTGAAAAATTCAAAGAGTTAATAATGTAGTTGATTATTCGATTTATAGAAAATATACACACACTGCATTCCATATAGTTCCAATCTTACCCTGTTACCTAAGTTAGCAGCATATAATTCAATGATACATAGAGCATTTTCAGTTCCTATGAACAAATGAAATTTTGATATAGAAATTAAGCAAATAGCAGTATCCAACGGTTATCAGTTCCGTATGATAAATAATTTTATTATTAAAAAAAAGAAGAAAAGTGGCATTACAACTAATATTTCTTAACAAACTATAGAAATAAAAAATTATAATACCATCACATATGCAGGTAATATTTCTAATAGTATTTCAGAGATAATATCTTTAGCAATAAATACAACAATTTATTTCTTAACAGAAAGTAATGTGAATACAAACTTGTTAAATGTAAGAACAAAAATTTCCCATTAAAGAAGTCTAGTATATATAATCTTAAATGTCCAGAATGTAATGCTGTCTATTTGGGTCAAACCCTTAGAAATTTTGAAATCCGATACAGAGAACACTTACGAGCATACACATTAAAACAACCATGTAAATCCCACTACGCAAAACATCTACTTGACACCAAACACAGAACTAGAAGTACTACAAATTTGTTATAGGAAACAAGAACTGGATTTCCTTGAAAAATTGGAAATTAGAAGCCACTCAGGAAACCTCAATATGAAGTCGTCAATGAACAGATAAATCTAGGGAGGTCTCCACTTTAAAACTGTCTTCTCAAGTGATAATTGTGAATATTAGCAGATGTAGTTCTCCTATTTTTCTATATCTTTGCACAGTTATACTGATCTTAAATGGGAAAAAATATCAAGGATATCCCAATAGGGGTCATAATATCTCAGCTTTGATATTTGTAATATCATATCTTCTTCTTATTTCTATTAATATATATTAATTCAATCACAAAGTCAATCTTGGTCTAGCGAAAAACAATTATTAAACATCATGAGGGCATCAAATGAAATTTAACTTCTGTCATTCTGACGATGATATTTAGTATCGAAACAATAGTCAAATTTCTTAGAATTTTTAACATTTTAACAATATATTATGGAATTTTCTTGCAACAGTTAGTTTCATATCTGAGAATAAGTTTCCAAGCGTTTGTGTATTGTGGATAAACCTGAGGCTACCGGTCATTTTGTAGTATCTTTCATACGACGTCTCATTAATTAAGACCCGAAGTCTAGTATTATTTTGGGGTAAATTGTACAGTCCGAACGCTGAACGCTCCTCATACAATTTATCGAAGTAAAGATCCCTAACACCGGATCGTATAAATTGTATTAGAAGAACAACCACTTATTTCATAACAATTCAACGAGTAATCAAATGAAACTAAACTATGGCATAATTTTATTATTTTTAAATAAAATTCCATCTAAATTATAAAAAATACCTCCAAAAGAACCATAAAAATATTTTTAGAAAACTGCACATGTACTTTCTTTGCATTTTATAATTTTGAGGTTATATGTGAATCACTTTCAAGTAGACAAATATAAGAATAAATTGATTAATTTGTGGATTAATCAAATTACTGTATATCATTTGATTAATGGTTCTACATGCAATAATGTTGCCGGCGCGTATTTCATTATCTTTTTATTTGAATATCTCAGCAACAAATTAGAATATCGCAAAACCAAGGTGTGCGTTTTGAAGTATGAAATTTCAACTTCAGAAATCGGTTTTGTAAATTGAAATCCGACTATACCTACCGTATTCAGGCCGGCTGGAACATTGCATTGTAAAAAATTCAAATGACCACAGATCGAAAACTGTGTATCGGACAGTACCAGCTGTTTGTACATATAAAGTATATTAAAAACTAATACTGGCCTGATGATCCATCCTACAACTAAAAAAATGACAGTACAGTATAGTACAGGCATAGAAGAAATTCCAGAAAAATAAAAGTCTATTTTCATTTTTAAATTGAGCATTATATGATATAATTGCACATACGATTATGAGAAGCGGAAAGTTTCTGGAAATACAAGGATGCTCCATAGGGAGCAACCACTTTCTGAGATTATGTCTCAATATATTTTGAAATATTCAGGGCTGGAATCAATAGGCCTTAGTGAGGTTTGGATATCCAACGGTAGCCAATTATGTCATAAATGAAAAGTTACAAGAACTTCGACTAGACATAAGCATAAGCAGATGTCATGCTAGCGTGAACATCGTTATTAGCGAGCTCCAAGTTTCTGAGTGCGTTACTAGTGTTTTTTTAATGCTTTTTCTACATTTTTTGGTACTGAAGATCCAGTTATTGATCTTCATCTGATTTTGGAAAATCGTTCCGAAAGTATAGTGAGAAAATTAGGTATTTATGAAAATTGTGAAATAAGCAGCAGCGTTGCCAAAAACAAGACAGTGTATTCTCTTAGATGTTGTATGGACATTACTTTCAATCCCCAAATAATATCCCTAAAATATTCTAGATGACATCCTATAGATGTTTCTGTGCCTAGTCCGCTAATACAGGGAGAACAACTAAGAACGCCGGCAGTCGGCCATATTTTAAAAAATAGTCATGGTACAACTTTAAAAAAATACCTTCAGGAAAATGGCCCAGAAAAATCGCTGGAAAATATTTTTGAGCTCCTAAAATATCTGCTATGGGGTGGAATGAACACTTAAAAACATAATACTGTATTTATCTCCTAAAAAGTCATACTAACGGTATCCTAGAAATACAATTTTTGATATATTGATGAGATTATGAAAACATATAGTTAGGGACTTTTTGTCCTTATCCTTCAAGTACGGGGTGGGGGAGGGTTCAACCTAAATATCAAATGTAACAGTTTTTTGTTTTACAATCGATATCAATGTTTTTGGCGTCATTTAAGCGATGTTTTTCTCTTTAATAAGATATGCTTAGACAATTTTGTCAACGCTACGTGAAACAATCGACAATTTTCCCATTTCACTCAGAAATTTCAAATGTAATGAGGCATTTTTTAAATTCTGGTTAAAAAATAGGAATCTATTTCAAGATATAAGAATTACGATATCAGAAATAAAAATTAAAAAAAATGTTTCAATTTACATTTGAAATTTCCGAGTGGATACATAATTATCCATCTTATTAAACAGAAAAACTCTTTAAAATGTAGGTAAAATCATTAATCTCGGTTAGAAACGAAAAAGTTATACCTTTGTTCATGAGTTTGAACCTTCCTCACCATTATTTGAAGAATAATGGCAAAAAATCTCCTTAATTAAATTTTTTCATAATCTCATTGCGATTTGAAAAATTGTATTTTTAGGACACCTTTAGTATGTTTTTTTGGAGTATTATGTTTTCGAGTGTTCATTCCACACCAAACGGATATTTTAGAGACTGTAAAATATTTTCCAGCAATTTTTCAGGATCACTTACCTAAAGGTATTTTTTTTGAAAGTTGTACCATGATTCTTTTCTGAGATGTGGCCTAAAGTCGTTCTTAGTTGTTCACCCTGTACATTTTAAATAAAATAGCAAGAAAATCGATAAAGGATTTGAAACGTTTATTCACTATTAACGATCAGTACAGTAAATTTGAAAAAACAGGTACAAAATTAGAAAAAAAAATATCTTGTCCAGGAATCCAACCTAAAAAAAATAAAATTGTGTAAGCATATTACAGAACAAGTGTGGGGAGTGGAAACTATTGAACGCATTCAGTGAAAGAAAGGAATAAAAAAAGGTATACTGATCTGTAGTTGCCATAACGTAACATACTTTGAAACTGAATTAATAAAGATTAACGGATACACATACATTACAGCAAATTTACAGAAAAATTATTAGAATACTTTTTTAATAATATTAAAACTAATAAAAGTTCAACACCATAAAGATTTTATGAAACATTACGGTAAATCAACAGAAATCCAATCTGATTGAAGAAAATTCTATCGTTTACTTACGGTTACTTTTTATCACGTAAGAGTCGCTGTTTCGAGTGCATCAACCATTCCATAATGTATACTTCAAAATCCTTATCTATGAAACATTTGAAGGTGTTCTGAACAGCAGCTAATGAAACAATTATTTTAGATTGAATTGTGCCAATGGAGACCTTTGATCGATCATAATAAACTACATCAAACTTGATTTTCAGCAAATTGACTGGGACCTATTTTCCATAAGATACATGCGGGGTTCTTCACAGGAATAATAACATAATTTATTTCGAGAAGTGACTTCTCATGATTTACCTTCTATTACATTCCTCACTCCGTTTGGCAGGACAATTCAGGTGTGCCATGAAAATTCATACTTCTTTTCTGTATAAAATCATATACTATTCTCATCTTGTTATTTTCATCTTGGAACATATTGTATATTAGCATCGTGTAATTGTAACTTAATGAAAACTAAGCATCAATAATAAATACACTGTAAACGAAAAAAAACCACTTATGAAGAACAGGTATCAAAACATTATCAAGTTAAATGAGTTTATAATCAATTGTATCCAACTGAGTATCCAATAGCTGTGTTTCTACAATAATTAATAATTGAATTCTGTTTGTTGACTGGAGCATTCAGTGTCATAAGTTACATATTCTTCAACTAGATTAATATAGGAACCGTTGTGAGGGACACATACAGCTCATTTGTTGTAATCAGTGTATTTTCAAATGGAAATGAGCTTTTTAACAGAATTTTTTGTTTTTAAAGTCTTAAACAGTCTCTATTTGTTCACAAGAATTGTTAGTAATAATGTTAAAATTTTCTAAACCTGCAAAAATATATTGATGCCTATGACTACTACTACAAAATCTAGAACTAGAGATACTTGATTCAATACTTTTTGTACAGTTTAATACAATGTCTGTATCAGATTATATGAAAGAGATACTCCCATTTGTTTACATAATTACGAACTATTTGTTTTTTATTTTATTTATGTAAGTAGCTTCTGAAACAACTTGAACATTGAAAATATTTTCTTCTAGATTCAAAACTCTGCCAACATATGAGCATGTTTTATTATTAATAATAATATCTACCCTATGGCAATACTAATTTTTTTAAAGGGTATAATGTATAACTAGGATTTGAAATATTGTGAATCGTTTTCAAAATATACTTACTAACTAAAATATTTTAAAAGTTGAAAAAACCCTTATTTTGTAAACTCTATTATATAATGTTAGTGTACAATTCCGCCTCCTGGAATTTCAATGTACAATAGCCGATTAAAGTCTTGAATGCGTATTAAGTTTTAATAATTATGATTTTGGAATTGGTACTTACCGATAACAACTGTTGCTCGTCCATTAAAACAAGAATCATAAGTTAGTATAGAAACTGTAGCTAAGTAGGAACTAACGATAACGAAGGCCACTTTATTCAAGTACTTCTTGCAAAAAATGTGCTTTCTGAAAATAGAATATAACACAAAACTGAGAACCATCCGTCATTCCATGCTTGTCATTTGTTTCCACAGATAACTACTGTTTGTTTCGTTCGTCAGTTCCTCTTCTGTTTTCTTCTTTTCTTCATGTTACTGTGATGTTTAATATGAGATATTACTGAGAGTTTTATCAACTAACATCTTGCAAACGTAATCGCAGGAAGTTACTAAAAATAATTTCGAAAGATGTAAAAGTAACTGCAACATGTGATCATCTTAGAAAAATGTTAATTTGTAATATTACAGTAACGTTCCGTATGTGACATTAGTGGGAAGTATACAAATTAACATCGTATGAATGTCTCCTATAGGAAGTTGCAAAGAAAAAACTTCATAGGATGTGTATGTAACTGCGAATTCAAATATTATTGTGTACATCAAAAATATGTTTTATTTACATGTCATGGATGTTAATAGAGTTGGTAATAAAATTAAGACATCTAGGAGATACTTTATTAACGTTTTGAATAAACCTCACGGACAGTCTCTGAAGAGAACATCACAAAAAAAACTTGTTATGTTTCTTGATCACTGGGTACGCTTTAATGTAGTGTTTGCAACATCTCTTTCATATTGCTCTAACAAATGCTGTCACCACTGTAATGAATGCTGTCACCTGTTGTATAACTCTATGCCTTCTTCTAATGAGTTGTTAATTTACCAAAAAACCGCTGTCACCAGTGTAATGCCTTTTCTTTCAACAATACCTTTTTACCTTTGTATTTGTAGCCAAGCGTGGAAAGGCAACCCCCAGTCCGATTTAAGCTGGGAACGCCTGGGCTTAAAACGGTTTGATTTCCTTCGCCAGGACAGGATTGTTCTCTCGGTTCGGTCTCGCATCCAATGTTGATACACACTCTAGGGAAAATTCGGGTAGGGACGATAAATAAAGTATGGGAAAACCACAAAGGTATATAAAACAAATATATTAAATCTTCCTCTGTAACTATAAACACATAAATCAAAAGTCCAATATCAACACATATTAATAAATTCCCCCGGTATAAAAATTACCTATACACTTATCCATAAATTGAGCATCCTAAGTCTTTCCCTGTATAACATATGACTATTAATAAAACAGTTATAATATAACCCTCGCTCTGAGATAGAACAAAGAAATTACCCCCTTATCGTTTTAGTATTTCAACGTGCTTGAGGGGCGTATGATTTAACCCTTAGTTCGATATTCACCTATCTCGAGGCGCAAAAAAAAGATTATATTTATTTACTCTTAAACGCAATACTATAAGAGACTACTGTGGTTTCGTGTCATTGCTCTTGATATCAACAAAAGTGAAAGTCGTAAACAAATTCTGCTGATATATGAACAATAATTGTTTATCGACACTCCCGTTTCAATGCGTAAGTTTCGAGTTGCAAAATTTGCATGTCTTTGAATAACCTACAATGTTTATTTATTTTACTAAATCTGAAAGAAATTCCAAATCACGTCTGAACAAAAAAGAAACAATTTAAAATTATTTATCGTAGCACAAGTTTCTCTGGTAACAAGAGAAAAAAAATCATACGTTCCTGCTCTTTGATACTAACTACAAATTAACCTTGTTTCAACTCTTATCTATATTCTACCTACGAGGTGGAAGCGAATTATGTGGCACAACAAAACAATAATTAAATAAATAGAAACCTAACTCTTGTCAGGCTGGCGGTACCCTGTGAAATATTATTATGTCATCACACACGATAAATTCATATCCTACAGAACAAGCTGTGCCCAAATTGTGAGCCTGAACATTCAATATTTAACTGAAAGCGGCCAAGTTATCCAGTCCCCGTGAAAGTACAGACAATACAATAAATATGTTGTTACAGCGTCTCCCTATGCAAAACAGTGAATTTATAAATACCAAGTTTAGAACCAGCGCAAAATAATAAAACGAATAAATGTCTCATCAAAAAAGAAAATCTAACTCTCAACTTATTTAAAAACTTACTGCGTTGGAAAACTTCCTTTCTCCGGCCTTGCTACTGCCTATCTTCACTATATTTTCAGCGACCGCGTGTAGTGCCAGTAGCCGGTATCGGGTTATGCTGAAAACTTAGCGTAGAGGGCGAGTCTTCCCGTTTTGTGTCACGAAGGGGGACAGTACAGTGTTCACCGTCAAGGATAGCTAAGTATCCCTTTCACGCCCTGACACAAAGGAGAGAAACTTATTCCTCTGAACACCAAAAAAACTGATGCCCGTTACCGTAACAGGGAAAGAACTTTTCCTTTCGCGTATTTGCCCCGACACTGTCTGTTGCTCTTACTGCTATGTACTTGGTTTTAACTATCCCCCCGCATAAGGTTTGGAGTTTTTTTGTTGAACTGCAAAATCCTTTTTTTTTGTTTTTAAGCGGCCTCAATTTCACGTTATTAACTAGTTGTATACAAAACAATTATTTCGTTTTGACCTAGTAGAATGTTTTATTTGTTTCAAAGCTGTTATGGTTTTGTATCATTTTTGTAAACAAAATGTGGGTCGCATTCTACTTTTCATTCTCTTTGGAATAAAATATGTTTTACTGTGTGTTCTGAAAGTTACTAATTTAAATTTCCATATTTGGTATTCGTATTTATTACATCACTTCCCCCTTTGTAAAAGTATTGCGACCTCCCCTAGTCCAATACCTTTCCTTTAAAATCACTGTTCATCTACATTCCGCCCTTAATTTATGTATGGCCGTCGGCTTACAATAGTGGCCTATAATCTCAAAATTAGTGTTACATTTTTATACATTTGACATACTTTTATTACATTTGCTCATTATTTATGATCGGCACTGTTCTGGCAATTTCTACGCTATTACCTTTTTATCCCTGACCTAGGCCGCGACCGTTTACACTCGCGACACAGTTGCTCAGTAGATCGTTCATCTGGCGACTTCTGTCTGTCCAATGCTGTGATCTTGGGTGGCTCGTCTCTTGCTGCGCTATTTGGTCCATCTCTATAGCTTCCTCCTCTGATTTCCTCGTCTTATGTGAGTGAATTATCCATCGCGTTAGGGAGTCCCACATGCTGCCTATTAGTGTTATACTGCATCCTATTGTTTGTTGGATACGAATTCCATTTATTATAGTGCCTGCTATGTATTTGTTGGTTTGGAATGTGAAGTATATTCCAAATATTCCACTTATGATTGAACCTATTTCTGTGAACCATGCCCATGTGTGTTTTAGGGTGGATTCAGAGAGGTTCTTGATTTATTTCGTATCAAATATGTTTGATACGGTGGTATCAAATATGTTTGATACGGTGTAGCCTTGACTTTTGGCGTTCATTTCCGCTGCTCTGCGAGTAATTATGTTTTCTACTGTTTCTCTCTGTGTCCCGAACGTGAGGGCTCTTTGTGCTGCATTGACTTCTTCTTGCGTGTACAGTCCCTTTGCTCCTAGTGGTTGAATGGGGTCGAAGTGGAGGTTTATTTATTCTTCTACTTTCAGTGTTTTTGGTTGGGTGGCTATTGTGGGATGCGGTGTTAGGCCTATCCATTGATCATCTATAAAATAAAGTGGTGGTATCATGTTATTGCAATATATCTCTTCTGCGAGGTTTTCTATTAATATGTTTAGTGGAGCCATAAATTTTGTTTCGTTTTTTACTTCTATTGATAGTTCGTTGTAACATCTGTTTGTTCTTCTTATGTTGACTGTTACTGGTATGCATTTTATGATATAAAGTACTTCGCCTAATACTCTGCCTATGTGTCCAGGTTCATTTTCCATTAGTTGGCTGACTGCATTAGGTAGTGTGTGTGCCATTAGCAGTCTATTTTTGAGTATCTCTCGTTTTGTTAAGCATCTTCGGTGTATTGTATCTGTGTGAAGCATGTTTACGTCTCGTTTATATGCTTGATCAATATAGAGTTGTTTACGATTTATGTAATTCATCAGGTCAACATTTTGTGTTAGTATTGGCATTGTCGGATGTATTTTTTGTGTGGTTTGAAGTATTATGACAATTCGTGGATATGTTTGCCATACTTCTCGACTTTTGTTACTTTTACTACGCATTACCATACTTTTTGCAGTTTTATTTCGTTTCGTTGAATCACTTGTATGTCTGTTTTTTCACTCGCGTACGTTTTTTCTGGTTCCGGGCACTTTTGATTGTCTTTTAGCGATATCACTGTGATATTTGTTTTGGTATGCGATCACTCATACGCGATTAGCCCAACTGCTATATGTAGCCCGCACATGACGAATGTGTTCTTTTTCTGAAATTTATAAAGTTTACAATTGTTAATACACCTTATCTTTTTTTACAAATATTTTTTTTGTTACAATAATGTTTCTCCCACAATTATGTTATATTTATTTAACATTTCCTCACTTGACCGAGCTTTACAATTATTAGGACTGTCAATTGAGTTCTTTTCTTTGAGATTTTCAATTCTTATAGCCCGTGAACTTGTTTCCCCATTATTTATTTCTATATTGAAATACCTATGTATTTCCCTTGTATTTTCAAATTGAAAGAGAAGTTACTTGTGTAAAATCACTGAATTAATCGTATTACTAGTATCTTTTGCCTATTTACTTGCTTATAGTGATTTATTAGTCTTTTATTCATTACTCTGTTACGATTCGTAACTTACTTAATTATTCCTATCCCCTTACATTGAGTTAACCTATGATTAGAACCCGTAATTCTGTTTGAATTAATAAGATAAAACTAATATATACATATATGCTTTCATTGTGACGTGTTAGCTACGTCGTTGCAAACTCATCGCTACCCATCTGGTACGTATTTTGGTCTTGTTTCTTATATAGTTATTCGTCTGTCTCTGTCCTGTATTCCGTGTTTGTTGCTTTTCGGCATCGAATGATTTTGTGTAACTGGGTGCACTTTGTATCCTGTTTCTCACTCTGGCAGAGAGTCTTATCTCCGGTGGGGGTCGTAGTGAGAAGTGTGGTCTTTGTTCTGTTCTATTTCTTTCCTGTCTGGTTTTGGATGATGGTTTGTTTCTTGGTGGTTGTAGATTCTCGTTCGTTGACCATAATGGTAGTGCTGCTACTTTTGCTGGATCTACTTCATTTTCCTCCTGATCGTGTATTTTCTCTGTATTTTTTATACTTTCCATATCTATCTATATCTTGTAGTATCTTATGTTCCTTGTCCTCTATTTTTCCCTGGTATGTTTTTAATCTATTCATGTGTACTATTTGTGTCTTCTTCCCTTTTTGTGAAATGATTTGATACGTAACCGGTCCTACCTTGTTCTTTTACTTCGAAAGGACCTATCCATTGGTTTTGTAATTTCTTTGATTTTCCTACTTTCCTGCTCATGTCGAGTAGATATACTAAATCTCCTTGTGCAAATTCTCTTAGTGCTGTTTTTTCGTTATATCTGGCTATCCTTTCTTCTTTTGCTTTATCTGTGTTTTTCAGTGCTGTCTTGTATACTTGATTTGATCTAGCTTCTAGTTCCAAAACGTAATTGTTATCGATGCCGTATTTGATTCTTTTGGGTGTGATGGATTTTTCAAATGGTAATGATTGGTCTCTTTCGTGTAGTAAAAAATATGGGCTGTATCCTGTTGAAGTGTGTACGCTTTCTCTGTATGCTATAAGTACGTATGGCATCCATTTGTCCCAATCTCGTGGATCTATCTGGTGCTATGTAGTGTGCTAATATGTATCTCAGTACTCTGTGTAGTCTTTCTGTTTGACCATTCGTCGTTGGTGCATAACTTGCCGTGTGTAGCCTTTTTATGTTTAGTAGCTTGCATGTTTCCTGCAATCATTCTGACATGAAATTCGTTCCTCTATCTGTTAACAATTTCTGTGGTGTTCCTTGTCTGGATATCATTTGTTCTACGAATGCTCTTGCTACCGTATCTGCTTTCTGATCTGGTCGTGGAAATACTTCACAGTATTTGGTAAAATAGTCTTGAAATGTCAGTAGGTATTTGTTTCCTTCGCTTGACGTGGGTAGTGGGCCTACTATGTCCATAGAGGTTATTTCCCACGGTTCTGTGACTTTTGTAGTGGAGCCTTTTTGAAGTGTGGTCATGTCTTCCGTCTATTGTATGCGTCGCATTGTTTGCAGTAGTTTATTATGTCGGTTCTCATCGTTGGACAAAAACAACGTCTCTTTATTGCCAATAATGTTTTTTGTTTTCCTTGATGACAGTATATGAGTGAGTCATAAAAGTCTTCTATCACTTTGGTGATATAGCTTCTCCGTATTACCAGTTGATCCCTATTTTCTTCTTGTTCTTGTCTGTATAAAATACCTTTTTTGTCGAAGTAGTATTTTCTATTTGTTTCGTCATCCTTGTTCATTTGTTGTAAGGTGTTGTTGCAGAGTTCATCTCGTTTTTGTGCTTTTTTCAGCATGTCTTTGTCCCATATTGGTTCCCAATCTTCTATTTCTATCGCGCAAATTTTCCTTGTTTCCCCTGTGTTTTCTGGTCGTAGAGTGATTGTTTTGGTGGATATTCCGTAAAATGTAAATTGGATCATTTTAGTAATTTCGTCCCAACAAAGTCCTGGAATTTGGTATTGGCTTGCTATGAAGGTTATGCTCTCCTCTTTGTATTCTTCGCATAGTGTCTTCAACTGTTGTATTATGCTCCACATGATTTCAAGTTTTTTCCTTCACCGCTGCTCTGTTTACCCCTAGGTAGAATTTTGCGTCTAACGTGTCCCTTTCTTTAATTTCTTCTATTCGATTTTGTGCGACGTCCGGTGAATTATATGTGGCTTCTATTTCCTTTATCAATGGATCTTGGTTTGGCTTATTTTTGGCTGTAAATAGTACTATTGCTTGTTCTTCTTGTATGGATACTAACTTTTCTACTTTTTCTAGTATTTTGTCTTTTGCTGGTACTTCGTTTTCCGTTATGTATTGTAAGTAATCTTCGTATGACGTCTATATGTAGTTGCACGTTTTGTCGAACATTCTGCTTAGCGCGTATGTATTTCCGTGTTTCCGTCCTACTCTGTGGATTACTTCGAAGTTGTATTCTGCTAAGGTTAAGGCCCATCGTGTTAATCTTCAATTTGGATCATTCAGTGTGAGTACCCATTTTAATGCTCTGTGATCTGTGATAATTGTAAATTTTGTCCCGTAAATGTAGCATCTGAATGTTTTAATGGCAAAAATCACTCCTATAAGTTCTTTTTCAGTCGTTGAGTAATTTGTTTCTGCTCTACTTAGTGTCCTGCTTGCTATTGGTCTTCCTCTACCGTCCCTTATTTGACTTAATATTGCTCCTACACCTATGTTCGATGCATCTGTCGATAAGATGGAAGGTTTGGAGAAGTCTGGGAAGATTAGAACTTTGTCTGACGTTAGCGATTCTTTTAGTTGGTCCATTGCCTTAATTACTTCCTCTGTTATTTTGAATGGTGTGTCTTTTTTGGTTAGGTGCTGCTAATTTGGTTATGTTTGGTATGAACCGTCTGTACCAGTTTACTAGTCCTGAGAAACCTCTTACTCCTTTCACGTTTTTTGGTAGGGGGTATTTGTGTACTGCCTCCTATTTCTGTGGATCTGGAGCTACTCCTTCTTGTGAGATGATATGTCCTAAGTATTTCACTTTCTTTAACATAAAATTGCATTTCTTTGGTTTCAGTTTAATGTTTGCTCCTGTTAATCTAATAAATACTTCTCCTAATTTTTCTAAATGGTCCTTTTTTCCTGCATAGTTTAATATGATTATGTCGTCCAAATAAACCATACATTTTATTCCCGTTAAGCATCTTAAGGTTGCGTTCATGAATCTTTGGAAAGTTGCTGGGGCGTTTACCAGTCCAAATGGCATTTTGGTGTATTCGTATTGCTCTTGATATGCGCTAAATCCAGTAAGTGGAATGTCTTCTTCGTTCATATCTACTTGGTGGTAAGCTTCTGCTACATCAATTACTGAGAACAACGTTTCTCCTCCTGCTTTGTAGCCTTGTAGTGGATCCGATATGTTTGGTAGATGGTAATATTCCTTTTTTGTTACTGCATTTAGTCCTCTGTAGTCTATGCACATTCTCACTTTCTCTTCTCCTTCGGGAGTTTGTTTAACCACTAATACGACTGGCGCTGACCATGGGCTGGATGATGTCCTGATTACTTCAGCTTCTAGTAGCCTATCTATTTCTGTTTGAAGCACTTCTCTTTGATAATATGGTATTCTGTATGGAGCTTTGCATATTGGTTGGCTTCCTGCTTCCATGGTTATGTGGTGTTTTACTTTTGTAGTGCTTGTTAGAATTTCATCGTCGTCTGTGAATAAATGATGGTACTTTTGTATTAACTTAATTAATTCTCACTTGTACTTTGTATCTATATGCTCCAGTTCGAAACTTTTTCTGATCCATTCATCTGTTCTGATGTGAAATTTCCTGATCGTGTCCTGTGTTTTTGTTTGTGGTACTGTGTCCTCTGTACATTCGTATGCTTTTCCTAGTTTGGTTCCTTTTGTTAGATTTATTTCTTGTGATGATGTGTTTATTATTCTAATTGGAATCTTTTCCCCATTATTTGCTATGCTATTTGCTAGTCTTATTGCTTCTTGTCCTTTGTGTTGTGTTTCACGCGCAATCGTATTTTCTCTTATGGTATGTTTTAGTGTCCCAATTGTGTGAACTTCGGTTAGTGCTGGTATAGTTATGCTATCTTCTATGTATACATCTGTGAAGTTTGTGTTAGTTATTGTTTCTTTTATTCCTTTGTCCTTCTCCCTGGTTTCTGTTTCTCCCTTCTTTTTCCCTGTTTCTGATTCTGCACTATTCTTCTTTTGTTCTATGTGTCCGTGTCTTTCTTCGTTAATTTCTGTTTCCTGACTTTTTTCTTTCTTTGTGTCGATTTTTTGCTTCACTCTGTATAGATCTTTATTTTCGTCTCTGTAGTCGTTTTGTCTTTGTCAGTGTGATTTGTTCTTGATATATTTTCTCTTGCCGTTGCCTTTCCATTTTTCTTCATTGTTCTATGTCCCTTCTTTTATACATTGTTTCCACTATTCCTAGCCATTTCTGCCAATTATTCATTTCTGTAGTGTCTGGTTTTTTCCTTATTGTTGCCACTTGGTCATTTGCTTCTGTGATTCTACCGTTATGTATTGTGCTCTCAACTTGCCTTGCGTTTATCAATGGTATTCTTCTTTCCCATATTTCTAATGAAGGTTCTCCTTTGTATGATATGATTGCTTTCTGTTTTTCTAGAAAGTCTCTTCTTAAGAGAACTGGTATTTCTCCCATTATTTCGTCTTCTGCTGCAATGGCTTTTGCGTAAATGTTGTGATTCATTCCATTTGTGCTTATCGCCAATTTCGTCGATCCATATAATTGTATTTTGTGTCCTGTTATCCCTTTTAGAGTTAATTCCTCTATGATTCTTGTGCCTTATTCCCAATCTGCTATTATTGACTTATTTACTAATGAGTACGCTCCCCGTGTATCTATCATACATGGTCTGTTTATACCATTCACCCTTAACATTACTATGTATGGGGCGTCCTCGTTTGTTTCTGACGTTGCTTCATTGTGATACACTGTTTCTTTTTTTTCCTTGTTTTCCATTCTCGGTTTATACTTATTCGTTGCTTCTTGGTTTATTTTTTCCCATTGTGTTTTATTTAATTCTGTTTCCCCTGTTAAATTCACTTGGCCACTTGTTCGGGGACTAACTGTGGTCCTTACTAGTTTAAATGTTTCGTCCATCCTTTATTACTTGTGTGTCCTCTTTCTGCAGACTGTCCTCTTCTATCATCGTTCATTTGGCGTCTGTTTCTCTCGTAGTTCTTAAAATTATTTTGTTGAGACCTCCTCTGTGTTTCTTGTTTATGATACTCTTCCCTTTGGTTTCTGTGTCTGTTATATTCTCTGTAGTTTCCTTGTTGTGTTTCCTGGTTTTCCCCGTGATACCTCGTTTCCTTCGTTTTCCATGGACTTGCTTTACCGTCGTTGTATCTATCGTACTTCGAGGTTGTGCTGTTCCGTTTGTTTGCTTCGTCGAACATTTTCTTTCCACATTCTTTTGCCCAATGTCCTTGTTTTCCACAGTGATAGCATGTATTTGTTGGTTCGTTCCCTTTTTCTCTGCACTCCGGTGCCCAGTGTCCTCGTTTTTTACAAATTTGGCAACTTGTCTCTCTTTTTGTTTCTTCTGCTTCCTTCATCCCACAATTAGCCATCCAATGCCCTTGTCTGCCACAAAATAAACATTTCGCGTTTTGCCTACATTCTTCCGAAGTGTGATTCGACCTTCCGCACGTTGTGCACCTCAGTTGTTCGCCCATAAATGCGACTTTCTGGCTACTGTTTCTGCCGCTTGTCATAGTTACCGCCGTTTCTTGACAACTAACTATTTCTTCTGCTTCTTCTAGTGTCATGTCGTCTTTGTGTAAAATGTAGAAACCTTCCTCCCTTAATAAGTCTTTTCTCAACCCTACTTTGAATTGGTTTATTAATAGTGAATTTTTTGGTAAAAATTTCCGTAGTAATTTTTCTCTAAACTCTGAATATGACACTGTGTCTAACCTAGGATCCTCCTCGAAAAAATCGTGTGCTACGCCCGCAAGTTTAAATTTCAATGATGTTAGTGTTTCTGATTCCGTCCACCCGTCTAATTTAGCCCTTAATTCGAATTTCCCTATGTATCTAGCCGCATCTCTACCTGTGAAATCGGCTAAAGTCGCAGCTATGACCCCTAATGGTTGTGCCTGTGCTATCCTCAATGTGGGTGGTATACTGCTTGTGTCTCCCATAGTTTCTGGGCCTCTTTGACTGCCTGTACCTAACCTATTTTGCGAATCGAGTCGCATAACGCTGTCTGAACTTGTATATTCTTTATCTTTATTAAATGAAAATTTCTAATTTTATAAACTTATATTTCTCCTACTATAGGATATTTGAGGATGGGTTAACTTCCCCCTTTGTAAAATTGAAGCTTACATCGTTTCAGGGAATATGATTTATTGTAACGAAAGGAACTGAAGACGAAAGGACAAATCAAAAAAAAATTGTATGCCGGAGTGACAAACTAGACTAATTTGTAGCAGAATGCTGTATAATTGTTCTCATAGACGACTGTTGTACCTATGGATAACTGAGATGATGGTGGAGGAGTATCGGCTAATTCTCGATATTTTCCAGCCTTTCTACCCTCCTGTATGCCCCGTTAACTGCCTTTTGCAGCCTCTGGTTACAGACCGTACAGCTTCACCGTTCCCTGTATTCTCTTGTGCTGTATCAATATTGGCATATAATCTTGGCCTGACAGGAATCTCTTGTGTGAAGATCTGGCGTCCCTTCTGACTTACAACCCTGTATTGGAGAACCGCTGCGAAGAATTGACGGAACAACTTTGTAACGGAAAACCGCTGTGACGAACTAACGGAACAACCCTGTATCGGATAACCGCTGTGAAGAACTAACGGAACAAGCCTGTATCGGAAAACCGCTGTCACCACTTGTCATAACACACCCTCCCTGGGTGGGTTTTGTTTAAATTGAGAATGGTTCGCAAACCGCTGTCACCAGATGTACAATTGCCCTTTGTTACCGAGTTGTTTCTCAACAACAAAAAAACCGCTGTCACCCGTGAAATGTAATCTAGGCCTCAATTCAACTGTCACCACCTGAAATAAAAAAGTAACCCTACCTTTTCTTCGCTCTATATCGATCCCGACCTTCGAGTCCACAAAATTCTGTCTCAAATAAGCGGCTGAGCGTGTAAGGCAAATCCAGTCCGATTTTTGAGCTAGGTTTGCCTGGTCTTAAAACGGATTAATCTTCCTTTGCCAGGACAGGGTTGTTCTCCCGGTTCTGTCACACTTCCACGGTTGTTACACTTTCCAGAGGGGGAATTATGGGGTAGGGATGATAAGTAAAATAAGGTAGAACCAAAACGTTATACAAATTATATATAATAAAAAAAGTTCTCTGAGTATACACATATATATATAATTATAACCTTAACACAAAAATAAAATCCCGTATGACCCAAATATCTAGAGTTCCCTGGTATAAGCCTATAATCTATCTATCTATAAATTGTGCTTTTTAAGCCTACCCCTGTATATCATATAACTATAAAAAAACGAAGTTATGACAGAGTTCTCGATTTTTCGAGGGGACGGCTAAACTAACTCCTTTATCGGCTTGGCCTTTTTCAAAGTGCATGAGAGGCGTATGGTTTATTCTTTTAGGTTTCCAACTTTCCAGTCACCGGTGTCGAGACAATAAATAAAATATTATGTGTAATTACCTTTAAATCGTAATAACGTTTCAGCTTACGTCGGTTTGGTCGCCATTGACCTTGAGTAAAATGAAAGTGAAAATTTTATTCGTATAAAATTTCTGCTGAGCTAGGAAACAATTAAATTATCTATCGTTACTGGCGTTACAAGTTGCGAAATTCCCCAGTAATGAAATCACCTACGATAATTTATGCATTTCACTGGCAATTAAGAAATTTTTGAATCACGTCTGAAAAAAATAATGATAACAATTTTTTCTCTATATAAATTTACTTATCAGCGCAAGTTCGCTGAAACCCACGAAAAATGGAAAATCATACGCTCCGGCCTTTGTGTTACCCTGTACAAAATTAACCTCGCCTAACTTTCTATCTCCTTCCTACCTACGAGGTGGAAGAGAATATGTGACACAACAAAATGATAACTCCTACTTAACAAAATGAAACTTACTTTTGTCAGGTTGGCGAAACTCTGCAAAATTACATTATACCAGCACATACGGTAAATTATATATTTATTAGGACGAAAAACTTAACTGAGAATAAACAGATGTGTCCAGTCCCTTTGAAAATAAAAAAAAATCAAATAAATATATTTGCTATCGCTACTCTTTTTATATAGCAATTGAATTATACTCCGAAGTTCAGAATCCAGCGCAAATAATAACGAATAAATTTCTCACTAGTGAAAAAAAATCATCCCAATCTAAATTTTGTTCAAAAACTTACTGCGTTGACAAACTTCTTCCGTCTAGCCTGGATACTGCTTGATTTTCGCTATCTTTTTGTCACCACGAGTAATGCCAGTAAACGGTATCGTGCTATGTCGAAAAGAATTTAGCGTAGAGGGTAATTCTACCGTTTGTGTATCGAAACGGGGGACAGTGTTCACCGTCAAGGAATAATCTCAGTATTCCTACCTCTCATACCGCTAACACTAAAAAAAACTAGTACCGTTACCGTGACAAGGGAGGGACTTCTCCCTTTGCGTGTTCAACCGGCACACCCTGCAGCTCCTGCTCTGTACACCCGTTTTTGCTTTTCCCCCCGACTTCGGTTTGAGGTTTCTGTCGAATTGCAAAAACAACTTTCTGTTTTTTTGAAGCGTGCTAATTTTCGTTATCAAAATAATTGTATTCAAAACAATTATTTTGCTTTGACCCAGTAAGATGTTTCATTTTTTCTATTCTGTTTTGACTTCGTATTATTTTATTAAACAAAATGTGGGTCGCATTCCAGTTTTTATTATGATTTAAAATAAAATATGTTTTACCGTGTGTTCTGAAATTTTCTACAATAAAATTATCTTTTAGGTATTCGTATTTATTACGAAAGGGTTTTTGGATAAACAAAAAAGTTTGATTTGTATGTCGGGTTTATGTTTATATCAATAACAATAATTTTGTTACTTTCAGGTGTTTTCATTTAATTTTCAAATTAATAAAATCAAGTCATCTCATGCGCTTGATAGATAATTACTTATTGGAAATTTTAGCTTGCTATTATATGAAATGATTATAAATGACATGTAGTATACAAATTTACTGTCAGAACTGTAGAGGTCTTAATACTAAACTGAGAGATTTTTATAGGAGGTAGTGTGAAAATGAGTTTGATTTAATTATAGGAACATAAAACATTGCTGCAAGATAGGATATTAGATTGGTAAATCATTTATACTGATTAGTATAATGTAATTAGAGCAGATAAGAAATTGCAAATAATAGGTAAATGTACTGGAGGCGGAGTGTTGATAGCTATACAGAAAAAATTTGAATTGATAAATATTGTAAAATCTCCAATATCTTTTGGATCTTATCTGTTCAGTTTAAGGTGAGTTGCAATAAATTCATTCTAGTGGTACTATATAGGGTGCGGCAGATAAACGGTCAATTAAAAATATCTCGAGAACTAAAGGTATCTGAATTATGAAAATTGGGAAGAAGGTATTTGGAATAATGAGCTATTTGATGAAAATATGACCGTCACCATTCTACTCCGGGTTATACCGGAAGTTGCCCATAACTTTGTAATTTTTAATGAAAGACCCTGTATAGTTTTCAATTTTTGAAATATATACGTTATTCTGAACATTTTTTGTTGATACTTCCCTATACCTACTTTGAACCGTTTTTGAGTAATAATATTTTTATATGAAAATTACACTTTTTTACCATGTACATAAAATTCAATATCCTCTAATGTAATTTGAATAAAAGTTTGAATTTCTTAGGAACTATTTGCCACATACCGCTTCATCGTTTATCATACAGGGTGCTGTCAAAATTGGAATAAAAACGGAATCCACAATCTGCACGTAATTCTTATTTTTCAAATGGAACACCCTGTATGTGATTATTTATTTTAGGAGAATACGTTGCCCATTATCGATATGTATTACGATTACCTATACGTATCTCCTGCAGTTTTCAAATGAATCAGCTTTATACATTTTTGTCACAAAAATCATTATCTTTATAGGCTATGTGGTAATAATTTATTAATAGTCCGGGAAAGTAAGATGAAAAAATCTGTTAAACATCAAAAGTTTCCCAGCGCTGATTTTTCATTTTTTAATGAAAATATATCGACCCAGCATCACTCTCCTAAATTGTCTAATAAATTCTGCTGGAGCTTGCGACGCAGCTTGCAAGCAGAGCTCGGACCACATAAAATTTAAGCAATTTAAGCTCGTATCATTTCTGAATGTGTCCTTACAAAAAAATCGTCGAGATGAAAATTGCAGCAAATTTCATGCTCTTGAAGGTGACGTGAATAGTATTTCCAAAAAAAATTCTTTCGATGTTACATTTTCCAAAAACTGAAAAAAAATTCGTAAATCATATTTTTGGCCGGTAATTATATATAAAATTGATATCGAGGTCAAAACATAGGTAAATATAGACGGCGAACTTCTAAAAATTTAAGTTTTTTCAGATTTGGAAAATAAAAAATGGCGGCTGCTCAAATAAGAAACATTTTTTTTTTCAATCGCGTTTAAATTTATGTACATTAATGATATCGAAAAGCGGTTGGTTGCAATCGACATGGTGAAAGTTATGTTTATATAAATAACATGAACAAATTTTTTTTAAAATAATTTTTTAGAACATTTACCGAAAAAAAAATTCCATTTAGTTTTTTCTCATTTTGGCGTTGAAAAATTAGTTAAAAATATCTTTTCACGTTATAAATATGTTTGTTTTTGAAAGACGAGTATTTTGCCAGAAAAATTTTTCAGATGCGAGTCTTACAAGCGGAGATAAACAAATTCAAAGTCTGCTAGATACTGTCATAATATTAATTGCAATTTTCAAATTTTGATCAGTCCGCTAGGTTGTTGAATCCCAACTCAACTTAAACACAATTTTACATTTTTCTATCGTTAAGTGGTCCATTCAAAAGATAACAGTAATCCTAGCTCTCTCGGCCAAACGGTACGGTGGCAGCTGCTTGGCGTAGTGGTGGGGGGTCAGCGCTCATTCTCTTCGAACGCCCAAAAGACCCTTACCAACACACGTAAACCTCGCACCGGAAATGACTGACAACGTACTTGTACTTGACGAATTATTGAAACTTATTTCGTGTTTTTGTACCACATGGTGCTCTACTACCAGGTGTGGTTGTAAAAAAGTTGGAATACATTATACGATATTATGTAAAAATTGCGAAGGCAAAAACTGTTGTAACATCGAAATTGTGAGTACGGTATTTGACAATGACGAGAATGATAATGAATCTCTGAGTGAGGAGCCAAATTTTGATATGAGTCTATTAGTTGATTGTGAACTTGCAATTGATAGTAGCGATAAAATCGATGAGGATTCATTTGCTAATGATAATGACGAGGAAAATTGTACAGAGCCACTTCCTCAGAGACCAAAAAGAGCGATAATTTGTAGAAAATAGTTGTAAATTTGTAAAAAAATATTATTCGTAGTATCTGTGTTTCGAATTATGTATAATATATTTAATAAATGGATTTATAGATATGAATTATAAATATTGTACCTTATTCCTAGCAATATGTAATCATATTAATAATAACCATACTATAAATGCACAATTTTTACAGAGAAAACCAAAATAAAAGCTTGAGCTTCGTTGAACTGGGAACGAGCGCTGACCCCCCACCACAACACCAAGCAGCTGCCGCCGCACCGTTTGGCGGAGCGAGCTAGGATTACTGTTCTCTTTTAAATGGACCAATTGACGGTAGAAAAATGAAAAATTGTGTTAAAGTTGAGTTGGGATTCAACAACCTAGCGAAGTGATCAAAATTTGAAAATTTTAATTAATATTAAGACAGTATCTAGCAGACTTTGAATTTGTTTCTCTCAGCTTGTGAAAGTTGCATCTGAAAAATTTTTTTTTCAATGTACTCGTCTCTCAAAAACAAATTTAAAACATATTTATAACGTGAAAAGATATTTTTAACAAATTTTTCAACGCCAAAATGAGAGAAAACTAGATGGTTTTTTTTCGGTAAATTTTATTTATGTTATTTATATTAATATAATTTTCACTCTGTCGATTGCAACCAACCGCTTCTCAATGTCATTAATGTTCATAAATTTAAACGCGCTTGGAAAAAAATTGTTTCCACTGTGAGCAGCCGCCATTTTGAATTTTCCAAATCTGAAGAAATGTAAATTTTTAGAAGTTCGCCCTCTATGTTTATCTATGTTTTGACCTCGATATTAATATTTTACTTATAATTACTAGCCAAAAATATGATTTTCGAATTTGTTTTCCATTTTTAGAAAATTTCACATCGGAAAAATTTTTTTTTTGAAAAACTATTCACGTCACCTTCAAGGGCATAAGATTTGCTGCATTTTTCATTCCTACGATTTTTTTGTAAGGACACATCCAGAAATGATATGAGCATAAATCACTTGAATTTTAGGTAGTCCGAGCTGTGCTTGCAAGCTGCGTCGCAAGCTCCAGCGGAAATTATTAGACAATCTAAGAGAGTGATGCTGGGTCGATATATTTACATTTGAAAATGAAAAATCAGCGCTGGGAAACATTCAAAGTTCAACTTCCATACTTCCCCAGACTATAAGTTAAACATTGGACAATTATACAGATACTATCAAAGATAATAAGGCACCAGCTTGCTGGAGCAACAAATGTTCAAAATGTTGCCCATCCACTTCCAAACATTCATGGACTATTTTAATCAGATTTTCATTAGTAGCTCTTGATAGCGATTCCCCATCTATTTTGTTAAAACCTTGAAGTACTTTGTTTAACATATTTTCCTTAGTAGTGACATGTTCAGAGAACACCTTATTTGAAACATATATCGAAATATAGTAATCTAATGGTGACAATTGTGGGGATCTTGGTGGCCAGAGAAACGGACCTTTATTAGCTGCTCATCTATCGTTAAATATTTCATTAAGCAATGTGCCTACTCCTGGTAGATTGTGAGCCAGTGCAACATCTTGTTGAAACCAAGCTTCATTAGCCTCATTATTAGGTAAAGCGTGCATTGCTGGTACAATTACTTGCCGTAAGATGTTGCAGTAACGCTTCCCGTTTAAATTTTCGTCATAAATCATGAGAGCGAATATCTTATTATTTTTCACAGCACAAAAAACATTAAACGAAAAGGATACTTGGAATTTACTATCTCATGTGACTTGAGTACTTTCGTCACTTCAGAAGTGACTGTTATGGCGGTTGAACAAACCATTTTTAGTAAACTTTGATTCATCACACGAAATATTTTTTTTGTAAAATCTTCATCCTCTTGGTATTTTATTAAAATCCATTAACAAAATTCTACACGACTTACATAATCTGCAGGATGTTAATGCTGACCTAGTGTATACGAATAAGGGGTCCAATGATGTTTCTTTAAAATTCTGTGAATTGATCTAGTCGATACCTCTAACATTTTCTCACATTCCCTTAAGGTTGAATTTGGATGAGCTGCAAAATATCCCAGGATGTCTATTTGCAAATCCTCATTATCGACATGGCTCCTGGGCTTATTTCTTCTACTTTTAAACTGACCAAACTGGGAACAGTTGTGCAGCAAACGTTTTACAGTTTTATGATTTGGTCGAGGCTTTCTAGCATATCTCTCAGCAAACACACGTCAAGTTCTGGATACTATTCTGTAATACTCACCGTGAATCATAATTAAATTTAAAAAATAATCATTCGTATATCCTAAATGTGCCATTATTATTTTGTCAAGAAAAAAAGGTGAACTATTATTGCACCCTTCACACAGCGGCATGCAACAAGGTGACTACTAAACATTAAGAATAACTGACATTTGTCAGAATATTCCATAGGCGACTTGATAAATTAATTATTTGTGACAAAAATGTATGAAGCTAATTTATTCGAAAGTTGCAGTAGATAGGTATAGGGAATCGTTATACATATCGATAGTGGGCAACGTGTTCTTCTAAAATAAATAATCACATACAGGGTGTCCCATTTGAAAAAAAGGAATTACGCGAAGATTGTGGATTTCGTTTTTATTCCAATTTTAACAGCACCCTGTATAATAAAAAGGTAACTTCACAGTGTAAACGATAAAGCGGTATGTGGTAAATAGTTCCTAAGGAATTTAAACTTTTATTCAAATTACATTAGAGGATATTGAATTTTATGTACATGGTAAAAAAGTGTAATTTCCATTTAAAAAACATTACAACTCAAAAACTGTTCAAAATAGGTACAGGTATAGGGGAGTATGAACGAAAAAATATTCAGAATAACGTAAATATTTCTAAAATCGAAAAATATACACGGTCTTTCATTAAAAATTACAAAGTTATGTGCAACTTCCGGTATAATTGGAAGTAGAATGGTGACGGCAATATTTTCATTAAATTGCTCATTATTCACTACCCCTTCATGCCTCTTTTCATAATGCAGATACCTTTAGTTCTCGATATATTTACAATTGACCGTTTATCTGCCGCACCCTGTATATTCCCCCCAATTGTTCACTTACTGTTTATGAAACGGTGTCTGATTTCCTACAAACAAAAATTAAAAATTGAAAATAACCTTGTTTTAGGTGATTTTAATATTCATTACATAGATAGTGCTGAGATATTGATAATATTAAATATAATTACAAAACAGGCATGTTATGTGACTTTATCAACTTTAATTTATTTCCACTATTTAACAATAACCCAAATAGTCAGAGAAGAATGTAGATCTTATTATGGGGCTTAAATGTAACCAAAATACTTGCGGGTGGGAATTACTTTTCGTCTGTTATAGAAGATGCGAATCATCTAGTTATAAATTTGAAATTAAATATAAATAATGTTACTGATAAGAAAGAAGTACATGAATCATGGTATAATTTTAAAAAGGCGGATTTTCTAGATCTGTGTACAATAGTTGAGGATGCTAACTGAAATTTAGTACTAACTGTAAATAGAGCAGTGGATAATTTCTATTCTATTTGGAATGAAATAATTTCAACAAGTGTACCAAAATATTAAATCATCAAGAACAGTAGTAAATATCCTGATTGGTTTATAAGTGATATAAGAATATTGTTAGAAGAAAAAAATCATAGAATATGGTAAAGTGGGTAAATGGCGGTCACCTAAGAAAAATGTTTTTTCTAAGTAAAAAAATAAGTCGTAATTTCAAATAATTTTAAGATAGCAATCACTAGTGCACTTAAAAACTTTTGTTATCTGAAAATCTTGCAAAATATTTTCTATACTTTTATGATAAGAAAAAAACCAAAAATGTGCATTCGACTGGCATTGTCATACAGATAGGGGAATTCCGGTCACTTATGCGGGCAATACCGGTCAAGCAGAAAAATGCTTTAAATATAATTAAATAAACTTCATATAAGCATTTTTTACCAAAATATTATTTATTGAAATAAAAACAAAAACAATCTAACTACCTAAGTAAAAGGCTGATATTCATCACATGTGTATCCTACAGGTGTGTCCCATCCACTGCATTCAGAATGTGCCAATCCTCCGCATAGGGTACATCTGTACCACTGCTCATTATTCTTTCCATAATCATTCATATCAAATATATATCTTCATCGACTTCTTCATCTTCATTATCATCATATTGAACATCAACATCAGAATATGATGAGTTTTCATCAAATAATTTTCTTATATGGGATTCTCTCTTATTTCTTATGCATATGATGATGATGATATATAAATATATTGTTATGATTTTATTTTTGATGATATTAATTGTTGTGATTTTATTATCTAATCATAACTATTCAATTCATAATTACATATGTTGTTGAGCGCCAGCCATATAAAAATCATTTACGTAATATATACCTATTAATATATATTATTTATTTCAACTCTATCTCAGGGTATTGAGTTCCTTTATATTTATATTTTTTATTATATCTAGCTAACATTGAAGTCGGTGTATCTCAATTTTACTACATATATTGAAATATTAATAGATTGGTTTTTTAACAAATAGTTTTCATATTTATAAAAGAATTTATAAATTCTAGTTCAAAATCTTAGTAAAGCCAAATTTTTATCATGTAATCAAAATTATTTAGTTTTTTATTTCTTATCAAATTATTTATGAATTTACAAATAAATCAAAATTTCTTACCGTTTTTCCGTTCTATTTTTTATCTTATACAGGGACTGCTTTTCTTTATATTCACCAACAAAGATCTTTGTTTGAAGTGTAAGTTTTATCCTAAATTCACGTTATAAAATTTTTTATTAATAACACAATTTACATTACATTCTATGTCTTGAAATATGAAGAATTTTCAATGTTATAGATATATTCAAAATTAACTAGACCTCTTCAAATTATTTTCTTCTTCGTTTGAAATCTTCTTAAATATGGTTTGTATTTGTATTACAGTTTTCAATTTTCATTCATGTTATTATGTGAGAAATGTCCATTTTTTTCATTATCATTTCATTTCCATTTATATATATATATATATATATATATATATATATATATATATATAAGTTTAATAATAATTTTTCCATCCTTATATTCTCTGAATATATTCAATTCTATCAATATTACAATGTTTCAACAATCTTAAATCAATCTTAAATGGGTTTAAATCCGTTTTTATTTATTGAAAAAATCAATTCATTCTCTCCTCCAAAAATATCAAGTCACTAGACTCTCTTTTAAACAAACCCCGTTACCTAACTTAATTCTAAAGGCTTGTTTTCATGAATTCTGTTTTTCTTTTATATCTGTCACATTATTTCTGACACGATATCACAATGAATGAATATTATTCTCTATTTTATTCTTTTAGCTTCCGGTAGCTGCGAATATCTTTATTACAACTATATTAAATAAAAAATCTATCTAATTATATTTTTTCAACTTTACTATCAAATAATATTATAAAAATTCTCCTAAATTTCATATTCATCCATTTTCTGTAAATTTCATTTACAGGAAATAATGAATATCAAATTTATCAAATCTTTTGTTTTAATTTTCATTCCATAATTAACTTTCTTTATCTATTTTATTGTCTGTCTTTTATTCTATTCATAATATTTATGTAACTGTAATACATGGAATACACCTTTTATTTTATCCGATTGTAGATCTTTTGAAATATAACTATTTTTCGGTTCATCATTTGAAACTTCATATGGGCCTTCAAATGGTAGCATTAATTTTGCATATATCCTTCAGCTACTCTGGTCAGTTTTTTGTATTCATTTATGAATTCTTTCATTTCATCCAGTCTTTTCTCCGGACATGCAAATTCTATTACTTCTTCGTTTCTACTCTCTTCCTTTCTCTTACACATATCACTATTTTTATTCTCATTTTCATTCCTTTCTTCAAAATCAATTTCTATTCTTTGTATCTCCATTTTTCTTTGCTCATAATTTAATTTAGTTTTATGTTTCTCCAACTCATATGTCCCCATAATTATATCAAATTCCATTATATGTACAATAAGTAATTGCATATTTATTTTATTTCCATTTATTTTTAATTCCAAATTAATAGCTTTATTAATTTCATAGATTTTTTTCCATTGGCTCCAATTATGTTTAGTTTTGGTATTCTGATTAAATTTCTTTGTACTTGTTCATTATGTTCTATCAGTTCTGCTTTAATCATTGATGCTTCAGAACCAGTGTCTACCAATAATTTAAATTCCTTATCACCTATGTTTCCAGTAATATAAATTAATCCTATTGAATTATTCACATCATTCTTATTATCTAATGTTATAAATTCATTTGGGTGTTCATAACTACAAATTTTGAGTGATATATCTTCTGGAGTCTGCCTTTTTAAAAATCCTGTCCTGTCCAGACCTGATTTTCACATTCTGTCTCTCTTCCGTTATCTGTCATCACTCCTATCGATGTTTCCATTCATTTTATTCTTTTCTTGAGTTATCCTTACATTTCCTCTTTGAAGTCTATTCAAATAATTTGTCATTTGATCCATTGTTTTTATATTATGCATCGTTATCGTTTCAACAACTTCAGGTTTGAAATGTCGTGATATATTAAAAATTATTTCCTCTTCTTCTATTGGAGGATTTATATATTGTGTAATTGTATATAATTGTAGTGCATAATTTACAAATTCTGAACTACAATTATAACTGAATTTTCCAAAATATAAATTTTCTCTAAATTGGGCTTGTGCGTTTTCTCCCCAAAAATAGTCTATAAATTTATTCGCAAAATCTTCAATATTTTCAATGTTTCCTTCTTGACTTGCAAACCATAATGATGCATTTTCCTCTACATTCATTCTAATTATATCTTTTATGTCTTCTATATTTGTCAATCCCTTGATTCTATTCTTTAAACTATTTAATGTTTAATAAAATGAGGAATACATTAACCAGAACAGATCTTAGTCTTCATCTTGAAATCAGAATGCTTAAATGCTACATATTTCCAGTACTATTATATGGAATGGAAGCCTGGACGCTTAAGAAGTGCGACACTGACCGGCTGGAAGCATTCGAGATGTGGGCATATCGCAGAATCCTCAGAATAAGCTTTGGTGAGCAGAACAACGAACAAGGAGGTATTGAGAAGAATGGGAAAGGAGAAGGAAATAATCAACACAATCAAAATCAGAAAATTGCAATATCTGGGCCACGTGATGAGAGGGAAGAGGTATACACTGTTGCAAACTATTATACAAGAAAAAATACAGGGTAAAAGAAGTATAGGAAGAAGACGCATCTCCTGGTTGAACAACCTAAGGCAGTGGTACAACAGTAGCTCTGTTGATTTGTTCAGATCCGCAGCTTCAAGGATAAAAATCGCCATGATGATAGCCAACCTTCTTAAAGGAGACGGCACGTAAAGAAGATGAAGAAACTATTAACAAACACCTTAGGATGTAACTTCCTGATATTTCCTGTAGATTTTATTCCAAGATCTGTTGAAATCGTTGGTATTATCATAGAATTCCTTTGAATTATTTCTAGTATCAACTGCACCTTTCTTCTTTCCTTCTCCATTTGTTGATCAATATAATCTCCATATTGTGTTATAGCCTGATTCCATTTTCCTTCAATATTGTTTACATGTTCCCTATTATCCTGTATATTTTGTCGTAAATCTTCCACTCTTTGTTCAATTCTTCCTTGAAATTCTTGTATTCTCTCTTCCATCTGTTCTTGATTTTTGTCCACTTTTTCGTGCAGTTTTTCATACGCTTCATTTTGGATTTCAACCATTTCACGAATTTCTTTTCTCTCTCGTATAAACTTACTATCCATTTCATCTAATTTTCTTGTATTTTCTTCAAGTTTTTCTTTCTAATCCTTTAGTCATCTGTTGCAAATATTTCATCATTTGTTGCATCATATTATTCTCACTATTTTGTGATTGATCACCTTCTTGCCCTACAATTCTTATTTCACCTTGATTTTTTTCTTCCTCTTGTTCTCTTTGTATCTCAGTACCAATGTCCATTTTTGTTCCTGATCTCAATTTCATAAATATTATTTCCCTTTTATTTATAATTATTTTCAAAATTCAGGTGATATTTAACGTGTTAATTCTTTTTTATAAAAAAATAACTACCTTGCTATCTAGCCCCACGTTGGGCGCAATTTTGTTATGATTTAATTTTTATTTATATTAATTGTTGTGATTTTATTATTTAATCATAACTATTTAATTCATGATTACATATGTTGTTGAGCGCCAGCCATATTAAAATCATTTACGTAATATATATTTATATATATTATTTATCTTAACTCTATCTCATGGTATTGAGCTCCTTATTATTTATATTTTTTATTTTATCTAGCTAAAATTAAAGTCGATTTATCTCAATTTTACTACATATATTGAAATATTAATAGATTGGTTTTTCAACAAATAGTTTTCATATTTATAAAAGAATTTATAAATTCTCTAGTTCAAAATCTTAGTAAAGAAATTTTTATCATGTAATTAAAATTATTTAGTTAATTATTTCTTATCAAATCATTCATAAATTTACAAATAAATCAAAATTTCTTACCGTTTTTCCGTTCTTTTTTATCTTATACAGGGACTGCTTCTCTTTATATTCACCAACAAAGATCTTTGTTTGAAGTGTGAATTTTATCCTAAATTCACCTTATAAAAAAATATATTAATAACACAATTTACATTACATTCAATGTCTTGAAATATGAAGAATTTTCAATGTTATAGGATAAATTGAAAATCTCAAAATTAACTAGACCTTTTCAAATTATTTTCTTCTTCGATTGAAATCTTCTTAAATATGGTTTGTATTTGTATAACAGTTTCCAATTTTCATTCATGTTATTATGTAAGAAATGTCCATTATTCCATTATTATTTCATTTCATTTCATTATATATAAGTTTTATAATAATTTTTCCATCCTCATATTCTCTGAATATATTGAATTCTATCAATATCTCAATGTTTCAACGTTTCAACAATCTTAAATCAATCTTACATGGGTTTAAATCCCTTTTTCTTTATTGAATAAATCAATTAATTCTCTCCTTCAAAAATATCAAGTCACTAGACTCTCTTTTCAACAAACCTCGTTACCTAACTTAATTATAAAGGCTTATTTTCATGAATTCTGTTTTTATTTTATATCTGTCTTATTATTTCTGACACGATATCACAATGAATGAAAATTATTCACTATTTTATTCTCTCAGCTTCCTGTAGCGACGAATATCTTTATTATATTTATATTAAATAAAAAATCTATCTAATTATATTTTTTTCAACTGTACTATCAAATAATATTATAAATATATATATATATATATATATATATATATATATATATATATATATATAAAATACGGGATAGAATTGGGTGAGAGAATATTTCAACGTTATTGTTAATGTTTAGTTGATATTTATTGTTTGCCCGGTATATTATAAATTTTTAAAATAGTGTAATGAATTGTATAATAGGATCGGTATTATCCATATATTTACGGTGAACCAATGATCAACTCAGCCGATGTTGCAGAGTAGGATTTTTTTCGACCTTCTCTGGTCTAGATCTAGTGTGTTTTGTGTCGGCAGTGACACCTCGTGCAGGATGTGGTTCTTCACCACGCACACTAGTCTTGATCTAGCAGAAGCTGTGGTCCCGAAGGCTCTATGTTGCGCTATACTAGACCCTGGTGGTGAACCATCGTTTTCCCTCCTGGGTATGGCTGCTGAACTGCTTGTCACCGCTCGTGGGGTGTGGTTCCAGTCAACCGGTATTACCTCTCAGAGAGAGAATGGTTTTATCCCACCGCTGTCACCCGTGCCTTGCGGCACAAAAAATTGTAGAACCAGGAATTCTCCCTGTGGGATTACCTCGAGGGAGGGGGTTGTTCCAGGCTCGAGCGGTCAAAGACGTCGTGGAGCCCCTTGGGCTTATACAGTGTACCAAGCCCGAGTTCGTAGTGCAGGGTTAGCCGGTCCGTCCTACTTGACGGGTATGAGGGTGGTGAGGAGTGAGGTTGTGGAGACAGAATTGAAAGGTTAAAACATATATAAACATATATTACAAAGAAAAACAAAACTGTGTCAAATAAACTTCGAAAAATAATAGATTAAGATATGACTGACTGTGACCCCTAGTATAGGATAAATGTCTATCACAATTCTTTAACCTAGGATTAACTATAATCTCTAGTATAATGTAAATATCTCGCAAGTACACAATGTAAATATCTCTGGAATAGGATTAATTATAAATCTCAAGTGCAATGTAAATATCTCTACGCAATTATCAAAAATGTTAACCTAGGATTAACTATAATCCTTAGTATAACGTAAATAGCTCTGAAATAGGGTTAAATAAAATCTCGAGTACAGCGGAAAAATCTCTAAGATAGAATTGAGTACAATCGCAAGTAAAAACGTAAATATCTTTACGCAGTTATCAAAAACAAAAAAAGTCAGATGAAAAAGGAACACTATGCACCTTCAGAAAAGGGGGTCCCTGAATATAACTAAATAAGATGCCTCTACAATTTTAGGCCTTAACAGTAGATGAGGGGCGCTGATGTATAAGGAACACTCGATATGACTGAAACTCACTGTAGGGTCCCTCAACTATCTTGGGATACCCGGTTAAGTCAAAGAAAAATATAATAACGCAATCCAATACCCAATATAATAAATGAATTGTACTTTTAAAAACTTACGTTTTGGAAATCCCACTAGTCACATAAATTTTCACACTATTACTTCTTGAGGGTGATGGTCCGTCAATACTCAGACTCGCCTCACCAGGGGAGAGATATTACCTATCTCTCACTGACTGCCTAACTGTCCCCAATTTTTTGATATTTATTTCTAGAGTTCACCTTCAATGAAGATTAATTATTCATATTTGTTTATGTTCGTGGTCAACAAAACCTGACCTGTTCATATTCTAATATGTTTGGATAACCTTGTTTTGTTTGTGTTTTTTACTTTAGTTGAGGTCGAGAATTTAATAACTATTTTGAATTAAAAAAGAAATTATCTATATAGGGTGTTTTTAGAATTTGTGTCATATCTTGTGTTTATTACATCACTTCCCCCCTTGTAAAAGTGTTGTGACGTTTCAGGTCCAACACCTTTTTATACCTTACCTAATACATTAACTTTGATTGTTTCGAGTACCTTACCGTGAACTTTGTACCGTTTATAGTTTGCTTTTACATATTGCGCACTTGACCTCACTCGCGTTTCGGTTTAATTGTTTTGACCCTGACCTAGGTCACGATTATTTACACTTGCGACACTGCTGCTTAGTAGATCGTTCATGGAGTGATTTCTCTCCGTCCAGTGTTGCGATCTGGGGTGGCTCGTCTCTTGATGCTGTATCTGCTCCATTTCTATCGCCTCTTCGCCTTGTTTCTGGGTTCTGCTTTGGGAATGCATTACCCATGCCGTAGGGGAATCCCATATGCTGCATAACATCGCTATCCCACATCCTACAGTCTGCTGGATGCGAATTGCGTTTAGTATCGTGTCTACTATGTATTTTAGTAGTTGGTATGTGCAGTATATACCAATTATACCGCTTATTATTGAACCTATTTCCGTGAACCATTTCCAAGTGTGTTTTAGGGTTGATTCGGCTAGGTTTTTGATTTCCTGGAAAATATCTTACACTATGTATTCTTGGCTGCTGCTTCTCTTTTTATTTCTTGAGAATGTCTCTTTTTGTTAGGCGTCGTCTATGTATTGCATGCATACGTGACATTTGTATGCTTGCTCTATTTATGAGATCGACATTCTGGGGTAGAATTGGCATTGTCGGTTGAAGGTTTTGGTTGTCTTCAAGGCAATGGCAATTCTCGGGTGCTCTGTTCGCTATATTATGATAGTAGGTTTCTCTTTTATAGTGGTAAACCGAAACCTTTGTCTTCTTCTTCTTCTATGTCTTAAACTTTTTCTTGGGTTTCGGTTGATTGTTGATACAAATATATTGCTTTGTATCTGTGCGTGGCTCGGCTTCTTCTTCTTCTGCTGCTTGGTCGACTACGGATGTGTGGCTATGCATCCCGCAGAAAAACATGAGTCTGGTTACAACTACTAGGCATGACCATACTGGTTGCCGTTTGGTTTCGTTGCTCTGGATAACTGGAATGTTCGTGCTTTCCCTGGCATACGTCATCTCGGGTTCCGGGCACTTTTGAACGTCTTTTGGGGAGATCACTGTAATGTTTGTATTGGAGTTTGAACAGTCTTGAGCAATTAGCGTAATTGCTGTTTGAAGCCCGCACATAACGAATGTTACCCAGGTCAGAAAACGATCTGTCGTTTTATTGTCGCGCACTTATTAGACCTTTACAATTATTTGAACAATAACATTTGTTAACATTCATCATTTACATAATAATTATTTAATACAGTTATTCATTTTTTCCTTCGGAAAAAATTATGTTTTATTTTTCCCCTGTTAACGCTACATTTGCGTTTGTTCTTTTGTTTATTTTCCTCAATTGACCGAACTGTACAATCATTTAGGACTGTCAATTGAGTTTCCTGTGTAAGATTATTTCTTAAATTTCTAGTTGGTTACTACAATGTAACTTATGTGTTCACCTTGTAGTTATTGAAATTAAATCTTTTTGAACTTACTTTGAGTTGACCTTGCAACGGTGCAAAAATTATTTTTTAATATTGATTACCTAAAATGACCTTGCATTTGTCGATGTGTTATGAGTAGTAACGTAATTACTGCAATTTTCTTTCTGTTTATTTGTCTAAGTCGACAATAACATAATATATTTATTGTATGAATTATGAAATAATGACTAAATCTGTGTCTCTAATCTGATTTACCTATCTTAAATTGTTTTATATATATATATATATATATATATAAATATATATATATATCTTTTTCCTAGACCTATCCAATTAATTTTTTTCACAATGGTACGATTCGTTTGTTTCAATTATCGTTGTTGTCCTATTTTATCACATACTTGATTATTATTTAACTTACTTTGTAGACAATATAAAACTAATTATTTGCAACTTACGTAAAAAAATAGAATTGGTATATACAATTTGATTGTGACGTTTTGTGTTACGCTATTTTATCTTGGGGTTAATCCTCTACCAAATTTAAAGCTACTTTCTACAATATCTATTTACGACTTGATTTTGATTCGGGACTAAAATGTTGGATTTACT
This sequence comes from Galeruca laticollis, assembly GCA_963921935.1. NCBI lineage: Eukaryota > Metazoa > Arthropoda > Insecta > Coleoptera > Chrysomelidae > Galeruca > Galeruca laticollis. The sequence goes on from OY998175.1 coordinate 259,840,988, forward strand.
AGTTTTAGTTATTCCTTTCTTACTCTGTTAGCCTGTGTCTCTGTAGTTTTTTTTCCTCTTTGTTACTTATGATTATTGTGTCACCTGTAATTCTTATTTCATTTTATCTTTATTGTATCTGGTTCCTTTGAACCTTATATGCTCCGTTATCCCTGTTTGGCGTACTCCTTGATTCTATTTATTTTTTTCTTTGGCTTCTGCGGCCGCTATACTTTCTGTAATTCAACTGTCGCGTGTTTTCCTAACACGTCTTTCAGTCCCTATGCCTTGGCACTTTCTGCCACTGCATTATTTTACCTATCCTTGTGGCGTGCAACTTTTGGCACGTCTTATCCTCATATACCTTGGCGCTTCTGGCCACTGTATTCTTCCATATAATTTCTATAATTTCACTTCTACGTGTCTTTCGCACGTCATACTTCTCTATGCTTTGGCATTTTCTGTCACTGCATTATTTCCCATATCGTACTCATTCGGCACAATTATTTTTTCCACTTTGGCAACTCTTGGCCACTGAAATCTTCTATCTATTGTCGGAGCCTAATAGTATACAATAAATAACCTTATGAAAACGTCTCTCTTTGTTATGCATACAACTGAATTATCCTCAGTAACCTTCCAGACACAGCTTCATGTGCTTTAGCAATTTCCCAAATTCATTGGCTTCCGGCGAGTGTGTTGTACATCTAGTATTTTCCACTGTAATTAGCCCAGAACAAAATCGTTATACCCTAATTGAATTCTAGTATTTATGTATCATATCCTAATTTAATTTACTAGTTAGCTTTTAATGCATGAATATTTCCCTAACAATTTTTTTCTTAAATCATTCATTTCTTCTAAATTAGATGATGTCTAGTTTATTTATGAAATCGAATGGATAGTTTAGTTGACAATAGTTCGTTAGTCAATCAAAGTAAAACCAAATTTCCTGTAAACACTTTCTATTTCTCAAACGTGAAGCTATCTTCCGTACTATATTTTATATTGATATTCTAGTATTTGCGGAACCTTGTTGCTGCTGACTCCGCGCATTTTTCCTTGCATATTTGCTGTTGAAATTCATACGTTGCCTAAATGCTTTTTACTTTTGTTTATGTATTTAAAAATAGATTTATTTTCAACGTATGTTGGCAATTGTTATAAAAAAAATTTTTCGCGATATAATTATGAACTAAGTACCTATGAAAAAATAAATGATTAAGCGAATATACCTGTTTTATATATCTGGTTGAAACTTATACTACTTTGATTATATATGAATGTTGCAATATTTATTTCGTGACATAAATACGAATTGAATAACTTATGACATTAAAAATAAATGGTTTTAGCGAATGTAACTATCCTACTTATATAGACGAAATTTATTATGTGTTAATTAATCTTAATTGAACTTAATTATCTACTCCTACCCTTTTGTTGCTTCTATGATGCCTGAAATGGATAGTATAGAAGGGGAAAAAAAGGATTATTTCTAGGACTTCCCCTCTTGTAACTCCCTGTCGTACAGACTCAGGACCTGGAACATCGCTATCACCAGTGTAATAAATGGATCGGTATTATCCATATTATTACGGTGAACCAATGATCAACTCAGCCGATGTTGCCGAGTAGGATTTTTTTTCGACCTTCTCTGGTCTAGATCCAGTGTGTTTTGTGTCGGCAGTGACACCTCGTGCAGGATGTGGTTCTTCACCACGTACACTAGTCTTGATCTAGCAGAAGCTGTGGTCCCGAAGGCTCTATGTTGCGCTATACTAGACTCTGGTGGTGAACCATCGTTTTCCCTCCTGGGTATGGCTGCTGAACCGCTTATCACCGCTCGTGGGGTGTGGTTCCAGTCAACCGGTATTACCTCTCAGAGAGAAAATGGTTTTATCCCACCGCTGTCACCCGTGCCTTGCGGCACAAAAAATTGTAGAACCAGGAATTCTCCCTGTGGGATTACCTCGAGGGAGGGGGTTGTTCCAGGCTCGAGCGGTCAAAGACGTCGTGGGGCCCCTTGGGCTTATACAGTGTGCCAAGCCCGAGTTCGTAGTGCAGGGTTAGCCGGTCCGTCCTACTTGACGGGTATGGGGGTGGTGAGGAGTGAGGTTGTGGAGACAAAATTGAAAGGTTAAAACATATATAAACATATATTACAAAGAAAAACAAAACTGTGTCAAATAAACTTCGAAAAATAATAGATTAAGATATGACTGACTGTGACCCCTAGTATAGGATAAATGTCTATCACAATTCTTTAACCTAGGATTAACTATAATCTCTAGTATAATGTAAATATCTCGCAAGTACACAATGTAAATATCTCTGGAATAGGATTAATTATAAATCTCAAGTGTAATGTAAATATCTCTACGTAATTATCAAAAATGTTAACCTAGGATTAACTATAATCCTTAGTATAACGTAAATAGCTCTGGAATAGGGTTAAATAAAATCTCGAGTACAGCAGAAAAATCTCTAAGATAGAATTGAGTACAATCGCAAGTGAAAACGTAAATATCTCTACGCAGTTATCAAAAACAAAAATAGTCAGATGAAAAAGGAACATTATGCACCTTCAGAAAAAGGGGTCCCTGAATATATCTAAATAAGATGCCTCTACAATTTTAGGCCTTAACAGTAGATGAGGGGCGCTGATGTATAAGGAACACTCGATATGACTGAAACTCACTGTAGGGTCCCTTAACTATCGTGGGATACCCGGTTAAGTCAAAGAAAAATATAATAACGCAATCCAATACCCAATATAATAAATGAATTGTACTTTCAAAAACTTACGTTTTGGAAATCCCATTAGTCACATAAATTTTCACACTATTACTTCTTGAGGGTGAGTGTCCGTCAATACTTAGACTCGCCTCACCAGGGGAGAGATATTACCTATCTCTCACTGACTGCCTAACTGTCCCCAATTTTTTGATATTTATTTATAGAGTTCACCTTCAATGAAGGTTAATTATTCATATTTGTTTATGTTTGTGGTCAACAAAACCTGACCTGTTCATAATCTAATATGTTTGGATAACCTTGTTTTGTTTGTGTTTGTCACTTTAGTTGAGGTCGAGAATTTAATAACTATTTTGAATTAAAAAAGAAATTATCTATATAGGGTGTTTTTAGAATTTGTGTCATATCTTGTGTTTATTACAATAGGTTATAAAATAATTATACCTTTGCACCATCTCAAGTAGGGTTCAAATGTTAAAAAAAACGATACAATTTCAATTTTAAATATGAGCGTCAAAGTTAAATAAATCCTTACATTTAAATACAAAAATTTTGTTAATCAAATAAAAATACTTGCTTTTTATTTCTCAATAAATTCTAGAGACGGTCCTGTATGCTTGATTTCGAACCCCTCCACGGTTCAAAAACGTCGGGTCAATACTGCCAACTGCTGAATATAGATGGAGCAATCACTAAGAATTGAAAAATCTCAACAATATAATTTCAAAAAGTTTTTCAAGTGAAAAACGCTATTTAATATTTTGAAAACAAATACAGCATTCTTTTACAAAAACTTATGAAAACAAACTATCTATGATGATCATTCATTCAACAAACCATACACTCAGATGAAATATTATTTTTATGTGTGATTACAAAATAGGCAACATTATATACAAATTTGAGAGCGAATTCCGTTACATACCGTCCATGACAAAAAATGGCGAAAACAATGCTGATAAAAATGTATGAAATATTAAAGTTCAATTCTTTGCACAAAACAAGTAAGTTTATTTGATCTTTTTATATATAAATGAAATAGTTTCAAATACCTGTTCACTGTTCCTGTTCTAATACACTTCAATGATTGCTTTTTTTATTTTATTTTAGGTTACCTCCTGGAAAACCAAACAATCCGTCCAGCCTGGGTAATATCAAAAATCGATGCTATACCTCGTCCACATCAACACATTTTAGACGAACTCCACAGTCCAGTCCTTTCTGAAATGTATTGTGGAGACACCATTTCCACAATACGATATTTTACTTGGTTATATTGATAAATTTAACGGTCAATACTATATTATATTTACCAATTTTCTGGTTAGAATTATGTTTATCTACTTGATTAATCAAATTGCTGAGTTATTTTTAAGAATAATGCATTTCTTTTTATAATAACCATTCCAAATTGCTGCTTTTTAAAGAGTTTAAATCATTTCTTTTAAAATTCTGCTTCTCACCCATTCACTTCTACCAAAAAGAATTCTACCTAGTCAATAGTCTACATTATCAACAAATTGTTTTATTCATTTTTTTTAATTATTAATCTGCTTGTCGCTGATGAAAATATTCCAAATGTATTCCACCAATCAAAATTGGCTATAAAAATTCTTGTTGATAAGTTTCACTTCAAGTTATAAATTGTCCATCTATCCTATAAGACATTCTGTTTGAAGTCTTAAAATGATTAAAATCCATATACTACTCCCTTTAAATTGTATTCCAAAATTTTTCAAATGACAGTTTTTTTTATTTCAATTATATCTATGCAGAATGACAATTCATTTCACAAATGTCATGCTTTATAAACTTATTGTTATTATTTGACTTTTTACCTTGACATATATTAAATAATTACACAATCTTATCAGAAAACTTCTTTCAATATCTAATTATTACTTTTTAAGACAAATCATAATGTTTTTATTTTTACAATGTGAGAAATAGATTGTTATAATTTATATGAAACAATGTTCAAAAATTCTCTCTCTCAAATGTTAAAATCATGTTATATATTTCACATATGTATTTACAAAGTGTATTTAAAATTTCCTCCATAATTCTACAGTTTTACTCTTGCCTTCTTTCTCTATTGAATAATGAATAATACAGATTGTCTCCATTTTAGACGATTCAAAAAAATTCAAATTCTAAAATTTTGTATTTGCTTCCAGTGTGTAGTCTATTGTTCCATATTTTAGTATACAGAGTGTTGCAGGTTTCTCTCTATGTTAATATATATATATATATATATATATATATATATATATATATATATATATATATATAACAACAAAGATATTCATGGGTAATTCACGCAAAGTAAAGGGCTACTGAAATAGAGTGGTAACCGTGGACATGCATGTTTTTGGCTCATTTTGCCTCATCAGCACGGCATAACCAAATAATGATGTAAAATTTGGGAGCAAAGATGTTAATCGAAACATGGCAAAACACAAAATAACGGATTTCAGCAGGGAAACCAAACGCTCATTTGTGTCTTCAATCGGAAGATCCCGAGTTTTCAGGACATCAACCAACATCGACACGGAGGCGCATATAGCCCCCCCGCCATGAACCTTCCGACCCATAGTAAATAATAAAGAAGATGTAGGAATATCGCGTGATATGTTAACAACAACAAAGAGATTCATGGGTAATTCACGCAAAGTAAAGGGCTACTGAAATAGAGTGGTAACCGTGGACATGCATGTTTCTGGCTCATTTTGCCTCATCAGCACGGCATAACCAAATAATGATGTAAAATTTGGGAGCAAAGATGTTAATCGAAACATGGGAAAACACAAAATAACGGATTTCAGCAGGGAAACCAAACACTCATTTGTGTCTTCAATTGGAAGATCCCAAGTTTTCGGGACATCAACCAACATCGACACGGAGGCGCATATAGCCCCCCCGCCATGAACCTTCCGACCCATAGTAAATAATAAAGAAGATGTAGGAATATCGCGTGATATGTTAACAACAACAAAGAGATTCATGGGTAATTCACGCAAAGTAAAGGGCTACTGAAATAGAGTGGTAACCGTGGACATGCATGTTTCTGGCTCATTTTGCCTCATCAGCACGGCATAACCAAATAATGATGTAAAATTTGGGAGCAAAGATGTTAATCGAAACATGGGAAAACACAAAATAACGGATTTCAGCAGGGAAACCAAACGCTCATTTGTGTCTTCAATTGGAAGATCCCGAGTTTTCAGGACATCAACCAACATCGACACGGAGGCGCATATAGCCCCCCGCCATGAACCTTCCGACCCATAGTAAATAATAAAGAAGATGTAGGAATATCGCGTGATATGTTAACAACAACAAAGAGATTCATGGGTAATTCACGCAAAGTAAAGGGCTACTGAAATAGAGTGGTAACCGTGGACATGCATGTTTCTGGCTCATTTTGCCTCATCAGCACGGCATAACCAAATAATGATGTAAAATTTGGGAGCAAAGATGTTAATCGAAACATGGGAAAACACAAAATAACGGATTTCAGCAGGGAAACCAAACGCTCATTTGTGTCTTCAATTGGAAGATCCCGAGTTTTCAGGACATCAACCAACATCGACACGGAGGCGCATATAGCCCCCCCGCCATGAACCTTTCGACCCATAGTAAATAATAAAGAAGATGTAGGAATATCGCGTGATATGTTAATAACAACAAAGAGATTCATGGGTAATTCACGCAAAGTAAAGGGCTACTGAAATAGAGTGGTAACCGTGGACATGCATGTTTCTGGCTCATTTTGCCTCATCAGCACGGCATAACCAAATAATGATGTAAAATTTGGGAGCAAAGATGTTAATCGAAACATGGGAAAACACAAAATAACGGATTTCAGCAGGGAAACCAAACGCTCATTTGTGTCTTCAATTGGAAGATCCCGAGTTTTCAGGACATCAACCAACATCGACACGGAGGCGCATATAGCCCCCCCGCCATGAACCTTCCGACCCATAGTAAACAATAAAGAAGATGTAGGAATATCGCGTGATATGTTAACAAAAACAAAGAGATTCATGGGTAATTCACGCAAAGTAAAGGGCTACTGAAATAGAGTGGTAACCGTGGACATGCATGTTTCTGGCTCATTTTGCCTCATCGGCACGGCATAACCAAATAATGATGTAAAATTTGGGAGCAAAGATGTTAATCGAAACATGGGAAAACACAAAATAACGGATTTCAGCAGGGAAACCAAACGCTCATTTGTGTCTTCAATTGGAAGATCCCGAGTTTTCAGGACATCAACCAACATCGACACGGAGGCGCATATAGCCCCCCCGCCATGAACCTTCCGACCCATAGTAAATAATAAAGAAGATGTAGGAATATCGCGTGATATGTTAACAACAACAAAGAGATTCATGGGTAATTCACGCAAAGTAAAGAGCTACTGAAATAGAGTGGTTAACGTGGACATGCATGTTTCTGGCTCATTTTGCCTCATCAGCACGGTATAACCAAATAATGATGTAAAATTTGGGAGCAAAGATGTTAATCGAAACATGGGAAAACACAAAATAACGGATTTCAGCAGGGAAACCAAACGCTCATTTGTGTCTTCAATTGGAAGATCCCGAGTTTTCAGGACATCAACCAACATCGACACGGAGGCGCATATAGCCCCCCCGCCATGAACCTTCCGACCCATAGTAAATAATAAAGAAGATGTAGGAATATCGCGTGATATGTTAACAACAACAAAGAGATTCATGGGTAATTCACGCAAAGTAAAGGGCTACTGAAATAGAGTGGTAACCGTGGACATGCATGTTTCTGGCTCATTTTGCCTCATCAGCACGGCATAACCCAATAATGATGTAAAATTTGGGAGCAAAGATGTTAATCGAAACATGGGAAAACACAAAATAACGGATTTCAGCAGGGAAACCAAACGCTCATTTGTGTCTTCAATTGGAAGATCCCGAGTTTTCAGGACATCAACCAACATCGACACGGAGGCGCATATAGCCCCCCCGCCATGAACCTTCCGACCCATAGTAAATAATAAAGAAGATGTAGGAATATCGCGTGATATGTTAACAACAACAAAGAGATTCATGGGTAATTCACGCAAAGTAAAGGGCTACTGAAATAGAGTGGTAACCGTGGACATGCATGTTTTTGGCTCATTTTGCCTCATCAGCACGGCATAACCAAATAATGATGTAAAATTTGGGAGCAAAGATGTTAATCGAAACATGGCAAAACACAAAATAACGGATTTCAGCAGGGAAACCAAACGCTCATTTGTGTCTTCAATTGGAAGATCCCGAGTTTTCAGGACATCAACCAACATCGACACGGAGGCGCATATAGCCCCCCCGCCATGAACCTTGCGACCCATAGTAAATAATAAAGAAGATGTAGGAATATCGCGTGATATGTTAACAACAACAAAGAGATTCATGGGTAATTCACGCAAAGTAAAGGGCTACTGAAATAGAGTGGTAACCGTGGACATGCATGTTTCTGGCTCATTTTGCCTCATCAGCACGGCATAACCAAATAATGATGTAAAATTTGGGAGCAAAGATGTTAATCGAAACATGGGAAAACACAAAATAACGGATTTCAGCAGGGAAACCAAACGCTCATTTGTGTCTTCAATTGGAAGATCCCGAGTTTTCAGGACATCAACCAACATCGACACGGAGGCGCATATAGCCCCCCGCCATGAACCTTCCGACCCATAGTAAATAATAAAGAAGATGTAGGAATATCGCGTGATATGTTAACAACAACAAAGAGATTCATGGGTAATTCACGCAAAGTAAAGGGCTACTGAAATAGAGTGGTAACCGTGGACATGCATGTTTCTGGCTCATTTTGCCTCATCAGCACGGCATACCCAAATAATGATGTAAAATTTGGGAGCAAAGATGTTAATCGAAACATGGGAAAACACAAAATGACGGATTTCAGCAGGGAAACCAAACGCTCATTTGTGTCTTCAATTGGAAGATCCCGAGTTATCAGGACATCAGCCAACATCGACACGGAGGCGCATATAGCCCCCGCCATGAACCTTCCGACCCATAGTAAATAATAAAGAAGATGTAGGAATATCGCGTGATATGTTAACAACAACAAAGAGATTCATGGGTAATTCACGCAAAGTAAAGGGCTACTGAAATAGAGTGGTAACCGTGGACATGCATGTTTCTGGCTCATTTTGCCTCATCAGCACGGCATAACCAAATAATGATGTAAAATTTGGGAGCAAAGATGTTAATCGAAACATGGGAAAACACAAAATAACGGATTTCAGCAGGGAAACCAAACGCTCATTTGTGTCTTCAATTGGAAGATCCCGAGTTTTCAGGACATCAACCAACATCGACACGGAGGCGCATATAGCCCCCCCGCCATGAACCTTTCGACCCATAGTAAATAATAAAGAAGATGTAGGAATATCGCGTGATATGTTAATAACAACAAAGAGATTCATGGGTAATTCACGCAAAGTAAAGGGCTACTGAAATAGAGTGGTAACCGTGGACATGCATGTTTCTGGCTCATTTTGCCTCATCAGCACGGCATAACCAAATAATGATGTAAAATTTGGGAGCAAAGATGTTAATCGAAACATGGGAAAACACAAAATAACGGATTTCAGCAGGGAAACCAAACGCTCATTTGTGTCTTCAATTGGAAGATCCCAAGTTTTCAGGACATCAACCAACATCGACACGGAGGCGCATATAGCCCCCCCGCCATGAACCTTCCGACCCATAGTAAACAATAAAGAAGATGTAGGAATATCGCGTGATATGTTAACAAAAACAAAGAGATTCATGGGTAATTCACGCAAAGTAAAGGGCTACTGAAATAGAGTGGTAACCGTGGACATGCATGTTTCTGGCTCATTTTGCCTCATCGGCACGGCATAACCAAATAATGATGTAAAATTTGGGAGCAAAGATGTTAATCGAAACATGGGAAAACACAAAATAACGGATTTCAGCAGGGAAACCAAACGCTCATTTGTGTCTTCAATTGGAAGATCCCGAGTTTTCAGGACATCAACCAACATCGACACGGAGGCGCATATAGCCCCCCCGCCATGAACCTTCCGACCCATAGTAAATAATAAAGAAGATGTAGGAATATCGCGTGATATGTTAACAACAACAAAGAGATTCATGGGTAATTCACGCAAAGTAAAGAGCTACTGAAATAGAGTGGTTAACGTGGACATGCATGTTTCTGGCTCATTTTGCCTCATCAGCACGGTATAACCAAATAATGATGTAAAATTTGGGAGCAAAGATGTTAATCGAAACATGGGAAAACACAAAATAACGGATTTCAGCAGGGAAACCAAACGCTCATTTGTGTCTTCAATTGGAAGATCCCGAGTTTTCAGGACATCAACCAACATCGACACGGAGGCGCATATAGCCCCCCCGCCATGAACCTTCCGACCCATAGTAAATAATAAAGAAGATGTAGGAATATCGCGTGATATGTTAACAACAACAAAGAGATTCATGGGTAATTCACGCAAAGTAAAGGGCTACTGAAATAGAGTGGTAACCGTGGACATGCATGTTTCTGGCTCATTTTGCCTCATCAGCACGGCATAACCAAATAATGATGTAAAATTTGGGAGCAAAGATGTTAATCGAAACATGGGAAAACACAAAATAACGGATTTCAGCAGGGAAACCAAACGCTCATTTGTGTCTTCAATTGGAAGATCCCGAGTTTTCAGGACATCAACCAACATCGACACGGAGGCGCATATAGCCCCCCCGCCATGAACCTTCCGACCCATAGTAAATAATAAAGAAGATGTAGGAATATCGCGTGATATGTTAACAACAACAAAGAGATTCATGGGTAATTCACGCAAAGTAAAGGGCTACTGAAATAGAGTGGTAACCGTGGACATGCATGTTTCTGGCTCATTTTGCCTCATCAGCACGGCATAACCAAATAATGATGTAAAACTTGGGAGCAAAGATGTTAATCGAAACATGGGAAAACACAAAATAACGGATTTCAGCAGGGAAACCAAACGCTGATTTGTGTCCTCAATTGGAAGATCCCGAGTTTTCAGGACATCAACCAACATCGACACGGAGGCGCATATAGCCCCCCCGCCATGAACCTTCCGACCCATAGTAAATAATAAAGAAGATGTGGGAATATCGCGTGATATGTTAACAACAACAAAGAGATTCATGGGTAATTCACGCAAAGTAAAGGGCTACTGAAATAGAGTGGTAACCGTGGACATGCATGTTTCTGGCTCATTTTGCCTCATCAGCACGGCATAACCAAATAATGATGTAAAATTTGGGAGCAAAGATGTTAATCGAAACATGGGAAAACACAAAATAACGGATTTCAGCAGGGAAACCAAACGCTCATTTGTGTCTTCAATTGGAAGATCCCGAGTTTTCAGGACATCAACCAACATCGACACGGAGGCGCATATAGCCCTCCCGCCATGAACCTTCCGACCCATAGTAAACAATAAAGAAGATGTAGGAATATCGCGTGATATGTTAACAACAACAAAGAGATTCATGGGTAATTCACGCAAAGTAAAGGGCTACTGAAATAGAGTGGTAACCGTGGACATGCATGTTTCTGGCTCATTTTGCCTCATCGGCACGGCATAACCAAATAATGATGTAAAATTTGGGAGCAAAGATGTTAATCGAAACATGGGAAAACACAAAATAACGGATTTCAGCAGGGAAACCAAACGCTCATTTGTGTCTTCAATTGGAAGATCCCGAGTTTTCAGGACATCAACCAACATCGACACGGAGGCGCATATAGCCCCCCCGCCATGAACCTTCCGACCCATAGTAAATAATAAAGAAGATGTAGGAATATCGCGTGATATGTTAACAACAACAAAGAGATTCATGGGTAATTCACGCAAAGTAAAGAGCTACTGAAATAGAGTGGTTAACGTGGACATGCATGTTTCTGGCTCATTTTGCCTCATCAGCACGGTATAACCAAATAATGATGTAAAATTTGGGAGCAAAGATGTTAATCGAAACATGGGAAAACACAAAATAACGGATTTCAGCAGGGAAACCAAACGCTCATTTGTGTCTTCAATTGGAAGATCCCGAGTTTTCAGGACATCAACCAACATCGACACGGAGGCGCATATAGCCCCCCCGCCATGAACCTTCCGACCCATAGTAAACAATAAAGAAGATGTAGGAATATCGCGTGATATGTTAACAAAAACAAAGAGATTCATGGGTAATTCACGCAAAGTAAAGGGCTACTGAAATAGAGTGGTAACCGTGGACATGCATGTTTCTGGCTCATTTTGCCTCATCAGCACGGCATAACCCAATAATGATGTAAAATTTGGGAGCAAAGATGTTAATCGAAACATGGGAAAACACAAAATAACGGATTTCAGCAGGGAAACCAAACGCTCATTTGTGTCTTCAATTGGAAGATCCCGAGTTTTCAGGACATCAACCAACATCGACACGGAGGCGCATATAGCCCCCCCGCCATGAACCTTCCGACCCATAGTAAATAATAAAGAAGATGTAGGAATATCGCGTGATATGTTAACAACAACAAAGAGATTCATGGGTAATTCACGCAAAGTAAAGGGCTACTGAAATAGAGTGGTAACCGTGGACATGCATGTTTCTGGCTCATTTTGCCTCATCAGCACGGTATAACCAAATAATGATGTAAAATTTGGGAGCAAAGATGTTAATCGAAACATGGGAAAACACAAAATAACGGATTTCAGCAGGGAAACCAAACGCTCATTTGTGTCTTCAATTGGAAGATCCCGAGTTTTCAGGACATCAACCAACATCGACACGGAGGCGCATATAGCCCCCCCGCCATGAACCTTCCGACCCATAGTAAATAATAAAGAAGATGTAGGAATATCGCGTGATATGTTAACAACAACAAAGAGATTCATGGGTAATTCACGCAAAGTAAAGGGCTACTGAAATAGAGTGGTAACCGTGGACATGCATGTTTCTGGCTCATTTTGCCTCATCAGCACGGTATAACCAAATAATGATGTAAAATTTGGGAGCAAAGATGTTAATCGAAACATGGGAAAACACAAAATAACGGATTTCAGCAGGGAAACCAAACGCTCATTTGTGTCTTCAATTGGAAGATCCCGAGTTTTCAGGACATCAACCAACATCGACACGGAGGCGCATATAGCCCCCCCGCCATGAACCTTCCGACCCATAGTAAATAATAAAGAAGATGTAGGAATATCGCGTGATATGTTAACAACAACAAAGAGATTCATGGGTAATTCACGCAAAGTAAAGGGCTACTGAAATAGAGTGGTAACCGTGGACATGCATGTTTTTGGCTCATTTTGCCTCATCAGCACGGCATAACCAAATAATGATGTAAAATTTGGGAGCAAAGATGTTAATCGAAACATGGCAAAACACAAAATAACGGATTTCAGCAGGGAAACCAAACGCTCATTTGTGTCTTCAATTGGAAGATCCCGAGTTTTCAGGACATCAACCAACATCGACACGGAGGCGCATATAGCCCCCCCGCCATGAACCTTCCGACCCATAGTAAATAATAAAGAAGATGTAGGAATATCGCGTGATATGTTAACAACAACAAAGAGATTCATGGGTAATTCACGCAAAGTAAAGGGCTACTGAAATAGAGTGGTAACCGTGGACATGCATGTTTCTGGCTCATTTTGCCTCATCAGCACGGCATAACCAAATAATGATGTAAAATTTGGGAGCAAAGATGTTAATCGAAACATGGGAAAACACAAAATAACGGATTTCAGCAGGGAAACCAAACGCTCATTTGTGTCTTCAATTGGAAGATCCCGAGTTTTCAGGACATCAACCAACATCGACACGGAGGCGCATATAGCCCCCCGCCATGAACCTTCCGACCCATAGTAAATAATAAAGAAGATGTAGGAATATCGCGTGATATGTTAACAACAACAAAGAGATTCATGGGTAATTCACGCAAAGTAAAGGGCTACTGAAATAGAGTGGTAACCGTGGACATGCATGTTTCTGGCTCATTTTGCCTCATCAGCACGGCATACCCAAATAATGATGTAAAATTTGGGAGCAAAGATGTTAATCGAAACATGGGAAAACACAAAATGACGGATTTCAGCAGGGAAACCAAACGCTCATTTGTGTCTTCAATTGGAAGATCCCGAGTTATCAGGACATCAGCCAACATCGACACGGAGGCGCATATAGCCCCCGCCATGAACCTTCCGACCCATAGTAAATAATAAAGAAGATGTAGGAATATCGCGTGATATGTTAACAACAACAAAGAGATTCATGGGTAATTCACGCAAAGTAAAGGGCTACTGAAATAGAGTGGTAACCGTGGACATGCATGTTTCTGGCTCATTTTGCCTCATCAGCACGGCATAACCAAATAATGATGTAAAATTTGGGAGCAAAGATGTTAATCGAAACATGGGAAAACACAAAATAACGGATTTCAGCAGGGAAACCAAACGCTCATTTGTGTCTTCAATTGGAAGATCCCGAGTTTTCAGGACATCAACCAACATCGACACGGAGGCGCATATAGCCCCCCCGCCATGAACCTTTCGACCCATAGTAAATAATAAAGAAGATGTAGGAATATCGCGTGATATGTTAATAACAACAAAGAGATTCATGGGTAATTCACGCAAAGTAAAGGGCTACTGAAATAGAGTGGTAACCGTGGACATGCATGTTTCTGGCTCATTTTGCCTCATCAGCACGGCATAACCAAATAATGATGTAAAATTTGGGAGCAAAGATGTTAATCGAAACATGGGAAAACACAAAATAACGGATTTCAGCAGGGAAACCAAACGCTCATTTGTGTCTTCAATTGGAAGATCCCGAGTTTTCAGGACATCAACCAACATCGACACGGAGGCGCATATAGCCCCCCCGCCATGAACCTTCCGACCCATAGTAAACAATAAAGAAGATGTAGGAATATCGCGTGATATGTTAACAAAAACAAAGAGATTCATGGGTAATTCACGCAAAGTAAAGGGCTACTGAAATAGAGTGGTAACCGTGGACATGCATGTTTCTGGCTCATTTTGCCTCATCGGCACGGCATAACCAAATAATGATGTAAAATTTGGGAGCAAAGATGTTAATCGAAACATGGGAAAACACAAAATAACGGATTTCAGCAGGGAAACCAAACGCTCATTTGTGTCTTCAATTGGAAGATCCCGAGTTTTCAGGACATCAACCAACATCGACACGGAGGCGCATATAGCCCCCCCGCCATGAACCTTCCGACCCATAGTAAATAATAAAGAAGATGTAGGAATATCGCGTGATATGTTAACAACAACAAAGAGATTCATGGGTAATTCACGCAAAGTAAAGAGCTACTGAAATAGAGTGGTTAACGTGGACATGCATGTTTCTGGCTCATTTTGCCTCATCAGCACGGTATAACCAAATAATGATGTAAAATTTGGGAGCAAAGATGTTAATCGAAACATGGGAAAACACAAAATAACGGATTTCAGCAGGGAAACCAAACGCTCATTTGTGTCTTCAATTGGAAGATCCCGAGTTTTCAGGACATCAACCAACATCGACACGGAGGCGCATATAGCCCCCCCGCCATGAACCTTCCGACCCATAGTAGATAATAAAGAAGATGTAGGAATATCGCGTGATATGTTAACAACAACAAAGAGATTCATGGGTAATTCACGCAAAGTAAAGGGCTACTGAAATAGAGTGGTAACCGTGGACATGCATGTTTCTGGCTCATTTTGCCTCATCAGCACGGCATAACCAAATAATGATGTAAAATTTGGGAGCAAAGATGTTAATCGAAACATGGGAAAACACAAAATAACGGATTTCAGCAGGGAAACCAAACGCTCATTTGTGTCTTCAATTGGAAGATCCCGAGTTTTCAGGACATCAACCAACATCGACACGGAGGCGCATATAGCCCCCCCGCCATGAACCTTCCGACCCATAGTAAATAATAAAGAAGATGTAGGAATATCGCGTGATATGTTAACAACAACAAAGAGATTCATGGGTAATTCACGCAAAGTAAAGGGCTACTGAAATAGAGTGGTAACCGTGGACATGCATGTTTCTGGCTCATTTTGCCTCATCAGCACGGCATAACCAAATAATGATGTAAAACTTGGGAGCAAAGATGTTAATCGAAACATGGGAAAACACAAAATAACGGATTTCAGCAGGGAAACCAAACGCTGATTTGTGTCCTCAATTGGAAGATCCCGAGTTTTCAGGACATCAACCAACATCGACACGGAGGCGCATATAGCCCCCCCGCCATGAACCTTCCGACCCATAGTAAATAATAAAGAAGATGTGGGAATATCGCGTGATATGTTAACAACAACAAAGAGATTCATGGGTAATTCACGCAAAGTAAAGGGCTACTGAAATAGAGTGGTAACCGTGGACATGCATGTTTCTGGCTCATTTTGCCTCATCAGCACGGCATAACCAAATAATGATGTAAAATTTGGGAGCAAAGATGTTAATCGAAACATGGGAAAACACAAAATAACGGATTTCAGCAGGGAAACCAAACGCTCATTTGTGTCTTCAATTGAAAGATCCCGAGTTTTCAGGACATCAAATAACATCGACATGGAGGCGCATATAGCCCCCCCCGCCATGAACCTTCCGACCCATAGTAAATAATAAAGAAGATGTAGGAATATCGCGTGATATATTAACAACAACAAAGAGATTCATGGGTAATTCACGCAATGTAAAGGGCTACTGAAATAGAGTGGTAACCGTGGACATGCATGTTTCTGGCTCATTTTGCCTCATCAGCACGGCAAAACCAAATAATGATGTAAAATTTGGGAGCAAAGATGTTAATCGAAACATGAGAAAACACAAAATAACGGATTTCAGCAGGGAAACCAAACGCTCATTTGTGTCTTCAATTCGATGTTGGTTGATGTCCTGAAAACTCGGGATCTTCCAATTGAAGACACAAATGAGCGTTTGGTTCCCCTGCTGAAATCCGTTATTTTGTGTTTCCCCATGTTTCGATTAACATCTTTGCTCCCGAATTTTACATCATTATTTGGTTATGCCGTGCTGATGAGGCAAAATGAGCCAGAAACATGCATGTCCACGGTTACCACTCTATTTCAGTAGCCCTTTACTTTGCGTGAATTACCCATGAATCTCTTTGTTGTTGTTAACATATCACGCGATATTCCTACATCTTCTTTATTATTTACTATGGGTCGGAAGGTTCATGGCGGGGGGGCTATATGCGCCTCCGTGTCGATGTTGGTTGATGTCCTGAAAACTCGCGATCTTCCAATTGAAGACACAAATGAGCGTTTGGTTTCCCTGCTGAAATCCGTTATTTTGTGTTTTCCCATGTTTCGATTAACATCTTTGCTCCCAAATTTCACATCATTATTTGGTTATGCCGTGCTGATGAGGCAAAATGAGCCAGAAACATGCATGTCCACGGTTACCACTCTATTTCAGTAGCCCTTTACTTTGCGTGAATTACCCATGAATCTCTTTGTTGTTGTTAACATATCACGCGATATTCCTACATCTTCTTTATTATTTACTATGGGTCGGAAGGTTCATGGCGGGGGGGCTATATGCGCCTCCGTGTCGATGTTGGTTGATGTCCTGAAAACTCGGGATCTTCCAATTGAAGACACAAATGAGCGTTTGGTTTCCCTGCTGAAATCCGTTATTTTGTGTTTTCCCATGTTTCGATTAACATCTTTGCTCCCAAATTTTACATCATTATTTGGTTATGCCGTGCTGATGAGGCAAAATGAGCCAGAAACATGCATGTCCACGGTTACCACTCTATTTCAGTAGCCCTTTACTTTGCGTGAATTACCCATGAATCTCTTTGTTGTTGTTAACATATCACGCGATATTCCTACATCTTCTTTATTATTTACTATGTGTCGGAAGGTTAATGGCGGGGGGGCTATATGCGCCTCCGTGTCGATGTTGGTTGATGTCCTGAAAACTCGGGATCTTCCAATTGAAGACACAAATGAGCGTTTGGTTTCCCTGCTGAAATCCGTTATTTTGTGTTTTCCCATGTTTCGATTAACATCTTTGCTCCCAAATTTTACATCATTATTTGGTTATGCCGTGCTGATGAGGGAAAATGAGCCAGAAACATGCATGTCCACGGTTACCACTCTATTCCAGTAGCCCTTTACTTTGCGTGAATTACCCATGAATCTCTTTGTTGTTGTTAACATATCACGCGATATTCCTACATCTTCTTTATTATTTACTATGGGTCGGAAGGTTCATGGCGGGGGGGCTATATGCGCCTCCGTGTCGATGTTGGTTGATGTCCTGAAAACTCGGGATCTTCCAATTGAAGACACAAATGAGCGTTTGGTTTCCCTGCTGAAATCCGTTATTTTGTGTTTTCCCATGTTTCGATTAACATCTTTGCTCCCAAATTTTACATCATTATTTGGTTATGCCGTGCTGATGAGGCAAAATGAGCCAGAAACATGCATGTCCACGGTTACCACTCTATTTCTGTAGCCCTTTACTTTGCGTGAATTACCCATGAATCTCTTTGTTGTTGTTAACATATCACGCGATATTCCTACATCTTCTTTATTATTTACTATGGGTCAGAAGGTTCATGGCGGGGGGGCTATATGCGCCTCCCAAATTTTACATCATTATTTGGTATATTCCTACATCTTCTATATATATAAATATATATATTTATATATATATATATATATATATATATATAAAGACTATGGGTCGGAAAGTTCATGGCGGGGGGCTATATGCGCCTCCGTGTCGATGTTGGTTGTTGTCCTGAAAACTCGGGATCTTCCAATTGAAGGCACAAATGAGCGTTTGGTTTCCCTGCTGAAATCCGTTATTTTGTGTTTTCCCATGTTTCGATTAACATCTTTGCTCCCAAATTCCACATCCTTATTTGGTTATGCCGTGCTGAAGAGGCAAAATGAGCCAGAAACATGCATGTTCACGGTTACCACTCTATTTCAGTAGCCCTTATTTTGCGTGAATTACCCATGAAGAATCTCTCGTTGTTATATATATATATATATATATACATATATATATATATACATATATATATATATATATATATATATATATATATATATATATATATATATATATATATATATATATATATTGAACTAGTTACCTAGTTCTGGAAATAAATTTAAATGAATAACTATAATAGAAATAATAGAAAGTATAAATTATCACGGGAGGTGTGTCAGTAGACACAACCATTAGCATAAAGTCAATGACAATTCAGGTATAAAGTTATAAAAGAAAGAGTGAAATATGTATCAATCTTATTAAATATTGATGTGATTATTTAAAAAAGGATTATGAGTATAAATACCGAACACAATATTATTTAATTAAGTACCAAAAGTTACCTACACAAGTGATTCCAAATATATGTCAATGTCAATGAGTTCCACATTGCACTGAACACTGCCATAGGAATTTCCGCAGAAAGATATTGCCATATTATGACTTGAAACCTAAAAAAAATTATAAAAGAATATTTAGTCTAGTGATTGCTTAGTATAATTACACATGTTTTAATAGTAAAAGTTTAGAATTTAATAAAGGGTTGAAAACTATATAAGAAAAGATAGATGGAACGCAGCCCGGACTTATGAAAAGGAAATAAATAAACAGGAAGTAATAAATAAAATTTCGTATTGTCATCATATTTCAATTTTTTTTATTGGAGAAATTTCAGAAATCAAATTTCAAAATAAATTTACAAGGAGAAAGGTAAGGTTTGAATCAATTTCATTAATCATTAGTTTTAATACGTCCAGAACTCGAAGAGAGGAGTTATCATACTTCCGACTGAGATATATAAAAATAAATAAATAAATACAGTTAATATAAAATACATATTGAGCTAGCCGAGGTAACAACATATTAAAAATAGTAAATCAATTCAACAATACAATTCAATAAAAAAAAATAATAGAATTGGCGCCCAACGTGGGGCTATTAAATATCCAATTTATAATATTATTAATTATAAATTGGTGCCCGAAACGTGAGGCGTTGTAAAAAAATTTGGTTACATTTGTAAAATATAAACCTTGATTAAAATATCAACATGGAAAGAAAAAGTACACTGAAAGAGGGAAAACAGGAGTAAAGGAGACAGGAAACGAGAGCAAGAGCAAAAGAGGAAGATGATCGGTTCATGCAATTTTTGATCTGTATGAATAGAAAAATGGATATTGAGAGTGAGATTAGGAAAAATATACGGGAACGTAGGAATAGTATGAATGTAGATTAAAATAAAGAATTGGACGAACAAAATGAGATTATAAAGAGAATTATGGAAAATAGGAGTAAGCGGGATGATGAAAGAAGAAAGGATAGGAAAAGTATGGTAAAAGATTTTAACAAAGTAGAGGGGAACATAGATAAGAAAACAGATAATAATTTGGAAAAGAAAATTGATGATATAAAGCCAGAAAGTATTAAGCAAATTAAGGAACTTAAGAATAATGAAGAATTTATAAAGCAAATGGATCAAGTTAACCCAGGTATGGACGAGAATATAAATGGAAACATGGATACAATGAGGGGAGATTTGAATAGAAAGATGGACACAATGAAGGGAGACATGAATGGAAACATGAATAAATTGGAAAAGAAGATAGATGAGGTGAAAGAAGATATTCAAACAGTAGTATCAAAACAAGCTAATAAGTTAACAAAGAACATAGATAAAGTAAAAATAGAAAGTTTCATGGAAATCAAGAATATTGAGAAGAATGATCAGGAATTAACAAATATCACAGAGGGGACAGAAGAAATTAAGAAGGAAACTGAAGAAGTAGGTTGCATAAAATTACAAGGACAAGCAAGTGAAGAGGTCAGGAAACATTCTCAAGAAAAAATGAATAGAGAAATTATAAATTTAAATGACAGAATTAAAAAATCAACAGACAAATGCGTTAGAAGAAGTGGAATCATGGGAAGATAATTTAATAAGGAAATCGAAGAGATGCACCGAAGATTAAGAAACACAGTAGACGAAATAGGAGATAGAGGAATTATCATACTTCGGATTGAGATATATAAAAATAAATAAATACAGTTAATATAAAATACATATTGAGCTAGCCGAGGTAACAACATATTAAAAATAGTAAATCAATTCAACAATACAATTCAATAAAAAAAATAATTATAATATTCATATATATATATATATATATATATATATATATATATATATATATATATATATATATATATATATATATTTGTGTCTATTCATTTTTATTTAATGACATGTTTTTATATCATACCTATACCTTATCGATATATTCACGAGTTTTGAAAACGCAGTATACCAATAAATACGTTTCAGATTAAACGTTGTTCTATTTGTAATTTGTGATTATATTCAAATTGATAGTTTCATATATTGTTTTACCAGATACCACAACCAGCTCTTTTTCCGGAAGAAATTGATTACAGTCGTTTCATTTTCTAAAATTCTTTAAATAACATTTTAATCGACATTCTGATTGTTTGCTATTAGAAATTCTGGAAATATATAAGGTATCAAATGAAGGATGTACAAGTGGGTAATTCATTCACTTTAATCCATTTATCCAATATTATGAATAATTATTTCCTAGATTAATTAGTTTCCACCAAAAATAAAGGTTGAAATTTATAACTTAAAATTATCTCAATTTTTATATAACTAATGAATTTTCGTATTCATTAGTTTGTTAAGAACCATGAGAATTAAATATTTTATTTAGAAATGAAATATGCAAACTCACATGTTTTTCCGGAGGTCAGTACATCATACAAGTGAAAATAGTTTCACAATATTGACTAAATCGGTTTTTCTTGCGTACGTTCCAACTGTTTGTTTGTATTCATGCTGCAATCATTCTTGTGGTGAGTAAAAATTTCTATTCCATTTCTTGAGCATATATTTGCTCTTTTCTGCTATTTCATTCAGAAGTAGTTTTACATTACATCTTCATTAATGGGAATGGAGGATGCAATGTTGTTTTCAACAATTAAAATTTTCACTTTTCATAATTCGGCTTCACGATTAGAAATTTTTGTTTGAAAACCCTAAATTGTCAATAGCTGCTATTACCTTTTTCACCAAATCGGTACATGTTTCCGTTAGAATGTGATTATTTGAGTCTATCCGATGAAATAAATCAATTGAAGTTCACTGCTTCGGCTCGTATCTGATTCTCTTTTTGTCTTGATGCATGAGTCAGCAGGTACCTACCAACAAAACGTTTCAACCGTTCAATAATTCACAGATTTATTTGTTTTCGAAATGGAATAAATGGAGTACAATATTCCGACAGCCATAAGCGTGTAAAAAATACACAATTCATAATATAATATTCAGCCAGTTGATAATTGTTCAGTATAAAGAATTTTTAAACTTTGTCAATTAATTGAAAGATTATCTTTAATATCAATATTCCCTCCATTCATATTTAGAACATCCAAAAATCAATGATGATAGTTCGTTGAAGAATGAAACGTATAAGTACTTGTAGAGACCTATAAACATGCATATGTGTTTGGGACTCCAATAATTTTTATTAAATTGGATATGATTATTTACTTTCCTCTTATATTTTTTATTACAATATAATCAGCAACCGAATTAGGTTGAACGATTGGAACCATAAAACGAGGAGTCATGGAAATTTGACTATGTTTTCTACAGCTATAGTTCCTTTTTCTGATGAAAAATTGCTATTCATGTGATGTACTAATAAATGTACACCAATTATAGTGAATTTGTTGATATTAAAATAATGTTACTTTCTTGTACTAACAAAAATATTATTAATTGTCCAATAAATCCAAGATTATTTCGATTGAACGTTATGCTTACTCACCAATGACTCATGCAGCTGCATATCAATTTTTTTTATTCAGTTTTTCACATTTTCTCGTAAATTTTTAGGTTAGGTGAGAAAAGCGACTAATGTAAATTGAAGTTATTTCAATTCTCTACAACGCACTATTTTTCGATTGGAAGTTTTCCCGTAATTCGTGCTTGAACATCCGAAAGCGTCCCCGCTAACAATAGTATTGTTCAGTCATATTTTTTAACTGAATTCTTAAGAGTGATCTAAAGCGTATTTGAAATTCACTAGATCAATTTTATATTGAAATTAACAGAGGCAACTCATTAGTTATTCACCCATACCCTCACCTTCAATCACCGGAATTCCGTACCCTACGGAGTATATCCGCAGAAAAAGGGAAATGCTCCAAAAACTCACTACCAATAATCTCGAAATTTTTGCAAGTGAAAATGTATTAAGTGATCAAACCGTAAGCGTTAAAACAATCCTAAGATCAGGGCAAAAAATAATAAACACATAGTGAGACATCCCAATAAAAAAAAATTTGAAAAAACCGTTTCAACCTATAACACTAAAAAGAAGTATAATTAAAAATTCACAAAAAAGTGCTATGGTAAAAGAACGAAATTTAAAAAAGTGTATGGGAAGGTGACTTGTCAAATGTAGCCGACAACTATTCGGCCGAGAATATGGATTCCCACAATATATCAATATATAGTGATGAATAAAAAATAAGGGGCTCAAACTAAAACCTAAAAATTCAAATTTTCTCAAGTTAGTATACATTAAGAAGGCCAACATTTCTAGCGAATTTGATACTTCTTAGAATAACCTAAAAATATTCATATCCCTAAGAATTGTCTGGAATCAACCGATCTCGATACTCTAAACAAGTGTCTAAAATTGACTCACGCACCAATTAAAGACAAAAACAAGTTTATAGGAAACGAGTTGAACAAGTGTCTAGAATCGAATATGAAAAAGTGTTAAGGTTATCAGAACAAAAACGTGATACAACACACAATAACTCAATGGGAACACCGCCGGAAGACAAAGCCCATAATTCAATGATGCCATATTTTCCAACTTTGGGGCCACGCAATATCCAATTGTGGCAGAACACCAAGATATTTGAAATGCGCAACGCCTCATCCTACCTCTGAATGCCCTAAAGACATATCGAAGTCAGCGATATGTGCTAATTGCAAAGGCGACCATCCTGCCATCGCTGAGATATGTCCAGAATATACTAAGATAAAAGAATGTCTCCAGATAAGAAGCACTAAAAGCACCAGCTGCCACAAAATTAGTTCCCTCTCCTATCCCATCAGTCAACTCCTTGATCCAGAAAGCGCAACCTGTCACAGAAGATCTCCCTAGTCTACCCAGAAAATCAATAAACATGACTATCACTCAAAACTCTACTTTAAACTCATGAAGCAACCAAACCATAAATACAGTGGCCTCAACGTATATTAACAATTTCACACAATTAAATGAGTTATTCACGGAACTCCCCCAAATTGTTAATCTGAATGAGCTGACTAGAGCCGTCGCAGACCACCTTCGTGAATTGAAATCCGCTAGAAACTAAAGAAGTTCACAATCTACAATAACTTCGTCGCTGGTATTGATAAATATGACAGGCAGGTAGGTGGTGAAACAGGATTTCCAACTCGAAATCTTCTTGAAATATGTTTTTCTTTCTAGTTCGGATGGTCCTTAAACCCAACAAAACCGTGAATTTCAGAGAGCCCGATTATAGTCTTTTCAGACAAGACTCCCCGGGATGTGGCGTTTTGTGATAAAGTTCTAGAATACAAAAAGAAAAATTTTCAATTTCAATTCCTCAACTCTATCAACTTTATTAAAGCTTTATATGAATTTCACTACCAAAATGATTGTACAAAATATGGAAATTCTTCATAACCCACACCCTCACAAATAGTGATATTCCTTTAAATTCAAATTTCAGTCAAATCTCTAATTCAAAAGTAATATTTATTTCAGCAACAAATATATTCAACTCGATCATGACTATGGTATATTGAATCTAGAATTACATAACTCATCGTCATTATCATTAATGTAGCTTATTTCCTCCATTGTATTAAAATATCCAGATAGGTAACATATATAAAATGAACGCATTCTGTGCTTTATGTCAACTGGTGTGATTCAGAAGTTACGGGTAAGAAATGAAAGCAGCGACTTTTCAATGTACTATTTAAAAACTTGTCAACAAAGTTTCTTCATATTTTTTTTCATAAAGAAAACTTCCTTGTCAATAAATCTTTCTGCTTTAACTGAGTATTTAGTTTCCTCAAAATTGTTTCTCAATTTTTTTTCTGTCTTATCTGATTTTTACTGCAGAATAACCAATTTATCAATAGATTCCTCTCATTTTTATTTCGATAGATTTAGAAACGTTTCATCTTATATTTTGTATCTGTATTAACTTCTTGTCATTCTATTTTCAAAACAATATATAATTCTCCAAAAAATAAACAATTTTATTGAACACAATTCGAAGCTATAATCGAAGCTGTGAATCATTGAGAATGACCTATTTCCTTTCAATAATTACGGATAAACGTGATTGTAAAAATTTCAGTTATTATTCGGTGATTTATTATGTCAATTTTCAACATCCGAAAATTTAACAATAATCGATGTAATAAAACTGAGGGCTCAATATATAAAACAAACGTTATAACAGATTCACAATTGAAAGCTGAACATCGCGTGATAGCGCATTATTCTCTCGAATTGGCAACAAAAGTACACCAAAAACTAGATTACCACCGTGTCCATTTTGTGATAACATCATTGGAAATATGTAACTGCTGTCAGTTCAGCAATCAGATTATCAGTAAATTTGTATAATATTTTTCACAACAGCGCATAATATAATTCACAACAGAGAATTAGAATAGGTACCATTTGCAGAAAAGCGTTAATTATTGGTTATGTAGAAATTGAGTCACCTAGTGAACATTTTGATCATCATAAAACAGTAGAAGTATGGTGAGATCACAAAAAAATGAGAGTTTTTTGTCCTCTTCTGCTTTGTACAGATTTATTATACTCAAACACATAACTTCATAATCATTCATTATCATATAGTATAAATTCAAGAACATCGTAATTTTTCAATCAAAAGTTCCAGCATTCACCGTACATTTACTAACATTTACTAACTGTCCTCAAAAAAGAACAGTCGAATCTTATACTGTTTCCACAATTAAGCAGTATCTTCCTTTTATGGTATTTTTCAAGATGTATCATATTTTCAGTTGTGCCTCATAACTGATAAAAAAACTATTCTGATTCAATGCTCATGTTGAATTCTTAGTGGTCTTTGTTCATAAGTCATAATTCGTTTTCAGCTATATAAGACGAATAAATATCTACCTATATGCAAGGAATGTGAATCACAATTCCTTCCCACTCGCACAATAATCAGAAGATATTCATTGTACGTAGCAGTCCTCTCCGAGTCTAAATGATATGCTCCACTAATAAAAAGTAGCACATACGATCAAAACGCTACCGAAAATTGATCAATTGAAAAAATGTTGTCAAGATTTTTCCATACCTGATCTTGAAAAAAACTCGTTCGCTATTTAAACAATGAACCAAACCATTTTTCATGAATTTAGCATTAATAAAAGAATTGTGTGTGCCGAAAATGTAACGACTTCTTCAGATTAACTAAACTGAATTTAGCAAGAGTGGACAAAATACTGATTGAAACTCATTTTTCAGATCTGACAGAAAGAGTCACTGAAAAATTTGATTCTTACAAAACATTTCGTGAAATATTAATGATGGTTTGAGTATCACGATAACGTACTATCTCAAGAAGCTATCTTTGTAAACGAATTTGTACATAGATCCTCACAAATATTTCTGAGTCACCACATTATTTCTCTTATATATCTTCAGCTACTTTTCCTCTATTAAGAACAAAATTTATCAGTTTAAAGCAACCGCTTCCAGTCGATAGAAAACTCAAACAAGAATTTGCGACAAGCACTGATGTTGATTCTTCGAAGCGCATTGAGGAAATGGTCTTAACGAATAGATTTTTCGTTGGTCTAAGTATATAACCGCGGAAAACGCCTATTTTGAGCGCGAAGGAATAAATTCCGAAAAATAATTATTTTGTATTTTATTGGTCATTTCTTGTGATTTTTCTGTAGTAGTATTTCATAAGTTTTTTTCGTAGTAAATTGAAAGTAGGTATCTGATTCTTGAATTTCTGATCCACTAAAGCTGCTTTGACGTCTCTATCATATGATTCAGAACTCCGTTATTCTCATATTTGCAGAAAATTACTCCTTTGTCAACTAAGGTATTATATTACTTATGAATTGATGTACTATAATATCTCTTGTATTTTAACAATCAGAATCAATATTTCAGAAGATGTTAGAAAGAATCAAATATGAGCTGGGTCTGTTAAGTTTTTGATTGATTATAATATTTTTTTATCTGACAATTTCATTGATCATTTCTTGACGATAAACATTTTTACTTAGTTCATTCTTTTTTTTACTCCTCACCATGGCGCCATAAGCATTATTCTACCTTCTTCAACAAAGAGATATGCTGACAAATCTGAAGGTTTTCCCTGACCACAATATATACCGATAACCATCGGTCTAACTTCAGGTGATATTTTTATATTGAAGAGGAAGTAAACCATTGGTATCCACATTTATTGAAGATTTTGGATGAAGGGTCAAGCATCGAAGAAAAAATTTGTTTTAACCAAACTTCCAAACCATTATGCCATTCATTTCCAGTTGCTACTTTAGTTATAATAACGACTTGTTGAGTTTTTAGTAATGTTCTTGGGTCTTGAGGCAATATACTGGGTATGTGGGTAACCTTTTATTGATCTAAAATAATCGCAGGGTCATGATATGTGAAATAATTTATTGAACTGCCCATGATCCGATGCTGATAATGAATTCAGGATTTTTGTTTAAATCCAACATAAACATATCACTTTCTTTGTGGAGTTCTAACTGTACTATCAAATGTTCTTTCACCAAGTCAGTATTATAACTTGTCCCAACAAAAATTTGACACTTCTAAAGATAAGTTGCCATATTTGCTACCATTTTTTGGCACAGTATCATGATTTGTAAATATTAAATGATTTATCATTACTTCTTGTGGATGACTATCTAAACAAGCAGGCGTATTATTAGAAATTTCTTCATTTACAATTATAATATTTTCAAAGTTTTTCTTTATTTTTCTCCGAAACGCTTCACTCCATTAGATTTTCTTCCTCCCCTATAATCCCTCTATGAGGTTTGTTTTCCAAATCTAATATATTTATTAGCTCTTTTATAAGAGCTGTGTCACAGCTTCAACTGTAATAATTATATAATTATTTTATCGGTGTATGTGTGACTACAGTTATAAATGGGAATAAAATTGCGACTCCTATTGTATTGATAAAATTATTTAATAAGCTGCTAAGAGTGTTTATAACAATAGTTTTATAATGTATGTATACCTGATTTATAAATGCTGCCAAACTTTCTTAAAAAATTGCTACAAAACAACTAAATTTAATGAACGTTGATTGTTTCATGAAACTCTTACATAACACGTGAAAATTGCTTTTCAAAAATTATATAATTTTTTTTGCCAAATTGGTTTTGTGAAAATTCTATAAAACCCTTATATAATAAATCGCATTCTTGAAAGCAACAGTTAATCAACATTAAAATAAAATTGTTTTATGAGCCAAAAATCATAAAACAACTTTGCTAGTTGGGAAGTATGTAGTATACCTACCGTGAAAATAGTGTATACTTCGGATGAAAGAATTGAAATTGTTGGTTTATACTACGAGCATAAAGAATCTGCAAGACCTACAGCTAGACTATTTATTGCTTCTCATCCTAGAAGAACTGGCACATATAAGTCCAAAATTTCGAAAAACACGATCAGTTACCAATAAAAAACATCAACCAATAATAGTAGTTAATGACGAGACTATTAAAGTTGCTGTTCTCGGCTTTATATACATTTTCAAAAGTTGAAATTCATTTTTATCAAAAATAATGTTCTTGTCAGGTACAAACCTTGAATTGATTGGGATATTATTCCGTTCACTCAAAGATGTAAACAGTTCAATATACACGTTGAAACGTTGCTTTTCATTAACTATTTGCTAAGTTAAAATATTCTCAGTGACATATTATTTTACTTCAAAAATATTTCACGTACGTGTTTATAATAAAAATCCCAATACAAAATCAGAATTTGAGCTCTTTCTTTTTTCATTCAATGATTTTTCTGGTGTAAGTACTGGACGAACCGGCCCATTCCGATGTCAGAATACCAGAATACATAATTTATTCGAGTACAGTGGTGCTGAACGTTGCCTTACAAGAATTCACAATTGTTTATCGAGTCTAGAGTGGGGGGAAATGCAAGTTATCTGCGGCTAACTGATTTCGAGAGAGGTCGAATTGTAGTTCTTCGGAAAGCTTGGCTGTCGTTCTGAGAAATTACTGGTGGAATAAACAGTAGTATGGATACTGTTGTCAGATATTATCAGGCATGGCACCACGAAGGCCGAACATAAAGGCACAGGACGGACAACGAATATCCAATATCGTCGCCTGAGATTATTAGCTCTAAGAGATCGTTTCTCAGAGACAAGTGCAGAAGAAATTCAGTGGTTTGCAGAACAAGGAAGGGTCTTTGAAATGCGAATTATTTATAGACTGATAAGAAGGTTTGGACTTTTTTCGTACCGCCCTCAGTTGGTGTTGCCATTGGCAAACTGAATTTTTGTTGAACGGCTTGTACTTCACAATGTGGTAGTTGTGATATAGGGTACCACTACTTATGACCCAAGGTCGCCTTCAGTGTTAATGAAGGGCAGTACGAATGCACATTGATTTATTCAAGGAATATAGGAATCTCATCTGATTCCTTACATCCGGACACTTCAAAATCCAACTTTTCAGCAAGATAACGCTCTGTGACATATATGCAGACAAACCTAGGGCTACTTCCACTATGCTCAAATTCGTCAACTACTTTGGCCCCCAAGATCTCCTGATTTGTTCTCAATTGAACATGTGTGGGACATAATAGGTAGAAGGTTAAGAAATTTCTAGCGTCCTCCCCAAACTGTGACGGTTCTTCGACATGAGATACAGGTGGTTTGAATGAGATGTACCAGGTGGATATTGATTACCTGATTATGAGTATGCCTAGACCCATTAGGAAATCTGTAAGAAATTGATGAGCTTCAACCCATTATTAAAGTTGGTGAGCAGGAACTTAGATTATCCTTGTCAGATTAGACTTAATTTTTAATCATTTATATATTACGAACTCTATGATGTATGCCAGATATTATCGAAATAAAATAATTTTTACTGGGTATTAGGGCACCTATGTCACTGTATAGTTTAACGATTGCTTTCCATATGTTTGCAAATTGCTTAAAGTATTGTTCAGATAAGCCAAGTTTCTAGAAAAAAAATTCTTCCACGACTCAATTACAGCATACGATATATTTTTCTCTTTTCCTATTCATTATTTCACTCGTAAAATGAAATTCATACAGTACAATACCTCATTTACGTAGAAAAATTATACCCTATCTCTTATGAGGAACAAAACGCATGGTTAGAACAATGAGGCATTTGATTCGAGCACACATTTTTCTCAATATAAATAAAGAATGAATGACAAATGCCATAAAGTAGGTCAACAACGCGTCGTTTGAGCTAAAATATATTTTTTACTCTCACAATGTGTTTCATTACTGTATTTAGTTTCACAATTCATCGTTTCAGTTTCAATTAGTTTCATTGCATATGCTTTGTTTTTTTTTCCTTTCTTTTGTGCTCATAATAAAAATAACGAGGTATATCGTTGTTCTACGTGAGGCACACATTTTTAATTCCGTTCGAAGTCAGTTCCCGCTTCCCAGTTCATATACTATAAGGTTGAGACCAATGCTGAATCGAGAATATTGATGTGAAAGTAGGTGATATTGAACATACATAATATGTAGGAAAAAATTAAAATTTGCTATTTCTACGGTGAACATGCATTGCTAATAGGATGCAACCAAGTTTCATTAGGTCTAAAAATGAAGGATATAATTCAATTAACCCGCGATGACTCACGCCTAGATTTGTAACTTCATCACTCTGGCGTATATAAATTTTCTCACGCCAGCCCGCGCGTATAGCAAATTCCTTCTCATACCAGTTCGCGCGTATATGTTTTTTCTAACATAAGATTATTGATATAAAATACTTAATTTCCAATATTAATATTTTCATTCAAGATGTAAGATATAATATACACCTATATTAAACAAAAACTACAAACAGATACCGGAATTAACGTGATAGTGTCCACCGTGATAGAAGAGGACATCTAAGACATCAGGCTTGTCTAACTAAATTTAGTGCAATAATTGAACCGCTCTTTGAAAAGCGTGAATACTCCAGAAATTCAAGTGATATTAAAAAACAGTTCGATGACTCTCATAAACTCTGCGTTAAAAATAAGTTGAATAATACCATAAAACAACTCAATGAACCAATTACACTTCCAAGAGATTTTAACACATCATAAAGCTATCATATTCTTTTCAATTGATCAGATCAAAACTTATTGGTAGACAGATTAAAACAACTACATTCGAATGATGATGAATTTCATAAAATAGTTGTAGAGCTTAGCCTAAAAGACATTATTAAATTGAAAAAGCATAAAGAAGATATCTAACACTTGGATGAGTGACTATTGTATAACTAAAAGCTTCGTAATATAGTAAATCAATAAGTAGAAGCAAAAAAATGTTGTTGGAATCGCTTCGGTATAAGGATTCGCTGAACAATATACTTAGGTGTTTTAGTCGCCGATTTGTGAGACGACCTATCCATTTCAACAGTTTATATTTAATTTATTCGTAAGAAACCAATCAAGATCACTTAGCTTTGACCGAACGCGAGATTCGATACTACATTTATGACGCCAAAAGAAGGTATGGGGAATTCTGAAACCTATCTTTATTTACGTAATTTTTATTGAAATTTGTCACATTTTTTATAAAATTATTTTCTTCGTGTTTATATAGGGTTTATCTTCAAAATAACAGCTATTACAAAAATTAGTCAACATCCCTAATCTAATAAATACATACATCAAATAAATAAGTATATCTGATATTATTCCTGGATTAATATTGTTATATTCTAGTAATTTTTTTACAAGTGATGCATTCTTTTGGACGAATTTTGAAAAACATAGTGGTAAAATCAAATGGTATCTTGTAAGTTGAAGGTTTTCAATTTTTTTATTAGTTCTATTGAATTTTTAATTCAGTATTTGGATATGTATCCATAGTTATTGAGTATACTGTTCAGTTTTTTAGCTCACTTATAATGCATACAACACATACTTAGATGTCCAGAATGATTTGGTGTATATTTGGACCAAATCCTTAGAAGTCTTGAAATTAGACAGAGTGAACACAGGAGCATACAGATTAAAACAACCAGAGAAATCCCATTTCTTACTATATCTACTTGACACCAAACACCTAACAGAGAACTAGAAGTACTACATATTTGTGATAAGAAACAAGAACTAAATTTCCTAGACGGATTAGAAATTAGAAGGAAGTTCTCTACTCTCAAACTGTCTTCTTAAGTGATAATTGTGAAGATCATCAGATATAATTTTCCGGATTTCTCATATCATTGCAGAATTATACTGATCTTAAATGGGAAAAAAATAATCAGGATATATCTAAGCTTCAATATTTGCAAAATAATATTTTTTCTATTCATATATATTGAGTCAATTTCAAGGTAGCCAATAAGAATTATTAAACAACATATAGACATCACATGAAATGTAACTTCTGTTATTCTGACGATGATATTTACTAATATTGTTTTTAAATTTTCATAATTTTTTCATTATATTGTGGAATTATTTAGAAACAGAAAGTGTCGAAATAGTAAATTTCCATTGGATTCATCACATTACCCTCAGATTTCTATCATTCGTACCAAAAAACCTCATTTCTCATAATTTCAGTATTTTTTGAGAGGAAAAATATTTTCCGACAAACATAAACCTGAACTATATATAGTAATGGAAAACATTGCATTTTTCGCAATTCTCTAAAAACATACTTTCGGCCCATCTCTGTCTCGAAACATGTTAGATTAGATAAAATTTCGTCACAAATCGATGGGTGACAATGTTAATGTCCTAACTCTATGGATATTTTATTTTATTACTCTTTATTCGATACTCTAACTTTGACTTACAATACTTCTGAATCGCATCATTGTAGTGAACTCCTTATTCTTTTTTCATGATAGGTTAGACCTTTGGCAGTAATTTCCTAAAAAATTAAATGAATATTTCCATTATTTTGGTCTGTGCAATTTTTTATATGAAGGCTTGTTTATTTTTTATTCAGATTATCTGCTAAAATTTTAAACATTTATTTTATCGAAAGTGGACAATGTGGATTGTCTTCAGGGCATTTACGTAAGATTTTACCTTTATCCCCTTTTCTTCATAATGCCGTTTGTTCCACTTTGATATGATTAATAATAACAGAGATACATGTTAGTGCTCTTGTGACTTTACTTGTTCAC
The DNA here is from genome assembly GCA_963921935.1 of Galeruca laticollis. Classification (NCBI taxonomy): domain Eukaryota; kingdom Metazoa; phylum Arthropoda; class Insecta; order Coleoptera; family Chrysomelidae; genus Galeruca; species Galeruca laticollis. The sequence continues at coordinate 259,874,369 of OY998175.1, forward strand.
TTCTTGTCAATACCCCGCCTGCTTCCTGCCACACCACTGGAGGAAGACCATACTCCTGCGCTCAAAGAAATGTACAGCGTCTCCGACAATTATTTTTAAATACCATATTGCCTTTGTATTTATAATGTGTAAATGATAAAAATAAATTGATTTTTGCAGTAAATGGATTTTTCGTTGAAACACCTCGTATCTACTCATCGTTTATGTTAAAAGTATCGTAAATAATACAAATGCAAGCAAAAAGGTGTTATCCGGCGGAAATTTATAAACATTATTAAAATATGATAATTTAAATTTTTAGTTAGAAATGTAACACCTAAGTAGATATTGTTTCAAGCATTTGATTGAATCTAAACATTTTTCCGAAGCATATAATTATATTTAGTTGTAATACCACATATTAAAATTGATATTCTACACACGCCCAAGTGGCATATTTATGACTACATCCTGTATATAAGAAATGTTCTACTCGTGAAAGCTCTTATATCCTAAACACCCATCTGAATCATTTGCAATATTTCCATTTCCCATTAGGTCATCATCACCATCTGACCTTAAAACATTTCGTCTATGTTAAAAGTATAGTAAGTAATGTAATCAAAAATACGACACTTCTCCACCGGCATTATAAACCAAGTTAAAAAACATCAAAGTTCAAATAATAAAACAATTCAACACCCTGTATCTCATTAACGACAAGACTTATTACACTTGTTTATGAGAACTTTTCGTGTTAAAATGGAGTGACGAAGCGCCCACTACAATATTCCAGATTACTTAGGAAGCACCCTGTATATATAAATATATATCCTAATGATATCTTCATGACTACATCCTGTATATGTTAAAAGAATGTTTTTGTAAACGTGAAGTTAAGATCACGCACACGTATTTATTTGCTACTTAATTTTCGAAGATGAGAATTAGTACTATCAAATCAATTGCAAATTTTTAAAAATTTTCATAACTTTTTCATATTGTGGGGAAAATCTAAACATTATTCAGAGAAATACATGTCATATCCTATAAAATATTTTGAAGTGTTACAAACACATTCCCAATTACGCTATATTATTATGGAAGTTATATATCGATATCGGCTGGCGCGCACACTAGGACATGCAGAGCGAGAGTTCAAACCCCCGCGATGGCGAATTTTGTTTTCAATTTAATAGATTGTACAATACACTCACTGGATAAACAATGGATGACACATACGTCACAGCGCGCCATCTAGCACTCGTTCGATTTAATCCTGGATAAAAATGGACGAAACACACACACACACACACACACACACCCTCACAAGTAAGCGCCTACGTCACAGGAAGATAGACAACACACAATACACAGCCAACAGCGCCAAGATAGACAGCACACAATATAACATCCAACAGGGCCATCTAGCGGACGTTTTTCGAAGTAGTGAGCCTGAACTCTCACATATACACTACTAACAAGCCACTGGGAAATAACATATCATCGTTCAACTATTCAGGAAAATCCATAGGACAAAAGGGGGATGACATATATCAAGTTTTTGGAAGTTTTTGGAACATAAAAACTGAACTAGAGAACAGTGGAGTATAGTCAGACTTTGATTGCTTTAACTAAAACTAAAATCGCAATGTAATTGTAGTAGTGACATATATTGACAATTTTCTCCAAAATGTCTGTTTCACAGAATATGACGAAGGAAGCTCCTCTACCCCCATTCAGATATGAAAATTCAAATTTCTTCTAAGCCGTTAATTTTATCGAGTCCAAATAAGAGTACCTTTTTGATAATTTATATATTATACAGATTGTTCCTGTTGAAATTATGGATTATCAACCCCTGAGCACAATCCATTTCTGTATTTCTATGTGTAATCTAGATTCATTTATTCCGTCAATCACAGCACATGAATGTAATCACTGAAATTACATAATATTCCTGAGTATAGTATGGTAATTATCTTTTTATGTTTCCATTGATTTAAAGACCTATAACGCCAAAACCAAGGCACGTATGACTAAATTTATTTGAACCTCTAACATAATTTTGAACTATTCTACTCGCTCCTTACTTTTCGCATTGAGTTGCTGAACAACTTGTATATGATATTTGTTACGTTATACTCTTAGCTCTGCTGGAAGGGCACATGTTTGGATTTATCCATAAACTGTACATTTGAAACTAGGAAATTCACTTCCATTGAACTTTGCCACCAGAAAAGCAGAAATATCGTTTGTTTCAAATAATTACATAAAATTAACTGAAGGGAGATGAGGAAATGATTGAATTTGTGTTTTAAGGAACTATTTATCCTTTCTTTGGCAGATTGCTAACCAATCGATATAGTTTCAGCTATAAAATTCTTGCAAATTTCATCGACCGTAGAATAGAAATGATAAGAGAGATGAATTGGGTCCTGATAGAAGATTCCTCTGCAGGACTTGCATGTGGTGCGGCTTTGTGTGTACAGGTTGGCAAATTAATTTGGGTAGTTGACGATGCGCGTGAAATCCATACAACTTGTCAACGTTGTAAACGCAGTTACCCGGCTGAGCAGGCTACGTACATTCCGCATGCAAAGTTTTGAAGGTTGTGTGGCTACTAATACGTACGAGGGTAACACAATATTTTGAGTTTGGATTTAACAGTAATAAATATTGCACATGTATAATGCTATTAAAAATCAAGTTAACAAAACAGAATAACAATAAAGCGATCTTTATTATTAATTATATGAGTAAGGAAATAGAAACCATTACATTTTTTTACGAAAATTGGGTTTTGTACATACATAATTATTTATTGCTTCAAAACCGATACCGGGAGTTCTATAATTACCTTTCATTATTTTATGCGATATAAATGATAAATAGATTCCAAGAGACGTAAACTTTCACCTTTACTTTAAATTAATGTCTTTTAAGTGGTCCGAAAACTACTAAAAATAATAAAAATACGTAAGACAGCATATCTCGGACATGTATTACGACACGATAAATACTCTCTGTTACCAGTGGTTATGCAGGGCAGAGTTGAAGGAAAGAAGGGAATTGGAAGGAAAAAGAAATCATGTCTGAGGAATATCCGAGAATGGACAAACATGGGCGTTGAGGAACTTTTTCATATTGCTAAGGACAGAGATGCTTTTAAGAGAGTGGTCGCCAACCTCCGTTAAATGGGGACGGCATTCGAAGAAGAAGAAGAAGTGGTCTCTTCATAATATTTGTCATTGAGGTTTATCTGTATATAAATTGGAAGTCAGGTCCATTTTGTAGATAAAGCGTACAATGTGATAAGGATTGTTAAACGACTCTCTAAATCTAACAAAGGCCAACAATTTTTCCTATCTGTTCCTAGTAATAGTTAATGACATACTTACCTGTTAAGCTCTATAAAATTGTTATTCTTAATAATATGTGATAGATAATAATGTAAAAATTCGGGTTTATACATAAAATTTGAAAAACCAATTGGGGAAATCGCCTTTAGCGATGGTCTAATAAGTATACTAATAATATAAATGAAATAATAAAGCTTTTTTGTGGTAGATATTTCTACTTTCATATGTAAATTTTTGGGTTTTTTGCAAATATTCACTATGAAATTAGAACGTCTCCTTCACACTTTTTACAGATTTAGGACTGCCAAAACAAAACCATCATGGTTGTGAGTGCAGTCAATGATTATTCATTCAGAACTATGCACAGATGTGCTACAAATATAATATCACTCTAGTGGAATTCGTCTCCAATATCTACAATTTTATCACACCTATATACATTTTCACATTCGTTGGGTTCAATGTATTCAGTTATACCACATACAAACAAATATTATAATGAAAAATATGTTTTAGATGTACAGGGATCATCAACAGTAAAATAATGATGTACATCCACAAATGATTCTTCAAAATCACTTTCTATATCAACTTCATCATACTCACTATCTCCGTCTTCGGCCAAATTAATAATAATATTATCTACAACAGTATGTAGAAGTAGTTCATTGTTCATAAATTCATGTTCAATCTTTTTAACATGGTCACATCTAACTTTCCAATCATTTGCAAAAAAGGTGTCAAGAAATTCATTACAGAACTCTTTAACCTTTGTGAAATTGAGGGTAAAATTTTGTTTGGCCATATATTCTTTAAGTGCCGCTCAAACACTTTCGATCGAATTCAAGTCCTGGTGATGAGGAAGTAGCCTTAAAACTTGCAATCCATGTCGAATAAACAATTCATCAATTTTATAAGTTTTATATTGCGGTTTGTACATTTTTGCAACGTTATAAAGATCCTGTTTTAACATTTGTTCACTGCAATATATGTTTCTTTCAGAAATCCAGTTTTTTAATTGTTGTTTAGTCCAAGCAGCCGTGGGTAATTTTTCATTTAGAACATTGTGATATGGGTCGTTATCAATTACCACAACAGCATCTTCTGTTAGGTTTGGAATAAGTTTTTATTGTACCCACTCCTCATAATTTTCGTACGTCATTTCATTATGATAATCTCCTGTTGTTGACTGGGAATTCCACATAATACCAGCGTTAGGGACAAAACCATTTCCACTTCCTGCATGCACAATGATGAGCCTATTACCTTTTGAAACGGGTTTTCTTACTCCTTCGTTACTCTTGTCGCTCTATCCTTTAAGGTGCGTGTGAAATGTATGAATGTATGTTTTATCCATATAAACGATAGGTATGTTCTGTTCTCTGCATATTTTTATGTTTCTTAAATATAGTAGGCGTAAATTTCTTATTTCGTGACGTACCATTAACAAACATCTGTTGTTTTTCGTGTTTGATCACCGAAAACCAAAAGAATGTATTTGTTTTCGCAGAGTCGCGACTTCCTGCGTAGCCATAACTATCTGCAAAGGTTTGATGTACATTTCTTATTGTGGGTACTTTTTTCTCGGATATGTGATAATTGATTATGCACCTTCTAAGCAAAGGTTTGTCGTATTGATCCATACTGATACTGGACGTTCTTTGTTTTTTAGTAGGCGCATAAGTGTCAGCATTACTTCCTGCCGGAACATCTTTTTTGATACGGGAACGCGTTCTTTGGCGAACTTTCGTAGCAGCAGAAAATCGTTCAATGAGCTGACAATAAAATAAGTCGATATAAAAGTTTTACCCATGTGTATTTTCTTACAACTAAAATGAGGAAGTAATTAAATCAGTTTTCAGTGACCGTCCTTTGAAATAAAAAGTTTTGTCGAGGTTTTTCGGCCATTTAAAAGGAGTATTAAATCTAAAAATACTATATTACGTTTTAGTTCATTAGTTGCCTCAAACGATCTTTAGATTTAATTCAAACATATATTAATATGACCAAACCGTGATTGAAATCGGAAGATGGTTCAAAACAAATGAAAAAACCGAAACGTGATAGAGAAAGGTATGAAATGAGTATTGAAATTATAATTATAAGCTAAAAAACCTATTACATTTAAGTAGGTATCTTACACAAAATTAATATGGGCCCTTTTATATACTCCTGTGGACAGAAACAGAATAGTTATTTATGCAACACGTGTATAAAGTGGTGCTTTTTTTCACGAATGGATAAAATTGACGCATGAGCCGCAGGCATGCAAAACAAAAAAAATGGTTCACTTAGTTTGCTCTAAATGGACTAAAATTGGCGTCAATTTGTTTGTCATGATGACATAACGGTGCATATAATTGACACATGAGTGTATAAAATACTTTGTCTCACCCTAATGTCACTTTTTTTAATCGTTTAACAAATAAATATTTCATCCACGAAAATCGATTTAAAAAATTTACTATCGAGTGTAAATTTGTTAAATAATTACTTTGGTTTAAAAATTTTATTGCAATAATTAAACCTTTCTTAATGGGATTGTTGACTTGACATTGTTTGCCTTTTCGGTCATGAAATTTAAAACGTTCATAATTATTTCACGACACTGCTCACTCAACTTTTTATTTTTAGTATTGCACAACCCCGGTAAGCACACTTTTCTCTGAACTGTACTGTCAAAACGAAGTTCACGAATTCTGCCAGCGAAGTGAGCTCTTGCAATCCGCATACGTCTTTGCTACGGTGCATCGGACGTTGCCAAACATCTGACTGCCAAAATTAATTTGCCGACCTGTTGATATGTGGATCGTTATATGAGCATCTAAATCAAATAGGGGCAGTTCGAGCAGGTAGAGCTGCTGTATTGTTTCCTATCGTTGGCTCTTTGGGTGATAAACGGGCTAATTGATATTATCTACAAGCCAGTTCTGAATATTATTCAATCCAAATAATATTATACATTTTTCCTCTCCCCCTTTCTAGCTCACAACATCAAACTTTTCCTATTATATGGGTGTCAATTTGAAAAGGAACCACCCTCTATATTTCGGCCCCTATAGAACATTCAATAATATGCAAAGCCACGTCACACTTATTTTCAAGAGGGACATTTTGAAGGCTGGTTTCCAATTGAATTACATCAACCCTCTGGCGGGTGCGAATACAACCCGTGAAATCTTTTTAGAAATAGCAAGTACTTGATACTTCTTTTCAGTACTTTGGAGACATAAGTAGAACCGCAAATATATCTATCAAGTGTCTTGCAATGAAACATAAACAATTAATAAAAACTAGCTTATTTTATTAAAATGTGGTCCATTATTTTCCAATCAGTGAGAAAGTCTGCTATCGAACTCCTCTCTATTACAACTAAATAAAAATCTCAGTAATAATTATCAAATGATGGTTTTTGTCAAATTTGTTCATAATTACGTATTGGTATTCATAATTGAAAAGGCTTATTGATTCAAATCATTATCGAGTATTTGTTTTATTAATTGATAATCGACGATTTGTTTTTGCTAGAATTTTTTATTTTCAACAAAATATTTTAATAGTAATCAATTAATCTAATACGCCGACTGCGCGATGATAGTTAATAAGATTAATTAATAATTATGATTTGTTTTGCTAATTATTAAAATTATGTAGTGTGTGTTAACAAATCTTTGTGTATCATTACCTATAACAATCTACGCAATACAAATGATAGCAGAATATATTAATTGTTATTCTTATTTGGTATAAATCAACAAACTGTCATGCGCGTGGCTTCGATTTTAGATTTGTCTCCATTTTAGTAGATTAGTAGTATGTTACCTCCGTTTGTCGTTTGGTGAATTTGAATGCCGATAAGAAAATTGTGTGAATAAATGTATTATTTGGTCATTAGTGTGGGCGTCGTTATGTAGTTTAAAAGTGTTTACTAATCTGTACGTGTTTATTCTGGTGATCTTGAGGGTGATTCTTTGATTTGGATTTGGATATTTTCATGCAAAAATAATGACTGACGGCAGTGCATGTGCATCAGATACTATTGGCACTCCGATTAATACATTTATAATAGAATGTAGTACTAATGCAACCATTTTGGCAAATTTTGAACGTAAGTATGTAAATAGTGAGAGACAGTGAAAATATAATTTTGCTTTGCAGAATTTCAGAAAGTAGATATAGTAGTTAGGTTAGGTAAGTAGGATCTTAGAATTTTCTCCTTGACTGGAATTTTTTGAAACATCTGTACAGTATTTTGTTATTATCCCATTTAATAATTATATTCGAGTTATATATTATTTGTATAATGTATAATGTATACACGGTGCATATCCCAGACCAGCCTCAATGGTCTAGGAACACGATGTATACTTCTAATAATATTAGCCAAAAATATGTTTTAATTTTGTCTTTTTTAATAATTGAAAGTTAAAGTGCTTTTCGAGATGTGTTGCATAGCAATTTTTTGTATGAATTATAATAAAAAAAATTAATAAATCGTTTGATCAAATGTATTATCGTTTCATTTCAAGTATCTAAGTCATTATGATGAAAAAACCGACAATTTATCATCCATATATTCAGAAAACTGTATTGATGTAGAGAACGAATGATAGGTATAGCCTCAGATTAACAACTATAATAGATGTGTTTGCTTGGATTTTTTTTGCCCCTAACATCTAGTCTCATCTTAAGCTCACTTGCGGTCACTTCCACTGCTTTGCCATATTTAGTTGCATGAAAAATGAACTTAAAACTTTAATTGAAAATGTGTTAAAAAGTTATACAATTAAAAAAGGCATTATGACTTATGCATTTGAGTTGCTACTTTTAAAATTAATTAATAATTAATTATACTTTGAACAAGTATTTGTTATAACCTTAGATACCTTTATGATTATAACTAAAAGTGGTAACGTTGCTCAAAATTTCGGTACCTTTTCAATGTGTCGATAGTAATATATTTAGTAGGGTTTTTCTTGTTTAATTACCATATAAAGAGAGATTCAAATATCGTCAGAATGCGATCGACGATTGTTTAAAATACGCCGTAGTATTGTAACGTGGTTTGTTTATACGAGCGCCATTATGACTAGAGAGTAAACATTTAGTTCTTTCGTTTTGATGTGTTTTTGAAGACTTTTGGGAACAAAATAAACTTCTGAGTTAATTAATTAAATGTTTTTGGATTATCATGGTTCCTCTGTGCCAAGTTTGTCAGAAAAACAGCCGAAATTACCAAGGCCATGTATCTACAATACCATCCCCACTTTTTGTAATTCATTCATTATTTCACTACTGGCGTTTAGAATTGTTGGCCGCAAAAATAACCATGTTCATGAATGAATTGCCATCTCTATGTTTATTATTACTCTGAAGGTATAGCAATAAGCACTAAATAAACAAAGAAATATTTGGAAATGTCTTAACACGTATTTCGGCAACTGAGTTGCCATCTAAAGTAGTTCCTCTAAAAGTAATAAATGTATTGGCAGGAATCACGAAAGGCCGATAAGGTTTCACTATCTGTTATCACGATAACTCTTCGAGTCTACTAAAGATGTCAGCCTAGTTGCCGAAATAAGTATTTGGACATCATTTTATGATATTGGTAACCAAATTAGTAGTTGTATGGGCCGCCTGAGACCAAGGTCATATGACGTCACGTGACCACGCCCCCATGACGTCACGTGACCACGCCCTCATGACGTCACGTGACCACGCCCCATGACGTCACGTGACCACGTCCCATGCACGTGACCACGCCCTATGACGTAGCTGTCATCTGTCACATGTGTCATCTGTCACACGTGTCATCTGTCACATGTGTCATCTGTCACATGTGTCATCTGTCATATGTGTCAACAGTCATGTGTTCTGTACCATATGTCATACGTCAACAGTCATGTGTTCTGTACCATATGTCATAAGTGTCGTCTGTCACCCCCGCCACGTGTGCCAACTGTCAAATGTATGCCCCCATATGTTCTGTTCATATTCTTTATTATGCGTCTATGTGCCCATATGTACGTTCCGTCGTATGTGTCATCCGTTTGTCTATGTGCCGTACGTTCCGTCGTATGTGTCATCCGTCAAATGTCTCATCTGTCATACGTGACGTAGGTGCCGTATGGCCATTATGGTCATCCGTCAAATGTCTCATCAGTCATACGTGACGTGTGTGACGTATATGCGTTCAGTCGTACGTGTCATCCGTCAAATCCTTGCCATCTATCGTCGTCGTCGTTATTCTACACTATCCAACAGGTGTCGGTAATACAGTTACCTTGTCCTGCCATCTATCGTCGTCGTCATTAATCTACATTGTCCAACAGGTGTCGGTATTACAGTTACCTTGTCCTGCCAACTATCGTCGTAGTCGTAAACATACATTATCCATTAGGTGTCGGTAATACAGTTACCTTGCCATCTATCGTAGTCATTGCCATAACGGCACTAACAACTATTTGTTATTCACCAGAGTGCCAAAACGGGCGTGGGTAGCTGGGGTAGCAAAGCTACTTTTCCCGTATACTGCGCATGTTTTCCGTTACATATAGGCCTAAAAAGACACATTTCGACGATCTGCGCACTTACTAAAAGGCATTTCCCCATATCTCTGTTATTATTTGTCGGATTGGAGTCTAATAAACGCCATTATATTTGTTAGATCATTATCGTATACAGGATGTACAAAAAGATGCCAATAAGGCGCTAACGTATATCTTTGCTATTATTAGTCAGATTTTTATGGAACAAACGCCATTATATTTGTTAGATTATTATCGTATACAGAATGTACAAAAAAGATGCCAATAAGGCACTAACGTATATCTTTGCTATTATTAATCGGATTTTTATGGAACAAACGCCATTATATTTGTTAGATTATTATCGTATACAGAATGTACAAAAAAGATGCCAATAAGGCACTAACTTATATCTTTGCTATTATTAGTCAGATTTTTATGGAACAGACGATATTATGATTGTTAGATTATTGTCGTATACAGGGTGTGTGGAAACTTTGGTGTAAAATGAGGAATACACTATTTAAAATGAAATTAAAAAAATGTAAAACGCAATTCGAATAAACGCCATTATGTTTGTTAAATTATTATCGTATGCAGGATGTACGTCAAGGTAACCAAAGCGAAAAGTCTTACGCAATAGATAAAACTATGTATACAGATAATTAATCAATGTAATTGCGTATAAAAATGAGTCCAGTTGATGCAATCATATTAAGAGTCTTACGTAATAGAAGAATGTATGCAAATGGCAATAGATAAAATTACGTATGCAGATAATTATTATTTAGTATGATTGCATATAAAATAAGTCCGGTTGATGCAATCGTATGCAGATAAGTATTCCGTGTAATTGCATATAAATTGATCTAAAACGAGAGGCTTACGTAATACATAAAATTACGTATACCGATAACTATTCAATGCATTCTCTTGAAGGTTACACATTTGAAAAATAAAAATATTAGATTCAGTTTATATATAAATATAAGATCAATTTTTGTGATTTGTTATGGGACAAAAGACATTATGATTGCTATATTATTATCGTATACATGATGCGCAAAAAAAGATACCATTAGGGCACTAACGTATATCTTTGGTATTATATTTGTTGGATTATTATCGTATACAGGATGTGTAGAAGAGATGCCATTAGGGCACTAGCACATATCTCTGCTATTATTGGTCAGATTGAAGTCGATCAAACGCGCTGGAAGATGTACTTATACCAATAACAGAACCAATTTCGTGACAACATAATGATTATAAAGTTATGCGACTTAGAGGACTGCGATATAAATTCTTAACTTGTTAAAAAATAAATATCTGGTTCTTTTATTAGTTATATACGTGGAAAGTTTGGCGAATTGGTTTCTGTAAAACACTGTGTTAAGGCTAGGCTGTATTTTCCTCTTACTAACTAACAACAAAGTAGAATTGACGGCCGTTGAACTCGATAGGCTACTTAAAGAAATACCAAATTTTCCGACAAACAACTTTTCTTAACTTTTGCATACAAGAAGAGTACAAGGAAAGGTGCGACGTTATTGTAAACAACGATAAAACAGTTGGCAAAGATTTCCTCACTTGACTCACATCTAATGCAAGATTTAAAATATACAACAAGTTTATTTGTCAAATAACCAGTCCTGGATTTAACAAGATCATTGGAAATCAAATTATAGATATCGTCAACAGCATTACCATATTGGAGTAAAAGTGAACAAATATACGGTGGAGTGAAAAAAGATAGAAGAAAAAATATTATTGAATTTTAAACAGCATGCCTTCGTACAAATACCAAATTATAGATATCGTCAACAGCATTACCACATTGGAGTAAAGTGAACAAATATACGGTGGAGTGAAGAAGATAGAAGAAAAAATATTATTGAATTTTAAACAGCATGCCTTCGTACAAATAAGTCGTATAGGTAAGAAAACCATATTACTCTGCTTTATAAGGTGGCACTTTGTTATTATTAATCAGATTAATGTTGAATAAACGGTATTATGTTAGGTACGTCACTACGACGATGTGTAGTCGTAAAATGTTATACAGGGTGTAGTCGTAAAAATATTAGGGTGTAAAGGTATACAGGGTTGTGTAAAAGAAGCAAACCCCGCGAGGATGAGAGAAGTCGGGGCATCCTCGTCTCTTATTGATCAGCGTCCTGGTGTATGATTGGACTCGTTCTCTGGTTGGTTAACGTCCTCGTGTCTGATTGGCCAAACTACACCATCAGATGTCGACAATGCAGTTACCTTGCCATCTATCGTCGTCAATCTACATTATCCACCAGATGTCGGTACTACAGTTACCTTGTCTTGCCATCTGTTGTCGTCGTCGTCGTCAATCTACATGGTCCACCACGTCTCCCTAATACAGTTAACCTTGTGTCATCTTCTATCTAGCCGTGACGTCGATAACCTACCATAGCAAACCCACGAAATCTTGTGTAGCGGAAGTATACCCAAATTATTATCGGATTGGACTAGTTCTCTGGTTGATTAGCGTCCTCGTGTCTGATTGGCTAAACTACACCACCGGATGTCGTCAATGCAGTTACCTTGCCATCTATCGTCGTCGTAAACCTACATTCTCCACCAGGTGTCGGTAATACAGTTACCTTGTCTTGCCATCTGTTGTCGTCGTCGTCAATCTACATGGTCCACCACATCTCCTTAATACAGTTAACCTTGTGTCATCTTTTATCTAGCCGTGACGTCGATAACCTAGCATAGCAAACCCACGAAATCTTGTGTAGCGGAAGTAAACCAAAATTATTATCGGATTGGACTCGTTCTCTGGTTGGTTAACGTCATCGTGTCTGATTGGCCAAACTACACCACCAGATGTCGACAATGCAGTTACCTGCCATATATCGTCGTCAACCTACATTATCCACCAGGTGTCGGTATTACAGTTACCTTGTCTTGCTATCTATCGTCGTCAGCCTACATTATCCACCCAATACACAACTACTCTATTGGAAATTTCTATGTAGAAGGTTATACTCCTTTAGAAGATTGTATAACTCTGCTACAAGATAGTAAAAATTGTACATCCAGAATTCTCCGTTATACTCTGTGTCGATTGCAAAAATGTGGGCAAAGTTGTCAAAAAATAAAAGTCTGCAAAACAGTTGCTGTCTTGTGTTTAACAATATGTTGCAATATGTTTATTGGGGTAACAACAATACAAGAAAGTTGACGGGCTTACAAATAAATTTACTACTAAAAAAAAGAAATCGACGCAAGGAAGAAGGTTATAAATTACATTCTCTCTTTGCATGCACCTCTAAGAAAGGAGAACAGAGACAATGTTCGAATTATACAAACGTGTTACATTATAGCTGGAGAGACTTACTTGTCTAGAGCCAGCACCCATTACCATAAACAATAAAAAACAAATATATATCTCCTAAGTGTTTACAACAACAATAGAGCAGTTCTTATTGCATATGGTTATGTTACAATTTTTTATAATAATGAATGTATGGAGATAATATGTTTGCCTACAAAACAAGAAACGTTTTTTTAACATTTACTACAAATGGTATTAGGTCTTACCTAAGACAACACATTCGCTAAGATAGAAAATATTTATAATTTTGTATAACAGAGTAAGATGGAATGTATCGGGAGAATTGTAACGTAATTGTAAATAATAGTAATAAAACAGTTGGCATAAGACTTCTTACCTATTAATTATATAGAGATTGAATAATAATAAGGAGAAACATGTTCGAACCTCTCAAAAATGCTATATTAAGGTTGGAGATACAGAAGTGGTAATATTTGGAATTAAAGAAGTTATGCGTAGATGTAGAATCCGGTACATATTAAAACTACACAATATATAAATGTTTTTCACCTTTCGAATTACTAGTTAGAACGAGAATTAGAAGAAGAAAAAAGACTAAGATTAAAGTATCAAAATAAAAATTGACGTAGTAAAATATACACTCGACAGAAACAAAGAAAGAGTTGTATTTCGTGTGTATACGTTTTGATAAACCTGTATAAATATTCTAATAAAAACATTTAAAGATATCGTTGTTTTACAATTTTTTCCACTTTTGTTCCTATTGAATGTTAAAGAAATATATATATAATGAATCCCCATATTTTAATTGAGAAAATGAAATTCAGTAAGACTTTGCAGTGACCTTTCTGAGGCACAAATATGTATTTAATTTTCTATAAAAAAAATGTATCATATGTGTCTATATATATACCAATAAGATGCATTTTTTTATCGAACAAAAACAAAAGGTCAATACATCGAATGGTCAATATACAGGGTGTCGACATGAAGATGTAAAAAAAAGTCACTCTGCTATTATTGGTTTGATAACGAAAACAATACGTCATTATGACGTTCAATCAATATACAGGGTGCCGACATAAAGATGTCAAAAGGCACTACTACGTTCAATCAATATACAGGGTATCGACATAAAGATGTCAAAAAGGCACTACTACGTTCGATCAATATACAGGGAATCGACATAAAGATGTCATAAGGGAACTCTGCTACTAAAGAACAAAGGTGGGAAAATTTGTAAAACAACGATGCCTTTAAAAGATTTATTAAAATGTTTATAAAGGTTTAACAAAATTTATACACAAAATACAACTCTTTCTTTGTTTCTGTTGGGTGTGTGTTTTAACACGTCAAATTTCATTTTTATCCTATAATCTAAGTCTATTTCTTCTAATTCTTGTTCCAACCAGTAAATTGAAAGGTACAAAACATTTATATTGTCTAGTTTTAATATGTAGCGGATTCTACCTCTATGCATAACTTCTTTAATTCCAGATATTACCACTTCTGTACCTTCTGCAAATTCTTCTAGTCGATGACAATCCCTAAATTTTATGTTATCCGCAATTTCTTGCATTTTAACAACGTTAACCCTCTCCACCTCCACTTGGGTAAATGGAACGTCTACATTTTTCCATGCGTCTGTGTAAAATTGCAAGTTTTCGATTTTGGCAAATGTGTTATCGTTAAAACTCGTATATCCATTTGTAGTAAAGGTAGCAAATGGTTTTTCGGTTGTATGCCCCCATATGTTCTGTGATATCATATTCTTCATTATGTGTCTATGTGCCCGTATGTACGCTCCGTCGTATGTGTCATCCGACATTACGACATACGTCACATATGACGGAACACACACACGTCACGTATGACAGATGAGACATTTGACGGATGGCCATACGGCACGTACGTCACGTATGACAGATGAGACATTTGACGGATGACACATACGACGGAACGTACGTACGGCACATAGACAAACGGATGACACATACGACGGAACGTACATACGGGCACATAGACACATAATAAAGAATATGATATCACAGAACATATGGGGGCATACAACCGAAAAACCATTTGCTACCTTTACTACAAATGGATATACGAGTTTTAACGATAACACATTTGCCAAAATCGAAAACTTGCAATTTTACACAGACGCATGGAAAAATGTAGACGTTCCATTTACCCAAGTGGAGGTGGAGAGGGTTAACGTTGTTAAAATGCAAGAAATTGCGGATAACATAAAATTTAGGGATTGTCATCGACTAGAAGAATTTGCAGAAGGTACAGAAGTGGTAATATCTGGAATTAAAGAAGTTATGCATATGCTACATATTAAAACTAGACAATATAAATGTTTTGTACCTTCCAAATTACTGGTTGGAACAAGAATTAGAAGAAATAGACTTAGATTATAGGATAAAAATAAAATTTGACGTGTTAAAACACACACCCAACAGAAACAAAGAAAAAGTTGTATTTTGTGTATAAATTTTGTTAAACCTTTATAAACATTTTAATAAATCTTTTAAAGGCATCGTTGTTTTACAAATTTTCCCACCTTTGTTCTTTAGTAGCAGAGTTCCCTTATGACATCTTTATGTCGATTCCCTGTATATTGATCGAACGTAGTAGTGCCTTTTTGACATCTTTATGTCGACACCCTGTATATTGATTGAACGTAGTAGTGCCTTTTGACATCTTTATGTCGACACCCTGTATATTGATTGAACGTCATAATGACGTATTGTTTTCGTTATCAAACCAATAATAGCAGAGTGTCTTTTTTTTACATCTTCATGTCGACACCCTGTATATTGATCATTCGATGTATTGACCTTTTGTTTTTGTGCGATAAAAAAATGCATCTTATTGGTATATATATAGACACATATGATAAATTTTTTTTTTAGAAAATTAAATACATATTTGTGCCTCAGGGTGGGCCTGGTTTTGTTATAACAGAAAGGTCACTGCAAAGTCTTACTGCATTTCATTTTCTCAATTAAAATATGGGGATTCATTATATATATTTCTTTGACATTAAATAGGAACAAAAGTGGAGAAAATTGTAAAACAACGATATCTTTAAATGTTTTCATTAGAATATTTATACAGGTTTATTAAAACGTATACACACGAAATACAACTCTTTCTTTGTTTCTGTCGAGTGTATATTTTACTACGTCAATTTTTAATTTAATACTTTAATCTAAGTCTATTTCTTCTTCTTATTCTCGTTCTAACTAGAAATTCGAAAGGTAGAAAACATTTATATATTGTGTAGTTTTAATATGTACCGGATTCTACCTCTACGCATAACTTCTTCAATTCCAAATATTACCACTTCTGTATCTCCAACCTTAATATAGCATTTTTGAGAGGTTCGAACATTTTTCTCCTTATTATTATTCAATCTCTATATAATTAATAGGTAAGAAGTCTTATGCCAACTGTTTTATTACTATTATTTACAATTACGTTAATATTCTCCCGATACATTCCATCTTACTCTGTTATACAAAATTATAAATATTTTCTATCTTAGCGAATGTGTTGTCTTAGGTAAGACGTAATACCATTTGTAGTAAATGTTAAAAAAACGTTTCTTGTTTTGTAGGCAAACATATTATCTCCATACATTTATTATTATAAAGTATTGTAACATAACCATATGCAATAAGAACTGCTCTATTGTTGTTGTAAACACTTAGAAAATATATATTTGTTTTTTATTGTTCATGGTAATGGGTGCTGGCTCTAGACAAGTAAGTCTCTCCAGCTATAATGTAACACGTTTGTATAATTCGAACATTGTCTCTGTTCTCCTTTCTTAGAGGTGCATGCAGAGAGAGAATGTAATTTATAACCTTCTTCCTTGCGTCGATTTCTTTTTTTTAGTAGTATATTTATTTGTAAGCCCGTCAACTTTCTTGTATTGTTGTTACCCCAATAAACATATTGCAACATATTGTTAAACACAAGACAGCAACTGTTTTGCAGACTTTTATTTTTTGACAACTTTGCCCACATTTTTGCAATCGACACAGAGTATAACGGAGAATTCTGGAAGTACAATTTTTACTATCTTGTAGCAGAGTTATACAATCTTCTAAAGGAGTATAACCTTCTACATAGAAATTTCCAATAGAGTAGTTGTATATTGGGTGGATAATGTAGGCTGACGACGATAGATAGCAAGACAAGGTAACTGTAATACCGACACCTGGTGGATAATGTAGGTTGACGACGATAGAGGGCAAGGTAACTGCATTGTCGACATCTGGTGGTGTAGTTTGGCCAATCAGACACGATGACGCTAACCAACCAGAGAACGAGTCCAATCCGATAATAATTTGGGTTTACTTCCGCTACACAAGATTTCGTGGGTTTGCTATGTTAGGTTATCGACGTCACGGCTAAATAAAAGATGACACAAGGTTAACTGTATTAAGGAGACGTGGTGGACCATGTAGATTGACGACGACGACAACAGATGGCAAGACAATGTAACTGTATTACCGATACCTGGTGGAGAATGTAGGTTCACGACGACGATAGATGGCAAGGTAACTGCATTGACGACATCTGGTGGTGTAGTAAAGCCAATCAGACACGAGGACGCTAATCAACCAGAGAACGAGTCCAATCCGATAATAATTTGGGTATACTTCCGCTACACAAGATTTCGTGGGTTTGCTATGTTAGGTTATCGACGTCACGGCTAGATAGAAGATGACACAAGGTTAACTGTATTAAGGAGACGTGGTGGACTATGTAGATTGACGACGACGACGACAACAAATGGCAAGACAAGGTAACTGTAGTACCGACACCTGGTGGATAATGTAGATTGACGACGATAGATGGCAAGGTAACTGCATTGTCGACATCTGGTGGTGTAGTTTGGCCAATCAGACACGAGGACGCTAACCAACCAGAGAACGAGTCCAATCATACACCAGGACGCTGATCAATAAGAGACGAGGATGCCCCGACTTCTCTCATCCTCGCGGGGTTTGCTTCTTTTACACAACCCTGTATACCTTTACACCCTAATATTTTTACGACTACACCCTGTATAAAATTTTACGACTACACATCGTCGTAGTGACGTACCTAACATAATACCGTTTATTCAACATTAATCTGATTAATAATAACAAAGTGCCCCCTTATAAAGCAGAGTAATATGGTTTTCTTACCTATACGACTTATTTGTACGAAGGCATGCTGTTTAAAATTCAATAATATTTTTTCTTCTATCTTTTTCACTCCACCGTATATTTGTTAACATTTACTCCAATGTGGTAATGCTGTTGACGATATCTATAACTTGGTATTTGTACGAAGGCATGCTGTTTAATATTCAATAATATTTTTTCTTCTATCTTTTTTCACTCCACCGTATATTTGTTCACTTTTACTCCAATATGGTAATGCTGTTGACGATATCTATAATTTGATTTCGAATGCTCTTGTTGAATCCAGGACTGGTTATTTGACAAATAAACTTGTTGTATATTTTAAATCTCGCATTAGATGTGAGCCAAGTGAGGAAATCTTTGCCAACTGTTTTATCGTTGTTTACAATAACGAGGCACCTTTCCTTGTACTCTTCTTGGATGCAAAAGTTAAAGAAAGTTGTTTCTCGGAAAATTTGGTATTTCTTTAAGTAGCCTATCGAGTTCAACGGCCGTCAATACTACTTTGTTGTTAGTTAGTAAGAGGAAAATACAGCTTAGCCTTTACACAGTGTTTCACAGAAACCAATTCGCCAAACTTTCCACATATATAACTATTAAAAGAACCAGGTATTTATTTTTTAACAAGTTAAGAATTTCTATCGCAGTCCTCTAAGTCGCATAACTTTATAATCATTATGTTGTCACGAAATTGGTTCTGTTATTGGTATAAGTACATCTTCCAGCGCGTTTGATCGACTTCAATCTGACCAATAATAGCAGAGATATGTGCTAGTGCCCTAATGGCATCTCTTCTACACATCCTGTATACGATAATAATCTAACAAATATAATACCAAAGATATACGTTAGTGCCCTAATGGTATCTTTTTTTGCGCATCATGTATACGATAATAATATAGCAATCATAATGTCTTTTGTCCCATAACAAATCACAAAAATTGATCTTATATTTATATATAAACTGAATCTAATATTTTTATTTTTCAAATGTGTAACCTTCAAGATAATGCATTGAATAGTTATCGGTATACGTAATTTTATGTATTACGTAAGCCTCTCGTTTTAGATCAATTTATATGCAATTACACGGAATACTTATCTGCATACGATTGCATCAACCGGACTTATTTTATATGCAATCACACTAAATAATAATTATCTGCATACATAATTTTATCTATTGCGATTTGCATACATACTAAATCTATTACGTAAGACTCTTAATATGATTGCATCAACTGGACTCATTTTTATATGCAATTACATTGATTAATTATCTGTATACATAGTTTTATCTATTGCGTAAGACTTTTCGCTTTGGTTACCTTGACGTACATACTGCATACGATAATAATTTAACAAACATAATGGCGTTTATTCGAATTGCGTTTCACATTTTTTTAATTTCATTTTAAATAGTGTATTCCTCATTTTACACTAAAGTTTTTACACATCCTGTATACGACAATAATCTAACAATCATAATATCGTTGGTTCCATAAAAATCTGACTAATAATAGCAAAGATATACGTTAGTGCCTTATTGGCATCTTTTTTGTACATTCTGTATACGATAATAATCTAACAAATATAATGGCGTTTGTTCCATAAAAATCTGACTAATAATAGCAAAGATATACGTTAGTGCCTTATTGGCATCTTTTTGTACATCCTGTATACGATAATAATCTAACAAATATAATGGCGTTTATTAGACTCCAATCCGACAAATAATAACAGAGATATGGGGAAATGCCTTTTAGTAAGTGCGCAGATCGTCGAAATGTGTCTTTTTAGGCCTATATGTAACGGAAAACATGCGCAGTATACGGGAAAAGTAGCTTTGCTACCCCAGCTACCCACGCCCGTTTTGGCACTCTGGTGAATAACAAATAGTTGTTAGTGCCGTTATGGCAATGACTACGATAGATGGCAAGGTAACTGTATTACCGACACCTAATGGATAATGTATGTTTACGACTACGACGATAGTTGGCAGGACAAGGTAACTGTAATACCGACACCTGTTGGATAATGTAGATTAATGACGACGACGATAGATGGCAGGACAAGGTAACTGTATTACCGACACCTGTTGGATAGTGTAGAATAACGACGACGACGATAGATGGCAAGGATTTGACGGATGACACGTACGACTGAACGCATATACGTCACACACGTCACGTATGACAGATGAGACATTTGACGGATGACCATAATGGCCATACGGCACCTACGTCACGTATGACAGATGAGACATTTGACGGATGACACATACGACGGAACGTACGGCACATAGACAAACGGATGACACATACGACGGAACGTACATATGGGCACATAGACACATAATAAAGAATATGAACAGAACATATGGGGGCATACATTTGACAGTTGGCACACGTGGCGGGGGTGACAGACGACACTTATGACATATGGTACAGAACACATGACTGTTGACGTATGACATATGGTACAGAACACATGACTGTTGACACATATGACAAATGACACATGTGACAGATGACACGTGTGACAGATGACACATGTGACAGATGACAGTTACGTCATAGGGCGTGGTCACGTGCATGGGACGTGGTCACGTGACGTCATGGGGCGTGGTCACGTGACGTCATGGGGGCGTGGTCACGTGGCGTCATATGACCTTGGTCTCAGGCGGCCCATACAACTACTCAAATTTAATAAATATTTGTTTATTATCAATAAAGGGGCTTTTTTCAAGCTGTGATTGTTAACAAATTTATGGGCATAATTATTCATTCTGAAATAATTATGACAAAATATGTGATACATATATTATAATGGCTCGAAATGAGCGTATACTAATTATCAATATAGAAATATTATTAGGAACGTACTGTTATTTAATAGAGAAATAGAAATGGAAAATTATACTTACCAGGAGGTATTATGATACCTGTTTTCAATTAATTATTAAATTCTTTCATAGTTTCTTGAATTATTCAGTTTAATTGTTGAAACTGCATTTGACATAGTTTCAAGGAGATGAGCAAATCTGAAAATTTTATTAAATTGAATTTGTTATATAGAATAGTGAATGAAAAACTCAAGTTGAACTTGGAACTCTATTGTTAATAGAGTAAATAAACAGTGAGTTAGTTAGTATGTAACGAGGTATGTTAAAAAATTAAACGGACAATGTGGTATTACAACAATTTTCAGACAATCATAGTTTTTTTTTATTTCTTCGCATCGACCTACAAGGTCATTAGCGGTATACATGGTACACATTTCTTAATACAAAATAAATTAACAGTTACATGGTAGATATTGAAACAAATGAGAATACATTAGCGGTATATGATACATAATTCATAATTAATATAATAAACAACAGAAAACAGGTGTCTCAGTGCAGTATTACCGTTTAGTTTAGGTATAGTGTGTGACGGTAGAATGGTTACATCTTATGTAACATATTTGCACTTTTCAGAAAAGCTATAACACTTGATGGGTCTGAGGCATTCCTAAGATTTCCTTAATATTTCGTGGCTAATTTTGTAGGTCCTTCGTTGTAGATCATACATCGGGCAATCGATTAGTAGATGATGTACGCCGATATATTCATAACAGAAATTGCAAAACGGAGGATACTCCCTTGTTATTAAGTATTCATGCGTATATCTGGTATGTCCTAGACGTAGGCGGGTGATTATTACCTGGTTCCTTCTGTTTTCTGTTGTTATATGCCAATGTCCGAAGTTAGATTTTAAGTGTTTTAATTTAGATTCGGTTTCTTGCCAAAAAGTGATCCACCGTTTTATGATTTGGTCCTTGAAGTATGATTTCAAATTAGTTGATATCGATAGATTACAAGCTAGACTGTTTTGATAAGTTGCCGCTTGTGCTTTCTCGTCTGCTTCCTCATTACCTTTGATTCCCTCATGCGATGGAATCCAAATGAATCTGATACCTTGGTTATGGTTGTACAATTGTTCTAACTCTTTCCTTAGTAAATTAACTATTGGATGTGTTTCGTAGAATCTTCCAAATTATTTTAGTTAGTTCAATGAGTCTGTCAAAATGATAAAGTTTTTATCTTGTTGATGTTTGGCATGTTATACTGCTTTGAATATTGCATATAGTTCTCCAGAATGGATATGTTCTGTGCCTGATAGTTTGAATATTTCAGAGTTAGTATTTGTTACTATGACTGCTCCAACATTTTCCCCTTTTTTAGATGCGTCTGTATATATCTCTGTGTACCCATGATATTTGCTTGTGATTTTCTCAAGTTTTTGATGTATAGTATGAATATTATAGTCATGTTTATTGAGATCCGTTAATTTAGTATGGATTTTAGGAGAGACCCGTGCCCAAGGATGAATGTCGGTTTTAGAGACACCATTTGAAAAGGTTGAAGGAAACCAGACATAGTTATGGCTTTTCAATTATCTGCGAATTTTTCATAGAAAGGAGGGTTCCAGTATTTACTTTGGAAGCAGAAAGGTTATATGTCTGATATTGTATTCTTATAGGTTGGGTGTTGGGTGTTGCTGGATATTTTTCCTGCGTATGATCGGCTCAGAATCGGCCCTCTATAACTTGCTTTTCCTGCTTCGCAATTTAACCTATTTTTGGGAATACTGCGAAATGCTCCTAGTATTGTGCTTAGTGCCTGATTATGGATGACATCAAGGGGCCTCAAGATTGACTGTTTTGCTGAAATGTATGCAATGCAACCATAGTCTATTTCTGACCTAGCTAATGCTCGATATACCATCATCAGTGTTTTTCCATCCGTACCCCAGTGTTTGTTGGCTAGACACTTTAGGAGATTTAAACCTGACTGACATGACAGAACAATTTAATTATTGTCAGCTTTCCAATTTAATTTTTGATCCAAAATTAATCCCAATAAATTTATTTGTGTATATTTTTTGGAGAATACTATGCATCCTGTTTTTTCAGATGAAAAAGTCATTTGTTTTAGTCCATTTCTCTAACTCCTTTATTTGATTTTGTAGCGATGTTTAAATTTTTTCCATTCATAAATATAATTAAGCCATCGGCAAATAGCCTAGCTTGGACCGGTTTGTTAATTGTTTTGAGGATGTCGTTAATTGCAATTAGAAATAGTGTGGGACTCATTATTGACTCTTGTGAGATTCCATTCACCTGTTGTTTGGTGCTGGATAATGTACCATTGCTTCTTACTTGGAAAAGTCAACTAAAGTTGTTAATAAAAGCTGAAATATTCAATTAATACTTCCAGTTTTGCAGTTTTAATAAAATTTGATGATGCCATGCAGTATTAAAAGCCTTACTGAGGTCAAAAGACACTGCCACACATTCCTGTTTATCAACAAAATCCTAATTTATTTGACTTTCTAAATCTATAATGTTATCTAATATAGATCTATTTGACCGAAAGGCTGATTGTTCTGCAAATAATTGGTTGTTTGATTCTTGGCACCATAATAGCCTGCGAATTATATATTTTTCATGAAGCTTACATGTACTTCATGTGAGTGATATCAGTCTATAAGACTTGGGCAATAGAGAAGATTTTTGTGGTTTGAGAATGGGTATTATTATAGCTCGTCTCCAGACATCTGGGAACTTATGTTGATTCCAGATCAAATTAAATATCTCTAGCAAATGCTGTTTTGCAAAGTACGGAAGATTCTTCAAAAATACAGTCAGGATATCGTCCGGTGCCGGTAAGGTGTCTTTAATAGATTGCAATGCTTCAGAAAACTCTTCTATTGGAATTAGATTATTAATTTGATCTAAGTTTTCCTCAATTGTTATTGGGGAAGATTCAGCTAATGTTTGAGGTTCAAGAAATCAGCATCATAGTTGTCATCACTTGAAGATTTTCTATATTGTTCTGCAAAAATATCAGCAATTTCGCTAGAGTTCGAGATTAAAGCGTTGTTTTTTTTAACGCAGGGGTTTCATTAATTATACTTTTTCTCGATATTTTTTCACCTCATTCCATACTGACGATAATGGCGTGAAACTATTTATACTTTTCAGGTAGTTGTGCTATGTTTCTTTTTGGCTATTTCGTGTTGTGCGCCTCGCATTTGCTCTTTGTATTTTGTATTCTAATAGGTTCTCATTTATTTTGTGTCGTTTGAACTGGTACCATGAATGTTTACTGGCTTTTATTGCAGCATCACAAGCATTATTCCTCCAAGGTATAGGACTGTGTTTTTTGAGATAACCAGTTTTCCCAATTTCATCAAAGGCAGCAGATAGTATTATAGAATTGAAATTATTGAGGGTTTCAAGAACGTTGTCGGTTATTTTTAGGTTAGTAATGTTTTTCCCAATGTGATCTGCGAACTTTTTTCAATTTGCTTTGTTAAGCTTCCATCTTTTCAAAGGATTTGTGTTGTTATCATTATTTGATTTATTCGGTAAGTTTTCTATGATAATGGAAAAATGGTCACTGTTGTATAGATCAACGACCTCTCTCCAATTGAAGTCAGTTATGATGTTCGAAGTGCACCGTGATAAATCTATAGCAGAGAAATTTTTTGTAGCTGCATTGAATCTAGTCATGCCTCCATCATTCAATAGTGAAATATTCATTGTGTCTAAGTCTTTCATTTTTCTACCTCTTGTGTCGATGCTCTCTGATCTCCAAGAAAAATGGTCACCATTAAAGTCGCCGAGGATAATAAATGGATTAGGTAGTTGGTTTGTTAGAAGTTTCAACTCGTGTTGGTCTATGGCTTGACTGGAGGGTATGTAAATATTGCATAATATAGGAGTTGATAGTTGTACGGCTTCAAATGAGGTGTTTATTTGTATTGAGGTTGCTGCTAATAGTGATTTAGTGTAGATGGCAACTCCACCACTGGCTACTTCAGAAATTATATTTTTGAAGAATCCGGTATTACATCTTGGTGTATTGTTTTTGTTCACATGAAAATGTGTTTCTTGAAAACATATTATATCTGGCGAATATACTGCAAACAATAGTTAGTAATAGTAATGGATGTGATAACCATTCAAATTCCATTGTAGAATGGTCTGGACAGTATATATTTACTTAGAAACAGCTATCGGCAGATGCGTCACTGCTAGGGTCGGTATCTGTCTGTCTTTCTAGTTTTTTTCCGTAGTTTTGTACATTTTTTTTAGGCTTCTAACTTATATTTGTGGGAAAACTTGTAGCAGCATTTCTATTAAGCTATTTATATTGTAGGTGTAATCTTTGGCTATATTGATAACATCTTGAACTCCAGTGAGTCTTCCAGTAATGAAGTGAATTGGTCGGCATTTAATACGAATGGAGGACTGTGTTTACCTATAAAATCTCTAACTTGTTTCATTTCTTCTAGTTTGGATAAGTTATTTCAATGAGATTTTTCTTCTTTTCCTTTTCATTTGGCTTTTTTGGATTTTCTGGGATAGTAAAAGTGAGCTGTTCAGTTGGAGTGGATTGCTGAGAGTATTCTGGAGTGGATACAGTAACTTCTGAAAAACTTCTTTTATTAGTTGTAGGTTGATCTGGTAATTGATTGGTTTCCATTGTATCAACTTTTTCATTTGAATTTTGTGGTGTTTGATCATTGATAGTTTTTTCTTGATTTATGTTTGTGATAGGAGATGAAGTGCAGGACACAGTGTCTGTTCAATTAGAAACATGCTCTTCTGATGTAGGTGCATTTATATTTTGGTTTGAGTGAAGTGTGTTGCTTGTTGTGGTTGGGAGATATGTTAGGAAAGGAGTGTCTGGTTTGGTATGAGTTGTAGGAGTAGTCTCCGTAGGAATTGGTTCTTTCGATCGAGTTAGAGGTGCTGATGTATGTATTGAAATATTTGGGCACTGTGAAGATAGATGACCTGGATTTCTACAGTTGAAACATTTTTGATTGTCACAAGATAAAAAAATACGGAAATTGAGAGTATCGTATTCTAGATCGAAATATTCTGGAATAGTTATATTATCTAGAGGCGCAATGTCTTTTCGAGGGTGTAATAAGTCGTCTTACTTGAATTGTTTCGTTGCTGACATTTATGTGGCCGTAGTTGTTAATAAAGTTATCTACTCCTTCTTTGCTTGATAGAAATATACATAGCCTATTATTAGAAATCCTGGAAATATGAGTAATATTCTTTGGTTCAACTAGAGGACCGATTTCGTTCAGATAGTCTTGTAATTTCGTGTTTGTTATGGTAATAAGAAAAATTGCTTGATTGCGTGATGGATAATATTGTTGTGTCAAAGCGGTCGAATATGACATATTATTAGCCTGTGAAGAATTATTCATTTTGGTCAGATGTAGAAATTTTAATCATCGCTGAGTGCGATCCTGTCATTCAATAATTTTGAGGACAAAAACTGGTAGTATTTAATGTGGTCAATAGAACGATTTATTTATAAAACATATAAGTCTTAAATTATTTTAGAATTGTAATTGTGCCAAGTACCAGGTTAACAGGTTAAGTCGATAGTACTGTTACGAACTCGCACACCGAAGTAGATAATAAGTACGGTCCTGTAATCTTATGTTAACGGAGTTGAAAAGATGGCGAGAGCGCCGAACTCTGAGAAGGTCTATTGGGATTTTTTGTGACCGTTTTTATAGACATGTACTCCGAAGATCTTTTAAGGATTGAGCCGGCATTTGAAAAATATTCCGAAGAGAAAAGAATATTCCAGAGAGCCAATTGTTTTTGTGTAAGCCGCAATCTGGAATTATCTAGTACAAGAGGCACTAATATATAAACGACCGACCAGCGAGAGGAGTGGAGTTTATAAAGTGATCTCGTGATATAAACAGCGAACAAGTAAATACTCTAAGTAGTTAAAATTTGAGAGGTTGGTCTTGAAAGACATGTCTGGTCTATTTGGACGTCATCGTAGTACTGGGGAAGACATTTGACGAACACATGAAGAATTTGGAAGACGTATTCAAACGACTCCAAGCTGCCCAGGTCATGTTTAGCCCGAAGAAATGTCAGCTGTTCCAAAACCCAGTCAAATGTCTAGGTCATATAGTGAGCAATGAAGGAGTGGCGGTGGATCCGGAGAAAATTGCGTCCATTCAGTAATGGCCGCAACCAACCGACAAACATCAAATTAGGAGCTTCCTTGGACTTTGCACATATAATAGAAGATTTATCAGGAAGTTTAGAGATATTGCCAAGCCTCTAACTCGACTTAAAGGAGAAGCAAGAGCTTTCCAATGGGACGAAGACTGTCAAACAGCTTTTGAAACTTTTGAGAGGTATTTAGAGACGGCGCCGATATTAGAATACCCATAACCAGAGGGAAACTTCATTCATCACACTGACGCAAGCAACGTAGGAATTGGAGGAGTGCTCTCACAGATCCAAGGAGGGTAAGAAAGTGTGCTTGGATATTCCAGTAAAGTCCTCTCCAAACCAGAACGAAACTACTGCGTCACAAGAAAAGAACTTTTGGAGGTAGTGGAGTCCGTGGAACGCTTTTACCACTATCTCTATGGTGGGAAGTTCTTAATCCGGACTAATCATGCAGCACTCAAGTAGTTGATGCAGTTCAAGAATCACGAGGGCCAGATCGATAGATGGATTGAACGACTTCAAGAGTACGATTTCAACATCAAACATCGAGCTGGTGTGAGTCACCTAAATGCCGACTCCCTGTCCAGACGGCCGTGCCCAACAGACTGCTTCCACTGCAACAAGGCGGAATCTAGAGAAGCTGCAGTTAAAAGAACTTATGTAGTCAACGAGGAATGGTCACCCACCAGGATCAGAGAAGATCAGGAGAATGATCCTCACCTGAAGATGATCCGGTAATGGAAGGAAGAGAATCGACGACCTACATGGCAAGAAGTGTCAAGACTTTCACCGACACTCAAGGCATTTTGGGCTCAGTGGGACTCCCTTGTCCTGGAAGAAGGGCTGTTGAAAAGAGTCCTAGAAAACGATGATGGTTCCGAGATGAGGAAACAGCTAGTTATCCTGAGAACGAGAGTAGCTTAGGTACTAAAGAAGTTACACGTCAGTACATCGGGAGGTAATCTGGAAGAGAAGAAAACCATCTCGCGAATCCGTGAGTGGTTTTATTGGAAGAACAGCTCCGATAATGTGAAGGACTGGTGTAAGAAATGTAAGACATGTGCTACGAGTAATGGATCACGTCGCAAGAGAAAGGCACCCATGAAACAGTACAATGTTGGAAGCCCTTTCGAAAGGATTGCTTTAGATATCGCTGACCGTTTCCGACGACAGAAAATGGTGGCAAATACATACTGGTTGTAATGAATTATTTCACAAAGTGGGTGGAAATTCATGCTATCCCGAAACAAGAGGCCGCAATTGTTGCGGATGTATTGGTGAAATAATTTATCGGCCGATATGGAGTACCCTTGGAAGTCCACAGCGACCAGGGAAGGAATTTCGAAAGTCATCTATTCCAGGAGATTTGCGACAAGCTGGAAATAAAGAGGACCAGGAAAACAGCATTATATCCACAGTCAGGCGAAATGGTCGAGAGAATGAACAGGACTATTGGAAAGTACCTGCCCAAGGTAGTTTCCAGCCATCAGAGAGATTGGGACCAATATCATTCCCTATTTGCAATGACCTATCGATCTGTCGTCAATGATTCCACGGGTGAAACAACTGCGAAAATCCTGTTTGGACGTGAAATGAGGCTTCCTTGTGACCTAGAATTTGGCTGTCGGCCTGGAGAAGACCTAGCAGTAGAAGACTACGTGATCCAATTGAGAAGAAGGGTGGAAGATATTTATGAATTAGTTCGAACAAATCTTCAAGTTGCTAGCGACAGACTGGAATGTTGGTACGACACGCAGGACACAGTAGGCGGTTTTGAAGGAGGTGAAGTATGGTTACACAACGCGACGAGGAGAAAAGGGTTTTCTCCAAAATTACAGAAATCTTTGGAAGGTCCATACTCAATCAAGAAAAGGATCAATGATCTTATATATCGCATAAGCAAGATCCCCAACTGAAAACCAAAAGTAGTTCACCAAAATCGACTACTGCCATTCGAAGGAGACCATGACATAGAGGAAGGAGAGAACCATATTGGAGATGTATCTGACCCTACCTTCGATGAAATTATTGGCGCGTATGGAGGTACCGGGAAAGCTAGATATGGAGTCACTTCAGAACAACGACAAGATGTTTTCACTCTCCCGGAAGATTATTCACTGGCATACAACATTCCCGCCCGTATCAAGAACTCACGAGGGTTGGCAACCGGCTTTCGAGAAAAGTTTGGGCAATTAGAGAGACTTGAAGACCAGATTCCAGCCCCTGGCAAGACATTGAGACTGAAACACAATTCGCAGTACGTCTTCTACGTGGTAACTAAAAATGAACCCAAGACCGATCTACCTACCCCGATGTGTGGGAAGTACTTCGAAACCTCCGAGACCATGTGTTGGAATCCAACGTGAAGGAACTGGCTTTGCCCAAGATAGCAAGTAACCAGTTGGATTGGCGAGTCATCAGGAACATGGTAGGGGTGACCTTCCAAGATAACGGTGTCCAGATATTAATTCACAGCTACATTCCCCGTTATCAGTAACCGATGCAGATGGTGGCCTATTATGTCCATAAGATCGGAAAGTGTAGAAATGGGGCCAGCCTATTCGAAACATCCAGTCTCGGCTCTCGGCTACACAAAAGTTCCAGGAGGACCTTCCATTGAAGGAGGGGGTCATGTTACGAATCACACATCGGAGTAGATACTAAGTACGGTCCTGCAACGTTATGTTAACGGAGTTAAGAAAATGAGCTGAAGTAGTACTACATA
The DNA here is from genome assembly GCA_963921935.1 of Galeruca laticollis. Classification (NCBI taxonomy): domain Eukaryota; kingdom Metazoa; phylum Arthropoda; class Insecta; order Coleoptera; family Chrysomelidae; genus Galeruca; species Galeruca laticollis. Next base: position 259,904,563 of record OY998175.1, read on the forward strand.
ACGGCAAATTTTTAGAGTATTTTCACTTCCAATGTCCAAATAATAAAGAATCAAAATATTGAGTTCAAAATTATTATTAGGAATAATGTAATTTACCTAAACTTTACTTGTTGTAGTCGTACAGATTATAACGTTGGAAAAAAGAGCCCAGTATTCTTGAGAATTTTGTTTAAATATACTTTTTTATCATTCCCGACACCATTTCTTGTCACTAAAATTACTTCATTGTAAAATTAGTTTTTAGAATTACAGGTTTTTTAAAATGGTGTTTACAGTTCAACAAAGACCTGGCATTATTCTAACTTATGGGGAATGTGGAAAATGCGCAAGACGAACGTCAACAATGTTTAATGAAAAATTTCCGAATAGTAATTTCAATCATAATAATATGTCCCGGAATTAGTTGGTATATTTACTGGGACTGGTTCCGCTGCTACAAAAAAAGGACTAACCGCCGCGTTTGACGGATTTAATAATAGAATAACTAGAACATTTTGCAAAATACTTGATCTACTGATTAGAGCGTACGTTTTTTTGAATAGGTATGCAAAATTGTCGTTACAGGAGCGATGAAAATTCGTTACTTTTTAGGGACAAAGCACACTATCCAAAGAAAGTGAACGTTTATACTGATACATTTGTGAATAGTATTATTGGACCTCCATTCACTGAGGAAAATCTAACTCGTGAGCTCTTCTTAAATCTGCTTCAAAAAATATTAGACTCCCTAATAACAACTATGTGGAAAATCGAATTGATGCGGATGGTTACATGAATTTGTAAGATAATCTTATTCACTTCCAATAAGATGGAGCTCCCCACATTACTTTCTTTAAGTTGGACAGTGCCTGAATGATAGATTTCCAGGCAGATAGATTAGTCGAAGAGGAGAAATAGAATGACCACCACGATCGCCCGACTTAGAGAGTCTAGATTTCCTCCTCTGGGGCCGCTAAAATCGATTGTTCATCAAACGCATCCTCGATATTTAGAATATTTTAAGAGAATAATAACAGCTGCGTGTAAAGAGCTTCAGGCAGAAATTCTTCGTAATGCACAGAAAGAACAGTTTGGCTACAATTACCAAGAATATTAACTACCATTAAATTCATTATTGAAATTTGGCTTTTTGAAAGTTTGTTACCAAATAACAAATTATGTGTTTATACCTTATGCGATGAAGAATTATTTAATATTAAATTTTGAATATTTTCACATAAAAATTATTTATTAACAATATATATATATATATATATATATATATATATATATTTTGTTTTTATGAAAAAAGTTTTCATAACTAAGAAACTATATTTTTCCCACCACGCCATGTGTTATTTATTATAACCTAATTTTTATAATATACCAAGTATATTAAATTTTGTTTTAATGATATAAGCCTAATTTTTTATCCCTAATTTCAAAATTTTATATTTACCCTCTTACCACAACTTGAATAAGCTTGCGGACTAACAGTAACCAACGTTATTTGGCTTTGAATATCACAACCGAGCAAGGGGTGCATTCAAATACTGGGTGGATTAGTGGAGTTAAGTATTATATTAGTACTAAATCAGAAAAATATATTTTTCTTTACTAAATACTATGATTATCGTTTTCAGAAATTCTTCAGTTCAACTTGAGCGTCTCGTGAAGTTTTCTGTATGCGAGCTACAGTTTCTTCCTGATTGTAAAAGAAGACAAATTCAAATCACGGAACGTACTGTAATGTTTTTCTTATTTATTTAAAACAGTTTATACTGACGGGTGGGATGAATTCATACATACGATGGGTTCACTTACTTAATTTATTTATTCACTACACTATTCACTAATTTATATTATATATACAGTATATTCACTTACATTAATTTATATAAACACTTAACTACTTAGACTATTTACTTGTTCGCTGTTTATATCACTTTATAAACTCCACTCCTCCCGCTGGTCGGTCCATTATATATTAGTGCCTTATCTACCAGTTAATTCCAGATTGCGGCTTACAAAAAAACCATTGGTTCTCTGGAACATTCTTTTCTTTCGGGATATTTTTCCAATGCCTGCTCGGTCCTTAAAAGATCTTCGGAGAACATGTCTATATAAATGGTCCCAAAAATCAGAGGTCGGCGTGCTCGCCATTTTTTTAATTCCTCTAATCAGTAGAGCAAGTATTTTGCAAAATGTTCTAGTTATTTTATTATTAAATCCATCAAACGCGGCGGTTAGTACTTTTTTTGAAGCAGCGGAACCAGTCTCAGTAAATATACCAACTAATTCCGGGACATATTGTTATGATTGAAATTACTATTCGGAAATTTTTCATTAAACATTGTTGACGTTCGTCTTGCGCATTTCCCACATTCCCCATAAGTTAGAATAATGCCAGTTCTTTGTTAAACTGTGAACACCATTTGAAAAAACCTGTGATTCAAAAAACTAATCTTACAATGAAGTAATTTTATCGACAAGAAATGGTGTCGGGAATGATAAAAAAGTATATTTTAACAAAATTCTCAAGAATACTGGGCTCTTTTTTTTACGTTATAATCTGTACGACTCCAATAAGTACAGTTTAGGTAAATTACAATAATTTTAAACTCAATATTACAATTCTTTATTATTTGGACATTAGAAGTAAAAATACTCTAAAAATTTGCCGTTATGTAGTACGACTTCAGTTTCATTCTTCTTAATTGCTTAAAACAATATCATAAAGTTATTTTGATACCTAAACCTTGTTTACAGTTCTCACCAGATTTCTCGCAATCTTTAAAATAAGGTACCAGTGAACCCACTTCTCCACTTGATATTTTAGGGGTTTTATCTGCCGCCGTCAGAGGGTTGATGTAATTTAATTGGAAACCAGCCTGCAAACTGGCCCACTTAAAAATAAATGTGACGTGGCTTGGCATATTCTTGAATTTTCTATATAGACCGAAATATAAGGGGTGGTACGTTATCGAATTGACGTATAATAAATACAGAAAAACTTGAATTCCAAACAGCATTGCAAAGTTTGGACACCACATACCAACCACAGACAATACAGACCAATATTCTTTTCTACTAGTGTGAAGAAGTAACATCAAAAAAATGCAAACTGAAAATAGGAAACCCGATTTGCTTCCGCAAAACTAATATTTTGGCTTACATTCTTATAATTTCAACCAATATTGTGAGTACTAACTACTGCGGTCGATGCAAGAGTTTCTAGAAATGGAACTGTTGGATTCTACTTCTTAGGTAAAATATATTTTGTGTGTTTAGGCATTCCGGAAATTAATGGGTAGTATGTTTTTTGTGCGGCCTGTTGATAAAAATGTTTGGAACATAATTGGGCCTTACTTCGGATTATTCATAAGAATATTCGAAGTCAATTTACTCAGAAAGTTACTTAAAATTTTCGCCGATGACACAACAGAGGAATAAGCACTCAAGTTTAAACACTGTTCCCTCGTCCGAGGAAAATTCTATGACATTTAAAACATGAGATTTTCAGATAATGAGGATGTGGGAAATATTAGACGTCATGGAATAATTACGATTTTGGAAAACTGCAACTAAAAAAAATGCCGGATGAGAGTACCCAGGAACCGTTTGTTGAAATTTGCGACGATGGTTGAGGATTTTGGATTCTCATTTTGCCGGTCATATGTGAATATTGAGTTTTCCTGGGAAATTTTCCGAAGTCTAGTGTTTCAGACTTCGGCCGAAAAAGCCTTGGTTTATCGGTTTTTCAATAAATTTTATAACATTTGGGAATTCTCAATGCTGATAAATATCAGCGACATATATATATATATATATATATATATATATATATATATATATATATATATATATATATATATATTATCATATTTTTAATGTTCTACTGTTTTTATAATTATGTATTATAAGATTTTATTTGAAATTTGATTATTAGATGCTGTTGTTACAATCGTGGTAGTAACTACACTAATGTGAAAACACCTTTATCACTGAATATAACCTATTTGAAATTTTGACAGGAATTGTCAAATTATTATGCCCGGCTCAGATGAATATGAAATTTTATATTCTGAAAGATAAATTACTACAAAATCGACTCACTCGCTCTCACCTCAGGGAGGGTTCAAAGATTGAAAAAAATTAATAATTTAAAATTTTAAATTTATAAATTTCCAAAGAATATTCCAAAATTGTCAATTATACTATTGCAAATCTATAGTGACTGCTTGTTCAATATATTCTAAGACCATTGAATTATCTAATGACATCTACAATTTTTCTGTCACTGAAAATTAACTAAATGTCACTGATTATATCAAAAGTTTTATAGGATCCAAAATTTTTCAAATTCAATGAAATAGGAGTTGAATTAATACCAAAGTGAGTTGGAATCAAAAATGATATATTATATACCATCAGATAACAAGTGAAAATGAATTATTATTCCCAAAATATAATAAAGAACCATTATCGTACTTTCTACGAACCTTAAAATTAAAAAAACAACCTATATACTAGAAGAACAACCTAACTAACTACTTATTCTAAACGTTCAAATCGTCGAAAATTACACTTGACGTGTATAAATGTCAAATAACTATATGCGATAAAATTGTCTATTCAAAAAAATTTTCTCTTCTCTTCAGGTGAAATTTTATATATCTTTAACGTTAATTTTGTCAGTATTCAAAAATGTGATATAGATGCATCTATCTTAATTTTATTTAAAGGCCTGTTAATTCTTGAAAAATAATTTATAAAATCTGGACTGGACTCACCAACTAGGTATTAGGATCACTCGTTCTGATTCTAAGCACGTCTTTTAGAATCGCCGGAACCACTTTTCTAAATTTATAATTTAGAACCCGGAAAAATCACTAACACTATTTCAATATAATTATTCAAGGAATTATTCACGCACTGATCTTATCATGCTAATGATTATAATCTGATGCTATTTTAATATATCAATTACCATTATATTATTCAGCAAATTTGAGAGAACTCATATTAGATGTTCTCTCGAGAGGGGTTCCAAATCAACTAACTAAACTTTTTCCATAAATAATTCTCTTCTCCTCTGGTTACCACAGAGTTCCTTTTTTAAAAAAAAAATACAAATTTATGTTTTCATATAATAAAGAGAGATTTTCATTCTTTTATTCTAATTGTAATTTTTTTACCAGCGACATCTGTATTCTTTTTTTAAAATCTTTATAAAATCTATGTATCATTAAGTATCTTCTGCATTATTGTCATTCGAAATTGTAATGTCAAATTTTATTTGCATATTGAATCTTTTAAATTATTTATAATACATTGTATATCACTAATATTACATCCAAATATGTACATTTTTCTTTATTTCAATGTTTTCTTTAGAATTTAGATAGAGTATATGTATTAAATCCCCCTAATAAAAGAATGATAAATCGATTCTTGCATATAATTATAATTTATCTTTCAAAATTGCCAAATATCATACTAATATCTTAGTAACATAGTTATATCTTTCAAAAAATTATCTCTAAAATTTATCTTCAATCAAATTAAACTATTATTCCTAATTCCTATAAAACTTCTTAAATCTACTATATCTATTAAAATTTCACGTAACATAATATAATTTGTTCCAAGTTAAGTATAATATTTATATACCTGTTCTATGTTAAAAACTCCTCTTTCATTTCCCGTAATGGGGTCTAATAATTGGTAACTTTTTTGTGCTCCTTCGTTACCTACTACATAAGGTCCCTCAAACGGTAGCAATAATTTTGCGCAACTATTCTCTGATCTTTTTGCAACTTGCAATGATCTTACAATCACCAATTCTCCTTTTTCAAAAACTGTCTTCTTTTTATTTTTTTGGTTCATCCTTTTAATATATTTTTTAGCTTGCTTCTGCAGTCTTTCATTCACCTTATTCAAAACATCTTTCTTCTATCATAGTTTCTGTCTTGGTTTTCCAACGTATCATTTCTTCTTTCAAAGTTTCTTCGATCATAATAATTATTTGTTCCTGTCCGTCTATCCTGTCGCCAATTTTCAATTCTGTCTTCATTATCATGTCTTCTGTCCGAATTTCTGGTATCTCTTCTATTTTTAAAGTACTTATTATCATTATTTTTATTTCCATTTCCATATCTTCGGTCTTCATTTCTATAATTTCTATTTTCAGTTCTATAATTCCTGTCTACATGTCTATCATTTCTTCGGTTATCAAAATCCCTGTTTCTATAGTTTCTATTTTCATATGTAATATTCATATCTCTTCTGTAATGTCCATCTCCATTTCCCCCTATTCCATTAAAATTTTTAATTTCATTTCTTTTTTCATTATCACTTCTTTCAAGTCTGAGTAAATAATTTGATAAACCTTCCATCGTCTTGATATTTTGTATCCCTATAGTTTCAGATACTTGTTGGTTGAAATGTCTGGAAATATATAACACCATTTCTTCTTCTCGCATGCTTGGCTCCAAATACTGTGCGTTGTTGTACATTTTCATTGCATATGCATTGAAATTTTTACTCTGGTTATAATCAAATTTCCCAAAGTATAGTTTCTCTCTGAAACTCGCCTGTTGTATCTCCCCCCAAAAATTATTTAAAAATTGTTTTCCAAATTCTTCGACATCGGGTATTTGTTCCTCTTCATTGCAAAACCACAATAAAGCATGTCCAGATAACATTCCTCTAATAATGATTTTTTTCTCTACAACGTCCCTTATTCCTCTCATCCTACTTTTGATTATTTTGATAAATACTTTTGGGTGAATTACATTTATATTACCATCAAATTTCACTCCAAAGTCGATATTTCCAGTATACATCGTTCCACCTCCATTCCGTTTTAGATTATCTTCTATTTCTTCTACAGTTTCATGTAATTTTCTATTCATTTTCTCCAATTCCTGGTTAAATAATTTGTCTATATTTTCACTCCTTTTAATACACGTTCCTGTTTGTTCCTCTATCCTTCCATTTAAATCATTAAATTTCTTATTCAAATTCTGTTCATATATTTGCATTACTTCTTCATTTGTTTGTCCTTGTACTTTAATGGACTGTATCTCTTCAATTAAATTCTCATTTTGTTTCTTCACTTCTACTTGAATTACTCCAGATAAATTTTCTTCTAGGCATCTTCCTAGTTCTTGAACTTCTTCTACCACCTGCTTGTTTGTATCTTCCCTGATTTTAATGCCAATTTCTTGAATTTCCATGCGCAAATTTTCCTTCTGGCCCTTCATATCCCCTTTCACCTTTTCAATTTTCTTTCTAAATTCATTATTTTCTTCCCTAATTTTCTTAATCTCCTTTAAATTTTCCATTTTTCCTTCTTCTATTTTCTTTTCCAGCCTGTCCATGATTCCTGTGATATTGTTAATATCCCCCTTAATCTCCTCCCTCATTGTATACATATCTCCTCGCACATTCTTTTCCATACTATTCATATCTGCCCTATTTTCTTCAAATTTCCTATTCATATTCTCATTCATTTTCAAAAGAAATTGTTGCATCCAATGATCATTGCTATTTGTTCCTCCTTGGGGTTCCCGTCTACTATCCTCCTGTTCTTCCCTTCCTTCATCGGATCCACTTTCAACTCCTACCTGTTTACCATCTCTTAACGTCATTCTTCGTTCCATCGTAAATATTTAAATTTTTTTTTATAATAATGTCAATAAATTTTTGATATTTTTATAATTATATGCACAGTTTTAATCACCCCACGTTTTGGGTGACAATTATTATAATGTTAACGTCAACCTAATTATCAAGAAAAATTCTTAATTCGCCACACGTTGGGCCGCCAAATTATAATATATTTAATGTTCTACTGTTTTTATAATTATGTATTATATGATTTTATTTGAAATTTGATTATTAGATGCTGTTGTTACAATCGTGGTAGTAACTACACTAATGTGAAAACACCTTTATCACTGAATATAACCTATTTGAAATTTTGACAGGAATTGTCAAATTATTATGCCCGGCTCAGATGAATATGAAATTTTATATTCTGAAAGATAAATTACTACAAAATCGACTTACTCGCTCTCACCTCAGGGAGGGTTCAAAGATTAAAAAAAATTAATAATTTAAAATTTTAAATTTATAAATTTCCAAAGAATATTCCAAAATTGTCAATTATACTATTGCAAATCTATAGTGACTGCTTGTTCAATATATTCTAAGACCATTGAATTATCTAATGACATCTACAATTTTTCTGTCACTGAAAATTAACTAAATGTCACTGATTATATCAAAAGTTTTATAGGATCCAAAATTTTTCAAATTCAATGAAATAGGAGTTGAATTAATACCAAAGTGAGTTGGAATCAAAAATTATATATTATATACCATCAGATAACAAGTGAAAATGAATTATTATTCCCAAAATATAATAAAGAACCATTATCGTACTTTCTACGAACCTTAAAATTAAAAAAACAACCTATATACTAGAAGAACAACCTAACTAACTACTTATTCTAAACGTTCAAATCGTCGAAAATTACACTTGACGTGTATAAATGTCAAATAACTATATGCGATAAAATTGTCTATTCAAAAAAATTTTCTCTTCTCTTCAGGTGAAATTTTATATATCTTTAACGTTAATTTTGTCAGTATTCAAAAATGTGATATAGATGCATCTATCTTAATTTTATTTAAAGGCCTGTTAATTCTTGAAAAATAATTTATAAAATCTGGACTGGACTCACCAACTAGGTATCAGGATCACTCGTTCTGATTCTAAGCACGTCTTTTAGAATCGCCGGAACCACTTTTCTAAATTTATAATTTAGAACCCGGAAAAATCACTAACACTATTTCAATATAATTATTTAAGGAATTATTCACGCACTGATCTTATCATGCTAATGATTATAATCTGATGCTATTTTAATATATCAATTACTATTATATTATTCAGCAAATTTGAAAGAACTCATATTAGATGTTCTCTCGAGAGGAGTTCCAAATCAACTAACTAAACTTTTTCCATAAATAATTCTCTTCTCCTCTGGTTACCACAGAATTCCTTTTTTTAAAAAAAAATACAAATTTATGTTTTCATATAATAAAGAGAGATTTTCATTCTTTTATTCTAATTGTAATTTTTTTACCAGCGACATCTGTATTCTTTTTTCAAAATCTTTATAAAATCTATGTATCATTAAGTATCTTCTGCATTATTGTCATTCGAAATTGTAATGTCAAATTTTATTTGCATATTGAATCTTTTAAATTATTTATAATACATTGTATATCACTAGTATTACATCCAAATATGTACATTTTCCTTTATTTCAATGTTTTCTTTAGAATTTAGATAGAGTATATGTATTAATATATATATATATATATATATATATATATATATATATATATATATATATATATGCAATTTGATATGTGATTGAATCCCCTCGCAGTATATTTCTTTAAAAAATATTAGAATATTAGAAAAAATGTCATCTTAAACTTTGAATTGGAAAGTAAATTTCAATGAAATTTCACTTCAATATAAACTCCATTTCAAACAAAGCAATCGATATAGTGTTACGCTTTATCAGTTTTTTGTCAGATCTTATAATAGAATCCCGGTATTGTTTCTTATTCGGAAAATATAATATTGTTTGATGTCCAATGCGTATAACTACAATTAAAGTTTTTGACCATATGATTAAGATTAATTTTATCATGAACTTGCAAATGAAATTCGTTGAGATAAATAACCATTTACTAACTGTAATCACATAAATACTAGCCACGTTGATTTCGACAGGAGTGGAAACCGCTGAAATTCATTATAAACGACACACAAAGCATATACGTTTTATGAACTTAATTAGTATATTAATGAGACTTGTGCGTACGCCTCTCTTTCCTTTAGCTTCGTTTTTCGGTTCTATTCTTTGTTAATTGAAAGCTGAAATTAACTCAGTATATTTGCCCTATGGGTTGAAACGGAGTTGAACTATGAATTGGAAGTAATCATTTTGTCCAAACCCCAACTAAATACACATATCTTGTTGTTGCACTAGAAGATAATTTCTTACAACTTCTGAAAGAATAACTGTACACTTTATAGAAGTAGTATACGATTTGGTTTGAATTCAACTGTTCCTCTAAACCCACTATATCATCAACCCAGTTTAATTAATCTTTACACGCCAGGTAAATGGAGTGATGCAGTTCTGTTTACAATACTTTTGAATATCACAACATGAAACCTGCGATTATTTCTATGATCTCTCATATATTCACCAATTTGAAAATATTCAGGTGAGATACAGCTAGATTAGATTAGGTTTTAACGGGGTTACAATGAACTGAAACCTAAGGGTTATTGTGCACCCTATCAGAGCTGTTCTCGCTACTACTACAGCTCGCCCTCCAGTTCCAGGGTTCCAATGAACTCTAGTATTTGGGACGGCTTTAGCGAGGTTAGATCCTCACTTTTTCTTGTCCGAAGCATTTCTTGCGTTGGCTTGCAATGGCGAAGCATTATTGAACTAGGTGATCCGGAGTTTCATCCTCCTCCCCACTGAATCTACACTCCTCAATTTCTGCTAGACCTATTCTCATGAGGAGCTTCCTAAGGTGCCAGTGTCCTGTAAGAAAGCCCGTGAGGATATGTAGCTTATTTTTACTGAGGTCTAAATAATTTTGGATCTAGCAGTGTCAAAGTTCCGAAGGAACTTTTTGCAATGTTCCAGCCAAAGAAGGTACTGCCAGAGTGCTTGACTATCAATTTCCTCTTTCTTCCGAAACTCTTTCTTATAGGAGCATTTTCCCACATCACAGGAAGGCTCCGAGCCCATGAAGGGCGTTTGTGCTCATTTCCTGGCAAGTGTATTGACCTCTTCATTTATCGTGATTCCCGCGTGGACAGGAACTCAGACTAAAGAGACCCTCTTATTCTTGCCTAATTCATCAAGTTTTTTTCGGCACTCCCATGCCAACTTTGAGTCAATGATATGGAAGCTCAATGCTTTGATAGCTGCTTGACTGTCAGAATGGATCGATATGTCACATTTCTGATACTTTCTTTCTAGGTTCATTTCCAAGCATCTTCCGATCGCAAGTATTACTGCCTGAAAGATGCTCGGGAAGGAGCCTAACGATAATGAGTATCTGGTGCCAGGCCCTAATACTCCAGCGTCTGGTCCAGCGATGGTTTTTGAACCATGCGTATACCATCTAATGTTGTTTTATTTGAGAGATTGGGTGATGTATTCTCTCTCCAAGTCTCTCCTCTTATTCAGCATCGTAGTGAAATTCTTTTCGATACTTATTTTTTTGATCATTTCGTTACTGGGAAAATTCGCTGATGAGATTTATTTTGTTAGAGAGGACCAGGCTCCCTGATTTTTGATACTCTCATTGCCTGAACATTCCTTAGATATTCTAAGAATTGCCACTTGAGCAGATCTTCCTGTCACCAGATGTAGAGGTGTGAGATCTGTGATGATCTCAAGTGCCCTAGTTGGATACGTTTTCATAGTTCCAGTGATGCACACACAGGCAAGCCTTTGAAATTTGTCGAGGGTCTACCTCGTGCTGTACTGACTTGCTTTTGTATGCCAAACTATTGCCCCATACATAATTGCTGGTCTCACAATCATGGCGTACATCCATCGTAGTATTTTTGGGTTACAGCCCCACCTCTTAACAGCTAGATTTCTGCACGCCATCAAAGCTCTTATTGCTTTACTAGCAGCTATATCCACATGCTTATTTCACACAAGCTTACTGTCTAGGATTATCCCTAGATATTCAACTTCTGATTTCCATTCTATGATTTCCCCGTTTAAAGATATGGGTTTTATGGCTGGGAGTGTTATTTTCCGGGTGAATGGTATTACTAAGGCCTTGTTTGGCTTAATGTTTAGCCCCACTGACAAGCACCATTGCTCAATGATTCTGAGGCCCTTTTGTAATAAATAACACAAGGTGCTCTCGAACTTGCCTCTGACTATTACAACTATGTCATCAGCATAGCCCATACATTCGAAGCAAAGCTCCGTTAGCCAGTAGAGCAACACATCTACTACGAGGCTCCATAGAAGAGGAGATATCACTCCCCCTTGAGGTGTCCACCGAGTGGCTTTAACTGAGGTGGATTTATCCCCCACCTGTGTCTCAGCTATCCTCGTCGTCAACAACTCATACATCCATTTTACAATCGTTTTATTCACTACTCGCCTTTTTAGTGATTCTTTGACAGACACATGAGTTGTGTTGTCAAAGGCCCCAGATATATCCAGGAATGCGCATATTGTGATTTCCTTGTTGTCCAGAGTTCTCTGGATGACTTCGGTCAGCTGATACAGAGCCGTCCTAGTTGATCGACCCGCACTGTAGACATGCTGATATTTATGAAGTGGTATGTTCTCCAGGCTGTCTGTTCTTATGTAGTTATCCACTACTTCCTCAATCGTTTTGAGTAGGAACGATGTTAGACAGATGGGTTTGAAATATCGAGTATCAGTCCGATCTTTTTTCCCTATTTTTGATATGAAGGTTACCCTTCCCAATTTTTTTGGTATTTGACCAACTGCTAGAATACTTCTTGTAATATTTAGCAGGTGAGGAAGAATCTCCTCTATCCCTTGCTGCAGGAGTGCTGCAAATATTACATCCACTCCTGGTGATTTGTATGGTTGAAAGGTACTTATTGTTCATTCCAACCGTTGTCTGGTAAATATTTTCTTAGAAATATCCCAATCTTCCTTGCGAGATTTTTTGGTGTAATTCATCGCTATTTCAGTGCTTGTTGCTGGTTCACTACCTGGAAAGTGGGTTCTAAGAAGAAGAATCGATCGTTCCTGTTCACCTTCCGTATATGATCCGTCTAGATTTTTCAGCGACATTGTGAGGTTAGTTCTCCCATTTGCCATGATAATTTGTAGTCTGGCCGCTGTGTGAGTGGAAGTGATCTTTCCGCGTCTTGAAAATTGAGCCTTTTGGTCTTCCTAATCTCTTTATTGTACGGAGTAAGCTTCTCCGTGTACTCCTGCTAATTATAGTCACATTTGGCTCCATTAAAGAGCCGACGGAGGTTTGACAGGTTCTTATTCCACCAAGGAGCATACTTTTCTGAACGAGCTTTTGACAGTAGGCAACTGGAATGAAAAGCTTCCATTATTGCCTAACTCATTTGTTCGACTCTTCGTTCCAGTTCGTAGTGCGGGTGATATACCCCATTCACATCGACGTGTTCCAAATTGTCCTCGAGATTGGTCTTGTAAAGAGACCAATCAGTATATCTAGGATTTCGAATTGTATGAATCGAGGTAGTATTTCCCTACATCCTAAATTCGATGATCCTATGGTCGGAATGTGATGGCTCGCTCATCACCCGCCAATCTCTTACATTTTTCCTAGCAGCAACATTAACAGTTGTTACGTCCAGGACCTTTTCTCTTGCTCTCGTGACAAAAGTGAGGGTTGTTCCCACGTTTAAGGTGGTCTCAAGGTTATTTGCTAAGAGATTTTCTAATAAACACTAACCTTCTGCGTTGTTATTAGTGCTTCCCCACACAGTATTGTGTGCGTTGGCATCACAACCAATTATAGTGGGCAGCCGTCTGCCATTGCAGTGTCCCACTAGCTCTTGTACCTCTTCTGGCGGTGTCATCGGTCCGTCTCCAGCGAAGTAGGCAGAGGCATTGACGATGTCTCGGTCGATACCCCCGATGTTGAGGTGAACCATGATTGGAACAAGGTCCCGTGAAATGTATTCTGAAACAGAAATATATTTTATGTTATTCCTTATGATTACACAGGCACGCGGAGATAATGGCATTTGATCATAAATCAATATAGAATCCTTGCATGCCAAACCATTGATTTGACCTTCTTTGTTGGTACATGGTTCTTGGATCAGTACAATCTCTAGTTGTAGTCTAGCGAACAATCTTCCAATCACGGCTGAAGCTCCCTTCGCGTGATGCAGATTAATCTGAGGTACATTCGTGAACTTGAGAGGCCGAGTTACTCAGTCTCTATTCATCTCCCTCCTTTATCTCTCCCTGACCCTCCTCGACCACCATGGCAGTATATGTAACAGGTAACATACTTTTCAAGTTTCTGTGCAATAATAATTGGATTGGAGAATATACATTATTGTCAATAGGCATTTTATGTAAGTCTAATAAAGCTATATACGGAACGGTTTTATCGTAAAACCATTTTTTTAATATATATTTTTCCTGGCCTATTTATCTTTCCACTTGCCAACTTGATTGCAGAAAATGAGGAATAGTGTGTAGTGTAAATACAATCAAATCCCCACTCTTGGGAAAGTTTTTTAAATGAGGCATTTTTTGGGGGTGTCTAATAAAGAAGAAAGATATTTTACATATATGACAACACTTTCAGAAGGATTGTTGTTTTGTAAACATCTTATATCTGTAAATTTCGAATAATATTCCACAATGTTAACGCCTCGAAGACTTTCACGGCCATGCATATTTGTAAACTCGTTATCAAAATAACAGTGCGCTGATGTTTTCCGAACGGATCTAATCTGGTTGCACTCCAACAGTCGCGCAAAATGTGCCATTTTTTCGATTCAACACAATTGACATTGAAATATCACTACGGGATAATATGCCGGAGAGTATGAGTTAATTAAGAATAAATGTTAATTTTCCCTAGTTTTCGCAAATAAACGTGTTTTGGAAAATAATTTACTGGTTTTATACTACTTCTTAAGTTCAAATTAAACATAATTTGGTCCTACTAGCCGGATATTAACCAGAACATTTTGTAAAATACAGCTATTTTCCGACAAAAGTGCAACAATATTACGCAATTTGTCGCTGCCTGAAAAACATGCTACCTGTTTCAGTGCTTGGTTTCGATGCTCGCTATAACTGAAGTTCTACTCCATTTACAATAGAGATACCAACAGAAATATTACGCTTTTAAGTTCGCTAAGAAGTTCAGTATATTTTTTATTGCCAGGTTAGATCTTTGATTGAATACTGTGTCGCTTTTTACCGGAGCTTTTGTTAAATAGTCAAATCACTTTCGGTTTCTACAGGTTTTAATTTATATTAAGGAAAACAAATACTTACATTGCCACTTCTGTCAAGTACAAAATGTTCACCGAGGAAGTTAATCGTAAAAGACGTGGAATAAAAAGTGAACTTCATTTAGCTATTTTGAATTAGAAATATTAGAGGTATTACAGATATCGAAGCTATAAATAATAAAGAGGGACCAGAGAAATATGGAACGCTTATTCACGAATTTGACGAGATTCAATTGCAAATTGAATATAATATTACTGGTGAGGATATAGATGAACAATTGAAAGTAGAATTTAATGAAAGGTCACAGTTTTGAATGTAACTTTTACGATTAGTCGAGTTTGGTGGAAAATTTAATGTCACAGTTAGCTGTAAATATTGATAGGTCATCTTCATCCAACCATAGTCGTCCTAGTTAACATAGTGAAAAAAACTTGACTAACTTGCCTAAAACTTTACTACCCACGTTTCGGGGTAAAAATCTAGTGTGGTTAGAATATTGTGACATATACGAATCGTTGATTCATAATATAGAAACCCTTAGTGAGATTCAAAAATTTCAATATTTACGCGAGTCATATAGAGACATCTTGTTGAACTCGTGAAAAATTATTGTTATATTGCTGAGAGAACGTTTCTCCCATCACTGTATTTATAGTATTTAACTTTAATCAGTAAATATCATTCTGACGATGATATTTAATATCGAAACCACTGTCAAGTGTCCTAGAATTTTTAACATTTTTCCTATATATTGTGGAATTATCTAGAAACAGTAAGTTTCATTTGAAACAGTAATAAAATGATTGAACCAAATATATCCTCCATACATTTCTCGTCCCCAAACGAATGGACGCCAGTGGAAAGAAAAACTTCCGGTTATTTATCGATTACCGAAAGCTGAATGAAAAAACTATGGAAGATAAATATCCCCTTCCTCATATCGATGAAATTCTCGACAATCTTGGTCAAGGTACTTATTTTTCCACTTTACGTTTAGCACAAGCTTTCTCCACCAAATTGAAATAAACCCAGATTCGGCAGAAAAAACTGCATCTACAGTAGATAATGGCCACAACGAATATACTCGTATGCCAATCGGCCTTAAGAACGCTCCTGATATTTTCCAACGTGTCATGGACACAATTTTCCGCCCTTTTCTCTATAAACAATGTTTTGTATACATGGATGATATAGCAATCTTTTCAAAATCCCTTAAAGGCCATATTCTTCATATATAACCAATATTTAGCGAATTAGTAGAATATACTTTGAAAGTCCAAATTCACAAATCAGAATTCCTTAGAAAATAAGCTGCCTTCTCAGGCCATGTCATAACCCCTGATGGTATTATACCAAATCCTGATAAAATCAAGTCCATCCAAAACTTTTCTTTGCCCAAAAACAAAAAATAAATAAAATCCTTTCTCGGCATGCTCTCCTATTATCGCAAATTAATTCTAAATTTCTCCAAAATATTCTCTCCAATAAATAAATATCTCAAAAAAGGAACTAAATTAGATTTAAATGACCCAGAATATCTCAATGCTTTCCAACAATGCAAACAATTGTAATTCTCCGATTCTAGCATACCCCGATTTCACAAAAACATTTACTTTAACGATTAATTAACCAAAAGGAACTAGGAGAAATTGTTAATTATTTACATACTATTCATTCTCATACCAATATTAGCCGATGAATTATTTTATATTTCCAAAATTATCCCTATTCCCAGTAAAGAAAATTATATCGTTCTACTCCCAAACGCCTCCACATTAAATTCCAAAGGATCAACAAAATGGACAAACAAAGAATCCAAGAAGACCTTTTCGTTTTGGTATTGCGAAAAGGAACCACACGAAAGCCCTTGTAACTTGGAAAACCTTTCACTCTGCAGCTACGCTCAAGTAAAAAACGACTTTTCACTCAATGAAAATTGCATGAAATTGCATTTCTGAACGGTACAACTGTCTTCGATAGTTAAAAGATTACCATGTGAAAGGATTATTTAATATCAAACGGGTAAAGAGAGACACTTCGGTTGAATTTAGAGCTTAATACTCTTATGAAAAACTTAAGATCTTTGAAACAGTTGGGACAGCCTACAGAAAATTTGGATGTAGTAATAATTGCATTAATTTCAGAAAAATTGGACAAATCGTCTAAATTCGGAAGGGAAAAATTAAAAATGAGAAAAGGCATTGTTCCAACGTTTGGGGACTTTGAAGTTTCTCTATAAGCGAGAACAGAATTTTTAGAATCACTTGAGCACAATATTTCTACAGATACACGCTATAGGGGCAATCCAATAGAAAAGCGTAAGCCACATATAACTTGGGGGTTTTCGTCTTCAGACAACGTCGATATACACTATTTTAATGCTTAGTCATTCAATTGTTTGACAGTTCTGCAAGGACTCACATTTTATTCAAAATTGCTTAGAGTTTTTGAGTTAATCTAATGAGGAAATGTGGAAAAAGGTTATTTCTCTTAGAATGTGTTTAAATTGCTTGCGTTTTGGACATATATCCATAAACTGTAGAAATTCTTTGTGTACTATGTGTCACAGAAAATATTATACTTCACTATATTCTGAAAGTAGCTCAGGTTTCAATCAAAATCACTCAAATTCAGAAAATATTACTCATGTCAATAATACAACCAATAATGTACAGGGAGACCCAGTAAATTCAAATCACAATTCTGGTAGCAATGCTCTTTCGGTAAGTGGTTCAGTTGACGGTGTACTCTTGTCTACGGCATTTATAGACGTATCAAACACAAATGAAAAACTGTATACAGTTTGAGTACTGCTGCTCCCAGTCGAGCTTCATTTCAAAATAAGTATGTGATAAGCTGGGTTTAAAAGTTGAAAAACTAACATTTCGGTAAAAGGTCTTAATGGTACTCTATCTAGCATCGATTTAAAATGCAATGTTAAATTACAGTCGCAATAGTATTACTTTTCAGGAAAAAAAACTTGTTTTGTGTTGCCTCAGATTACAGAAAATCTACCTAGTATAAGAATTGATGTAAGTAAATTGGATATTCCTGTAAATATAAAACTTGCCGATCCAACATTTTATGTGCCTAGACAGTTCGATATGCTGATAGGTGCAGACCTATTTTGACGTTTATTAAGTAACGGTCAGCATATACTATAATAATTTCTCAAAATGAAACTTTTTTAGGGAAATTAGGAAACTTAAAAAAAATAAAAAATTGGACCCCCATGATAGAAAAAATTCATTACTTGAATCCCTTTTCTGATAAAATCGTTATTAATGCCCCGTGAGCAGCTAGAATCAAGGCAACCACTTGAGGTTGTTGGGATGGATTATTTGGGTCCATTGTGAGTAAAAAATAAAATTGGTCGTTCTTGTCGGTTTTCAAAATCTTTTTTCGCCATTATCTTCTGAACCTGGTGACCTTTCACCTTCAACACCAGTTCACTTCTTAGTCGGCAAACCGCGAAATATACAGCATATAAAGTTTAATCTTTTGAAGAGATGGAGCGAAGAGTTCATTTCGGAACTTAAGTAACCTGTGAAATGGAAAACTAACCAAAGTTCACTAAAGAAAAATACTCTTGTTATCGTAAAAGAAGAAAACCTGCCGCCTGCACGATGGAAACTGGGTAGAATCCTGGAAATTCATTGTGGACAGCATGAAACACCGCGAGTGATAACCATTACGACTGATTCGGGGTTATTAAGACGCAGTCTCCAAAAGTCACCCATTACCGTTAGAATAAACTGTAAACTTGATTATGAGTGTCTTTTTATATTGAAGCGTAGTGACTTCAAGTTGGGAGGTTTGCTAACGATAAAATTTTTTTTCTGACCATGCGTTCTAGTTCACTTGGTATCAAAATAACAGTGCAAAGTACAATTTTTATGTTTTTTTGCACTATATAGTTTTCATGTATCCCGTTCTCTTGTATTTTCTCACCTAAATATTTGAAGATTTTTACTTATTCAATTATAGTATTGCCTATTATTATGTTTTTGTGTTCGTTTGCTACTGCCATAACTTTCGTTTTATTTTTATTTAATTTCATCCCATATTGTTCCAGAGCATCCTTCCAAATCTTCAGTTTATTTTGAAAGTCTATTTCTTTTTTGGCCACAATCACTATATCATCTGCAGATGATCCTTCTGACACGTGTACCATTTCCATATATTTCCGACCTCAATTGTTTCAATTTTTACTTTACAATGCTTTATCAAATTACCAATATACTGGGTGGTGAGTCGATCTTAGGATCATAGGATTTTGACATGGGAAATCTGACAATCCTAAATATTTGCTTCCCAATGAAAGAGAACATAATGAAATTTTATATGGACTTGGAGTACATTATTTCAGACAATATTGCCATAAAATAATCAGTCTTTTTAGCCAAATAGTTTAAAAATTGAGAAAACAAATTGAAAAAGCAGCCTGCCATTCATATACTTGGATTTCAAATCCAAAGTTAATGTCGATTCAATAGCCCAGTGCTACGTGAGCTTGCTTCTGCCACAGTAGCCCAGAGATCGAAACCCACGTAAAGGACATCTTCTTTTTTAATCTTGATAGGATTTCTTTCATTATTAGGATGTTTGTTCTTCAGTTTCTCATTAATAAAATAAGTTATTAAAATTTTAAAATGATAAAATAAATTTAATATTATATACCCCTAGTGGTTGAATTACTATCGGAAAAATCTCCTCGGGCATCAATACGAGAGATAATTTGAAAAAAAATCTTGCTCTGTGAAATATTTCTGATAGTAATAGCAATGAAATACCAATAAGAATGAAAATCTGTTTAAAAATAAAAAAAACATGTACTTACGTGGGTTTAAATGTCTGGGCTGCTGCGTCAGATGCAAGCGCTCATAACACTAGGCCATGATCGACATCAACTTCTGTTTGACATCCAAGTATCTGCATGACAGGCTGCTTCTTTCAATTTGTTTTCTCAATTTTCAAAGTAATTTGCTAGAAAAGAGTAATTATTTTATGGCAATATTGTCAGAAATAATGTATATAGAAAATTTCGTTGTGTTCTATTTTGCTGGGAAGCAAATATTCATTTCTGATTTCCCATGTTAAAATCCTATGGTCCTAAGATCGAGTCACCACGCGGTATACTGTGAACAATGTAGGACATGACCTCCTCTTCTCCTCAACTGTTTTTTTGTTATAAAATCTTCTAAGATGTTATTTTGGAGTATAATAAAATTAGTGTGTTCACTGAACATTTCATTTTCTACTCCTCGTTCTGGTGGTATTTTACATAATTGGTTTCTTGGTACACGATAAAAGGCCTTTTACATATCATTAAAACATAAATACACTTTTTTGTCTCACTCTATTGTTTTTCCATGATTTTCTTCAATGGGAATATGTGGTCCTGAATACCCCTTCCCATTCTAAATCGGCTTTGGCATTCTTCTAGTGTATTTTCTGTTACTGATTCAATTTTTATATCCAATATTTGTTCATGAATTGTCATTGCAACATTCAGTAAAGTGATCCCTCTTTGTTGTTACAAACATATTTATCGCCCTTCTTATATATTGTTGTTATTAAAGCTCTTTACTATTCTTGCGGTAGTTGTTCTCAATACCAAACTTAATTGTCTATTTTAACAAGTATGTCTGTACTTTTTTCTCCAATATATATTGAACCAGATATCATAGATAATAAGAGAATTAGTATTATAAAAATATGTTGCTAGTATTTAAATATATGAAAATAATATAATTTAAGAAAACAAGTAAAAAGGAAACACTTTTCTCAATTTAAACAACATATCAAATAAAGATATATTAAATAATAGCCTATAACAATATAATAAAAAAGGAATTACCTCAATAATAATACAAAATATAGAGATTGCCTAACCAATGTAATGATGTAAATAAAGTTGCCTACGACGAAGAATAATTTCCATATAATAACCAGCTGTTCACCTAAAAAGATATAATTATATAGTCAAGTCAAGAGAATTTTAGATATAAGTAGTTACATTAGAATACAAATATTATTATAGATAACTCATTATAATCACTAATTTAAGAATAAAAAACAAATACAAATATTGAATAGAATAGAATTCAATAAATTTTCATAGATAAACAAATAATGACATATAGATAAATGATATATGGTAAATAAAATGAATGTTGAATCAATAAATAGTAATTTGTTAAAGTTTATTATAAATAATATAATGCAAAGAGTTTAGACAAATAACATAAGAGAATTTATATTTATAATTAATATGAGTGTAACAAGGATATACTATCAATAACAATATTGAATGTTGTACCATGTAAATGTATCTATGTATAACCAATTTTAATTTATTTGTATGATGAAAAAACTCATAGGAACTCTATAAATGAACTAATAATGTAAAAGAGTGTATGTATGAAATTTTTTAATAAGTGAAAGAAGTTTCAATTAATCTGATTGCAAAAGACAATATTTTATTGGTTATAAAATATGACAGAACAAATTGTGAATCAACAAATAAACTTTGAAATAGTGACCTGAAAAAGAACAAAAGACTGTTTGTTGAAAAAAGTAGAGAATCGAGGGGACGCTTAAAATAATAAGGGAAGCTGGTGTCAAGAAGAGAGGAGTGTGTGTGATGGTGTTCCTGAAATTTCAAGAAATTCCCGGTTTAAGACATTTAAACCTATAAAGTACTATTAAATACAATCTTAGTAATACTCACAGTCAATTGTATCAAGTTTTTCGTCAAGAATCTACGAAATTTTCATTAATTTTGGTTTTTTGGAGCTTCAGCGGAGTGTTCCTGGGATCCAGAGACTTTCATCCCAATTCAAGAGCAACAGGTCAGTGTTTTTAAATCATTATTGGCCAATATTCAGAGTAAAAACTCAAAATACTCAAATAAGTACTTAATTTCATAAATTGATAAACTTTTGCACATATGATCGATCTAAAAAAGAAAGAAACAGACTTTATATAGTAAATTAATCGCATAAATCGTTAAAATTAATAAAAGGCCGAAATTTAAATAAAATGAATTATGTGTATAAACCTTATTTCTCTATATTTTGTACAATCTAGCAACGGCGCTTGTCATGTACCGTCGATACGATCGACTTCGCTGATCCAGACCGTTATTATGTGTTAAGTCGAGCACATGCATCTTGTAAATTGTTCGTTGTTGTTAGTATTATTAAAAGTTGATAAAATCAGTGTGGTGTTTCTCTAAACTCATTTTCACCAGCATGGACGTGTAGAAAAGCCTGCACGCACAACACAATTGGTCAGTTCGAAGCCGGATACTATCACCAGCTTTATAATCACCAACCTATGGATTAATTATAAGAAAAAACAGGTCCTTCGTACCATTCATTCCAAACAAATACGTATATGACAGAATCTAATGTAAGTACGTCAATTCAAGTTTATTCAGATTCAATAGCAGAGAAATATTTATTTCTTATCTCATCGAGACAATACAAATTCGTAGTCGATAGTTCGACGAAAACATCCAATAAGCACGCTTTAGGCGGCAACTAGATAAAAATATTTTCAACGGCCAACCGGCAGACTGCAGGTGCCCATCAACTTGGAATTTCGTTATCGCTTATTCCTATCTCAGATTTCATACTTTATTTCTTTCGTCTGTACGATACCGTTGTAGATATAAACAAACACATTTAAATATATTATTCATTTAGTAGGAACTTAATATTTACATTTCTATTAGTGAATCAAATTAAATAATAATAATCGAAAATGTCGAAAGAAGAAATTCAAAATAAAATTAAAATTTTAATACAAAAACGAGGCACAATTAAAGCTTCACTAACTCGTTCCGGTTCTTATGTTTCCAACTTCAGTAACTCAGAACAAATTTACGAATTACAAACAAGATTAGAAAAAGTTCATTTATCTTGGACAGATTTTCAGTCTGTTCAGTCAGAGTTAGACATTTTTTGTTCCGACAGTGATAACTCAGCTAAATGGGAAACATTCGAAGAAAACTTTTTTAAACATACACGGTTAGCTAAAGCTATCATTGATCAGCATTTAAACAATAAAGTCAATGATATTTCGCAACAGCGAAGTGAGTTACCGTTGGCTACCAGAAATTCCAATAATGACTTTGCGAATTTGCCCAAAATTAACTTACCGGAATTTTTCGGTTCTTATGATAAATGGTTATATTTCAGCAATACTTACAAATCATTAATCCACCACAATGACTCATTAAACAAAATACAAAAATTTTGGTATCTCAAATCTTGTGTGAAGGGCGACGCACATAATGTTTTAAATTCACTTGAAGTATCTGAAGTAAACTATGACAAAGCTTGGGATCTTTTGTGTCAAAGATTCGAAAACAAAAGAATAATAATTCAATCTCATCTAAAAGCTATTTTTGATATTCCAAACATCTCAAAAGAATCTCATTCTCAACTCAGGCAACTTATAGACAATTTCAATCAACATTTACGTTCATTAGAATCTTTAAATGTTCCTGTGAACTATTGGGACACAATCGTAATTTTTGTCATGTCATCAAAACTAGATACGTTGACTAAACGTGAATGGGAAGAATATTCACTAAAATTAAATACAGATACACCGTCGGTTGCAGATTTTACAACCTTTTCGGGTAAACGCTGTCAACTCTTAGAAAACATACAATCAGTCAAACCTAACAATTCTAACATGTTTCAGCCTAAATTCACTAATTCTAGCAAGACATTTTTGTCTAAAAACCAAACTCGCTGCATCGTTTGTCAAAAGGATCACTTTATTTTCTCATGCGATAGTTTTTTAAAACTTTCACCGCTTGGGCGGTTGCATAAAATCAAGAAGCTACATGCATGCATCAACTGCTTGCGCAAAGGTCATACTTCTAAGGAGTGTCGCAATCAGTACTCATGCAAAACTTGCTCTGAAAGGCATAACTCACTTCTACATCTAAATAAAAATCAGAATTCGAATCCTCAATCAAACATATCATTCTTTCAGGCATCCAACTCAAATTCTCACTCAAACAAGGCTCATGCCCACCACTCAAACTCACAAGGCTCACACTCAGAAGAATCAACAATAGGTGACTCAAGTCAATGTTCGAATACACCTCACTCAAATCCATCTCATTCATTTTCAGTCACTAATCATCCCTCATATGAGTCATACGTTTTACTATCAACGGCACTGGTATTTGTCTTAGATAAATACGGCAAAAGGCACTCTTGTAGAGTCCTATTGGACAATTGTTCTCAATCAAACTTTATAACTAAGAACATGTTCTCCAAACTTGGTATGAAATCAACATCAATTTCACACTCAGTTGAAGGTTTCGCCAGTGGCGTCACCACTATTTTTGAAAAGGCTCAAGTCACTATTCAGTCGCATATAAACTCGTTCTCATTACAAAACATTTCAGTCTTAGTTACTGACAAGATTACCAAGGATATACCAAGTCTTCTCATTGATACCTCATCTATACACATACCTCAAAATATTGCGTTAGCTGACAACTCATTCAATCAACCTGGTTCCATTGACATGCTTTTGGGAGCGTCTATATTTTGGAATCTTATTTGTATCGGTCAGATCGTCTTATCAAACACTTCCACTGTACTACAAAAAACAAAATTAGGGTGGATTGTCTCTGGTCCTGTACCTGTTAATACAACAAGTTCAATCTGTAACCTCTCTGTTAACACACTACAAAGAGACATTCACGAGCAACTCGAACGCTTTTGGCAAATCGAGGAATGCTCAGAACTCCATACACGCTCACAAGAAGAAATTGATTGTGAGAATCATTTCAAAAATCACACAACTCGAGATGCTTCAGGCAGATTTGTTGTCAGGTTACCCGTCAAGGAGACCATATCTCACATTGGCGAGTCATTTGAGACAGCCGTTGGTAGACTATATTCTACCGAAAGAAAACTGAATAGAAACCCCGAATTCAAACAAAAATATATGTCCTTTATGCGCGAATATGAACAGCTAGGGCACATGTCCGTATTAGACAGTGATAAAATTAACTCAAAGCATCCCACTTATTATTTACTTCACCATGGTGTCCTAAAGGATTCCAGCAGTACCACGAAACTACGTGTGGTTTTTGATGACTCAGCCAAATCATCGAATGGGATGTCACTTAACGATTCATTAAAAATAGGTCCAAAACTACAGGACGACTTAATTGACATTGTTATGCGCTTTCGCACTTACGAATTCGCATTCACCGCTGATATAGAAAAATTGTACCGATGTGTTATGATTAATGAACAAGATCGTGACTTACAGCGTATTTTATTTCGCTTTGATCCTTCAGACGAAATATCTCACTATCAGCTTAATACTGTAACGTATGGCACTTCCAGTGCATCTTTTCTGGCTATTCGTGCGTTGCAACAAGTAGCATTAGACAATCAAGATACTCATCTATCAGCATCTTCTTCCATTTTATCAAACTTCTACGTAGACGACTGTTTGGCAGGCTCGTCATCCTTGCAGCATAATAAAAATCTAATTTCTGAACTAATTCACATTCTCAATTCATATGGCTTTCGTCTTAGAAAATTTGTGGTAAGCGATGATTCACTTCTAAATAATATCATTGTCGACAAGTCGGATTCTGTTCAGAAAATTATTTCAGATGATAAAACAACTAAAACCTTGGGTTTAATATGGAATTCATCTAATGATTACTTTCAATACACAGTCAATGTAAGCTCATCATCTCAGGTCACGAAACGGAACATTCTCTCAACCACGGCCCAGATATTCGACCCTTTGGGATTGGTTGGACCTTGTGTTATTAAGGCCAAGTTGATACTTCAGCAACTTTGGCAGCTCAATGTTTCATGGGATGAAAGTGTTCCTATGGACCTTCATAGATCCTGGATTCAATTCTCAGAGCAAATTTCTACTATCAATGACATCATGATACCTCGATATGTACTATGTTCGAACCCTGTTTTAGTCGAACTACACTGCTTTAGTGACGCTTCTCAACAAACCTATGGGTGCTGTTGCTATTTACGCAGCATTGACGGCCTTGGAAATATTCATGTTCATCTCATTTGCGCCAAATCTCGTGTTGCACCTCTCAAAACTATTACTGTTCCTCGCTTGGAGCTTTGTGGCGCAGTATTACTTACTCGATTAACTCAGAAGGCTCATTCGGCCCTTAAGGTCACTGTAAACAAAGTGGTTTATTATACAGACTCGATGATAGTTTTAGCTTGGATAGCTATGCAACCAAATCAACTTAATACATTTGTAGCGAATCGTATATCTGAAATACATCAATCTTCAAAACCCAATCAATGGTCACATGTAACCAGTCAAAACAACCCTGCTGACATTATATCTAGGGGTGTTTATCCTCAAGATTTAAAAAATTGTTCCTTGTGGTGGCACGGGCCACCATTTTTAGGCGAAAAAATCATTTCGACTCAAATACCTGATTCTTCACGGGTAGAAATTCCAGAAATCAAACGGAAGGTTGTCACTCTGAAGGTCACTGCGAGTTTAGATTTTTCACTCATTGACAGATTCTCATCATTCACCCGATTACAAAGAGTTACCGCGTACTGCTTGCGCTTTATAAACAATTGCAGAAAACGGAATCGTCTATTCGGTGTTTAAATCACTTAAACAATATGATAGCCTTCGCCGACACCCCCTTGTACCGTCTCTAACTGTAGCCTATGCCATCAAAAATGTTCTGCGCCTGTGCGCTCTCAAAAGCTTTCTCGACTTCCCGACTTTGACTTTTGACTCTCTCTGCTATTCGAGCTTAAAGAAGTCAGACGTGCCTAGTCACGGAACTAACAAAATAGTTTCGTGCTTATAATGTAAAATGTTAGTAATAGTAATCGTAATTTAATTTAGTAATTAGTTATAGTGTGTAGAGTCAGTGACATGGCCAGGTAACTAAAAATATTGCTAGACATTGTAACTTAAACAATTAAATGTTTAACAAGAATTATTTTCTGGTACACGTTGATATACTTACCATGTTGCCACGTGCTTTATAAATTATTTACTTCTTACCATCTTATGTCCGCATCGATGTAGTTTTATCTTAGCATAAAAGTAAATCCTCTACACAAATTTGAGTTTCATTTGCCTTATGGCTGGTCCTTCGTTTATTTTGTTTCGCCCGCAATTAAACTATTGGAGGGATTCTGCTACTTGTTAAAAAGTGCAATAATTGAAGTAGTCGGCCGTACACAGCCCATTCTACATCACGCTAGAGTTATCGAAGAATCTGTTCCCCTCCATAGTTTTTTGGTCCATAGAGCCGGTTATTTAGTTTGGTATCGTCTCATCACCTAATAAAATTCTGTCTGTCAAAATGACATTTTTTAGTTCTATTCCTCTAGAAAATTTCTAGTTTAAAACTTTAAATTAAGTGTTGGATCCTGTACATTTGCCTTTGATTTGTTTCGAAATTTGGTCAAGAAACTAGCACAACAATATTGAAAATTATTGTTAGGAAGCAGAAAATCCTGAGGTATGAACATTTGACGGAAGAATTGGCAACGTTCCTAGACATGTACTTTGTATATTCTTATCGCTAGCCGACGGCTGCTTGGAGCTTGACGCCTAACAAAAAAAAACCTTCCAGTGAGTGTTGTGAAAACAAGAGTTTTTTGTGCCGGCAAATAATTCAACATTGTCGGGAATTTTTTGTAAATATTTGAAGTGTTCATAGCGTTACCATTGATTCTTGAAACATATATTTATTTGTTATTTTTAAACTATTGATTTAAAAATTGAATTTATTTTTACTTGAGTAATGAAAAATGCGGTTGAGGATTTAATTTCTCGACAATATTTTTAGAAAAATAAGAAATAACGTTTAGTTTATAATACATGTACCTATAATTTCGATTGAATTTGATATTTGTTCGCATTTTTACTGTATTTAATAGATTTTATTGTCATTTATGTCTGAATATGCGAATTGTTTCGAAAATTAGAATGAAGGTGTAATGTATTTTTACACAAATTGAGGTATCTTTCGATATTTATGCTATGTCTCCTAACTTTTGGCTCATTTACTGACCTGTTGTTTTATTTTCATACTATGTATTTTTCGGTAATCTTTGTCGCGTCTTTATGTATTATTGTATAACCATTTTCCGCTGATTTTGACACATTTTCATGTACTTTGAGATATTTTTTCACATATTTTTGATCATTGAAACATATATTGATAAATTCACATTTTTCGTAGTCGTACATTTGGATTGACTATCAATTTAGCGAAATGGCAAACTTAGCACAATTAAAAAATAAACGCACGGGTCTAAAAATACAGTTATCCCGTATCGAAACTTTCACGGCTTCTATTGATAGCTCTGTAGAGGTCTATTTATTGCAAGTTAAACTAAACAATCTCATTGGTCATTATGAAGCTTATCAAGTAGTTCAGTCTGATATAATCTCGTTATCTCCTCCTGAGGAGAATATAGCCGAAGCTACTGCCGCCGAGGACGATGTAGCTGATCGCTTCGAAGCATGTATAGCTAAACTTTCTTCCGCTATCGATAAAAAGAATAAATGCCAAGTAGAAGTAACCGAAAACGCAAATGTAATTCTTCCTAAAATTAATATAAAACCATTTACCGGAAATCAATCAGAATGGGCATCATTTTTCGATTTGTTTTCAGCTTTAGTGTTGAACAATACTAAATTACAAAGTAAAAGTGAAAAGCTTTACTATTTAAAAAGCCTTTTGAGAGGCCAACCGCTAGAATTGATAGACAGTCTTAGTGTCACGAATTCTAATCTAGATGTCGCTTTGCAAATTCTGCGAAATAACTATGAAGATAAATCTAAATTAATACATACACTTTTCTCGGAATTTGTTGAACAAAAACCTTTATCCAAGAGCAATGCTACGGGACTAAAGGATTTCTATATCTCCTCAAAGAAAACAATTGATTTGATTAAAAATTTGGGTCTTAAAGACGAAGAGAATTTTGAAACTCTCGTTGTCTTCTTGTTGGAACAAAAGTTAGATTTCCAGTCGCGCAAGGCTTTTGAGAGCGAGCGCGAGCCAGGCACTTTATCTACAATCTCTTCCTTTTTTGATTTTTTGAAAAAGCGCTTCACCGTATTGGAAAACGTAAACGTTTTTGAGCCCGTGTCTAAAAAAGAAGTCAAAACTTCCGAAAATAGAAATAAAGTTAGTATGTACAATAGTGTGGGACAGAAGGCTAATTATCCCTCGAATTCCTTTAATGTAAATAATTCTTCTAACTCTGCTTCTGTAAATAAATTCACTTGTGTTTATTGTAATGAGAGAAATCATGCAGTTTCAAAATGTAATAAATTTGGTACATTGTCTTCTTCAGACCGATACAAATTTGCGAAATCTAGTAAACTCTGTATAAATTGCCTTAGTTCTCAGCATCTGGTTTCGGCTTGTAAATCGCTACATAGATGTTTAAGCTGTGGGAAAACACACCACACGCTATTGCATTTCGATCAAAATTCAAACACTCGGACGGTTTCTAATACTTTTGTGAATCCAACTACGAGTGGTAATAACAATTTGTCCACCACGGATGCAAATGTAAATAGTACTTCGCAAACTTCACTATCGGTTACGGCTTTTACTAACCAAATTGTTTTGTTACCTACTGCCTTGGTGAACGTCCATTGTAAAAATGGTCAAATCTTACCTGCAAGATTACTTTTGGATTCTGCATCGCAAATCAGTGTCATTAAAAAAGCATATGCAGATAATTTAAACTTACCTACTAGACCTCATAGTGTAAGTATTTCTGGTCTCGGTAAGGGTAACTGTAACCACACGACTAATGTCATGAATATAGTTTTTAGTTCAATGGTAGAGCCGTTTAAAACGTTCAACTTAACTTGCGCTGTTATGGACAACATAACTAACAAACTACCACAATTTTCTATTTCTCCTAATAAAATTAGGTTACCTTCACATGTAAAAATTGAGTTAGCAGACCCCCTGTTCTACCAACCTGGAGAAATTCAGATTCTGGTAGGGGCGGATCTTTATTTTAATCTTTTGAAAAATGAAACCATTAGTCTGGGAGCTAATATGCCAACTTTGGTTAGTACTCATTTAGGTTATGTAGTCGCGGGTCCTGTCCCTAACCAAGTTGAGAACCTCGATCGAAACAATTTTGTACTCTCGTTTCTAGCTGTAAATGATGATGTTTGCTCGGAGGAGAACAATTTAACTAAATTAGTTGAAAAATTCTGGGAAATGGAGGAAGTTCCGATAGATCAGGAACCTTCATCTAGTGATAAACTTGCCGAAAGGAGATTCTTAGAAACTACTAAAATCTTACCTAATGGTAGATATCAAGTTGATATGCCTATCTTAGATAATTCTAACAAAAAATTAGGTCATTCTTTTTCTATTGCTAAAAGGCGCTTTACGCACTTGGAAAATAAATTCTCCCATAATAATGATTTTTTTAAAACCTACAAACAGGTTTTATTTGATTATGTCTCTCTTGGTCATGCCAGATTGGTACCTTTGTCTTTGTTTGATTATTTATCTAACGAGATCAAATATTTTGTGCCCCATCGAGCGGTAATTCGTAATTCATCAGTTTCATCAAAATGTCGTATAGTATTTGATTACTCTTCTCGCACCGAAACGGGAATATCTCTTAATGATATTACCCTCAAAGGATATCAGGTTCAAGATAACCTATTTGATATTATTTGTCGTTTCCGTTCTTTTCGTTTTGTGCTTTGTGCAGATATACAAATGATGTATAGAATGATTGAAATTAACCCTACTCAGCGCCACCTACAAAATGTGCTTTGGCGTGAAACTCCAACGACAGCCTTTGAATCAATCGAACTTTCTAGACTAAGTTTTGGCCAAAACTGTTCCCCCTTCCTCGCTACCAGAGTTCTTAAGGACATTGCTGATAAAAATCCTTCATATCCTCTAGCCCAAGCAGCTATTCTCTCTCAAACTTATATGGATGATATCCTTAGCGGAGTTTCGAATGTGGAGCATTTAAACACACTCTATTCTGAGTTGAATACCGTTCTCAATAGACATGGATTTTTCCTACACAAGTGGCAATCAAATTCGCCTGATTTTCTTGATTCACTTTCTCTGGAGACCAACGTGGAATTGGATTTAAATTTAGACAATTCCCCTTGTAAAATTTTAGGCCTTAAATGGAATTCATCTAAAGATATGCTTCAGATTGGTTCTTCATCTATACCTAATTTCTCGTACTTGACTAAACGAATAATTTTATCGATTATTAGCAGTACTTTTGACCCTGCCAGATTTGTGAATCCTCTTATTCTATTTGGTAAACTGATTATGCAATCCCTTTGGCAACTTAAGCTCGAATGGGACACTCCTATTCAGGATCCTTGTATTTTAAAACAGTGGCAGTCGTTTGTTGACACCTTGTCTCAAATTTCTGAATTGTCCATTCCTCGATATCTTCTCGAAAACAAACAAATTATAAATGTTACGTTACATGGATTTTGTGACGCTAGTCAAGTAGCGTATGGCTGTTGTGTTTATTTAGTAGCCTTCTATTCTGATGGTACGCTGTCATCTCAATTAATTGCTTCCAAATCTAGAGTAAACCCTCTTAAAACTAAACTAACAATTCCTAAGCTCGAGCTTAGTGCTATGGTCTTACTCTCAAAACTAACTTCTCGATTAGTGAACATTTTTGCTGCAAATTTTAAATTTCACTCAATAAATCTTTGGTCTGACTCTCTCGTTGCACTAAGTTGGGTGAAACGTTCGGCAGGTGAGTTCTCTATGTTCGTGTCCCGACGAGTCCACGAAATTCAAGAGAATAGTATCAGATTTATCTGGAGACATATCCGCTCACATGAAAACCCTGCCGACATTCTTTCCAGAGGAAAATTTTCCAAAGATGTCTGGCTTTTCTGGCTACATGGTCCTACATTCTTGCAAGAAACCCGAGAATTTGACTCTCTCGATACTTTTACGCCTGTTGACTTTCTACCTGAGACAAAAAAGGTTTCGCTGATTAATCTAAAAACTACTAATAATATTCTTAAAGATTGGTTCCAAGAAATCCCGAAGTTCACTAAATTACAACGATGTCTTGCTTATCTCTTCAGATTTTTGAACAACATTCGGAAAAATAGTTCTAGATTAGCAGGACCTTTATCTGTGAAAGAGCTTCAACAATCACATGATTTTATTATCAAACAAATACAAAAAGAGTATTTCGCTAAGGAAATAGACAGCCTGCTTCAAAAGAAACCTGTACAGGACAAATTGTTATTACCCCTGAACATATTTTTGGATGATGATCGAATCCTACGGGTTGGAGGTAGGTTGCAACATGCAAATTTTAGTTATGACAAAAAATTTCCTATACTTCTTCCTTCAAATGATAGTCTGGTCCACCTCCTAATAGAAAAGGAGCATATTAGACTTGGACATAGTGGTCCTCAAAACGTTCTAGGCAACCTAAGGCAGAGATATTGGCCTTTAGGTGGCATCCGTCTAATCAAACGTATCTTATCGAAATGTGTAACCTGTTATCGGTTTAACGTTCAGTTTTCCTCCCAACTCATGTCCCCTCTTCCGGTTGACAGAGTGTCTCCGGCTAGAGCCTTTGCAAAGGTCGGTGTCGATTTCGCTGGTCCTATATCTATATTATCTTCACGATTGAGAAAATCACCTGTTTTGAAAGGATATATAGCGATTTTCGTTTGTATGGTCACGAAAGCTGTACACATCGAAATTGTTACCAGCCTCACTACTGACGCCTTTATTGCATCCCTCAAGCGGTTTATTGGCCGTAGGGGTAATCCTCAAGTGATATACAGCGACAACGGATCTAACTTCGTTGGCGCTCGAAATCAACTGAAAGAGTTGTCTGAATTTTTCCGATCCCATGAGACTTTCAACGTCATAAGTTCCTATCTATCTTTGACCGAAATCTCGTGGAAGTTCATACCCGCTAGGTCACCACATTGGGGTGGTCTATGGGAAGCTGCTGTGAAAAGCACGAAATCCCACATGATAAAACTTTTAGGCTCTGCTACTTTTACGTACGAAGAAACAGCCACTATTTTAACCCAGATTGAAGCTGTTTTAAATAGTCGTCCCTTATATCCCTTATCTGATAGTCCAAATGGTTTTTTACCTTTGACTCCCGGACATTTCCTTATTGGTTGTTCTTTAACCTCATTTCCTGAAAAGGATATAGCAGAAACCCCCTCTAATCGCTTGACTTTTTGGAAGCAATGCGAAAAAATTTATCAAACTTTTTGGAAGCGCTGGTCTACAGACTATCTTCATCAATTACAGCACCGACCTAAGTGGCAGAAGGTTCAAAAGGACCTAGCCATTAACGACTTAGTCCTTGTCTTGTCTGAAGACCGACCTCCTCTAAACTGGCCTTTAGCTCGTGTGATAGAGCTTTTGCCTGGAAAAGATGGCAAAGTACGAGCGGCAAAAATTAAGACCAGTGATGGAGTTTATACCCGTCCTATAGTTAAATTGGCTGTTCTTCCTCTAAGAACCTAACCTGGTTACATTTTCCACTCTTTCCTCCTCCCCCAGTATGTTTAAATCACTTAAACAATATGATAGCCTTCGCCGACACCCCCTTGTACCGTCTCTAACTGTAGCCTATGCCATCAAAAATGTTCTGCGCCTGTGCGCTCTCAAAAGCTTTCTCGACTTCCCGACTTTGACTTTTGACTCTCTCTGCTATTCGAGCTTAAAGAAGTCAGACGTGCCTAGTCACGGAACTAACAAAATAGTTTCGTGCTTATAATGTAAAATGTTAGTAATAGTAATCGTAATTTAATTTAGTAATTAGTTATAGTGTGTAGAGTCAGTGACATGGCCAGGTAACTAAAAATATTGCTAGACATTGTAACTTAAACAATTAAATGTTTAACAAGAATTATTTTCTGGTACACGTTGATATACTTACCATGTTGCCACGTGCTTTATAAATTATTTACTTCTTACCATCTTATGTCCGCATCGATGTAGTTTTATCTTAGCAATTAAGTAAATCCTCTACACAAATTTGAGTTTCATTTGCCTTATGGCTGGTCCTTCGTTTATTTTGTTTCGCCCGCAATTAAACTATTGGAGGGATTCTGCTACTTGTTAAAAAGTGCAATAATTGAAGTAGTCGGCCGTACACAGCCCATTCTACATCACGCTAGAGTTATCGAAGAATCTGTTCCCCTCCATTAGGTTCATTAGCTCTCTCTGAGCTTAAGAATGCCACTATCATTTTAAGCAGGCTAGTTCAATCATATTACTTTTCAGAAGAATTTCGTATTCTAAAACAATCCAAATCACTCCCTCATAAAAGTTCATTAGTAAAATTGAGTCCGTTTTTAGATAGTGACGACATTATAAGGGTCGGTGGTAGATTAACATATTCTCATCTTGCATTCGATACTAGACATCCAATCTTACTACCGTCTGGCAGCAATTTTACTAAACTCATTATTGTCTATGAACATTTACGCCATTTGCACGCCGGTGCTCAAATGACGTTATCCGCGATAAGAATGAAGTTTTGGCCAATAAATGGCCGAAATACTGTGCAAAAGGTGCTTCGCAGTTGTATAGTTTGCTTTAAGGTTAAACCTATAGATACGAAATATCTCATGGGTAATTTACCCAAGGAACGTCTCAAACCGCAACGCCCATTTTTAACTACCGGAATAGATCTAGCAGGGCCATTTTTAGTAAAGGATGGCAAAGCTAAAAATAGAACATTAGGTAAGTGCTATTTGTGCATATATGTGTGCTTTGTAACCAAAGCAGTTCATTTAGAATTAGTTGGAGATCTTTCCAGCGAGTCATTTCTCAACAGTTTCAAACGTTTTGTCTCACGCAGAGGCATTTGTAGAGATATTTTCACTGACAACGGTACTAACTTTGTTGGTGCTGAAAAGGAGTTGCGCACCATTATAACTAAAATTAAGGGTAATTCTAAATTGAACAATTATTTTTCTTCAAATAATATTAAGTGGCATTTCTCTCCACCTTATGGGCCTAATTTTGGCGGCCTGTGGGAATCATGTGTCAAATCGGCAAAATATCATGCAAAACGAATTCTAGCTAACGAACATTTAACTTATGAATGCTTGAACACGGTATTCGTACAGATTGAGAGTATCCTAAATTCTCGACCATTATTACCTTTATCCAATGATCCTAATGATTTATCAATTCTCACCCCAGCCCATTTTCTCTTTGGCGAACCACTTACTGCAGTTCCACAGACATCTTTTGAAGATATTCCTGCAAATCGTCTTTCATTGTACAAGCGGCTTCAGCAGCAAGTTCAGCGCTTTTGGCGTCAATGGTCTAAGCAGTATTTATCTACACTTCAAGAACGCAGCAAGTGGAACAAACAATATGACAACATCGAAGTCGGCGCTCTTGTCCTGTTAAAGGATGAAAACTCACCCCCTATGAATTGGAAGGTAGGACGTGTTACCGAAGCGTTTCCCGGCCAAGATTCAATTGTTCGCGTTGTGAACGTAAAAACAAGCAGTGGTGTTTTTAAACGACCTGTATCAAAAATTTGTGTACTTCCGGTATAGTGAGGTTATGTTGAAAGGAAAGCCTTCCAAGGGGGGCGATATGTATAAACCTTATTTTTCTATATTTTGTACAATCTGGCAACGGCGCTTGTCATGTACCGTCGATACGATCGACTTCGCTGATCCAGACCGTTATTATGTGTTAAGTCGAGCACATGCATCTTGTAAATTGTTCGTTGTTGTTAGTATTATTAAAAGTTGATAAAATCAGTGTGGTGTTTCTCTAAACTCATTTTCACCAGCATGGACGTGTAGGAAAGCCTGCACGCACAACATTATGTACTTACGACATCTTGTAATTGCATAAATCTGGTGATTGAAATTTCATAATGTAATAACTATGCCCATCTGTATATAATTCCTATATTTCTATCTATGTATATAACTATTTTCTTCCCACAGCAATTTGTATCATATATATGTATGATTTATATATGAATTCTTTTATGTGTTTGAACCATTTACTTGTCTGCATCGTCAAACAAACTATGTTTGTATAAATATAGATGCTTCTTTAGTGTAAGAATTGTTCGTTTTATGCTAAAGCGCATGACTAGTTTTTTCACGCATGCGTATTGATGAATTATTAAAATAAATAAGTAGATACAATATAACCAGTGGCGTCTCATATTATTTTTATCAAATATATAAAATATTAAATTTAAAATTAAATTGATTTCAAAATAATGTGTTTTCTCTTTATTTAAACAATTACAACAATATAAAATGCCAGGACTCGAAGAGAAAAAGGATTTCATGCTCCCGAATAATCAAATTAAAATAAATTACTAAACAAAATAACAATAACCAACTGAGCTAGCCAAACTAAACAAAAATTCTAAATAATAAACATCTACATTTAAATTTCATAATCAAAAGTAAGTAAGTATTTATCATATAAATAGTTTAATATATATATATATATATATATATATATATATATATATATATATATATATATATATATAATCATCTAATTTGTTAATGTGTCACTTCCCGTTGCTTTCCCATTCTTGAACCGTTTTATAACTTCTTTCACATCGTCTGCTCTTATATACTGTTCATTTCTATTTTCTTCAAATTAGATTTCTGCTTGTTCCTTTTTTACTTCCTCCTCC
Organism: Galeruca laticollis; assembly: GCA_963921935.1. Lineage (NCBI taxonomy): Eukaryota > Metazoa > Arthropoda > Insecta > Coleoptera > Chrysomelidae > Galeruca > Galeruca laticollis. The sequence continues at coordinate 259,941,359 of OY998175.1, forward strand.
TCATGTGGTCTTCGTCTACTCCTAGTAATTCCTGAAAATACTCTTTTTACCTTTACATTTTTGGTTATCTCCTGACATAATTTCGTCACTTTCGCTTTTTATCCTTGCTACCACCTCTGTTGATGTTTTCAACGTTCTGTAGAATAATTTTTGGTTAGCTCAGCTTTACTGTTTGTCAACATTTTGTCGCTAAATTCAGTCTACTTGTTCCTCTTTGCGTTGATTTTAATTAATTCACTTTTTTTCTCTCTATTCCACATCGCTCATAATTTTATGTAGTTGTATTACTCAAGTATAGTTTTCACTGATTTTTTTATTCTTTATTTCTTCCACCAGGCTGTTGGTTTTTTGTAATTCGTTTTCCTACTAGTTCCACACATCTCTCTAGCTATTTCTAGAAGCACATTTTTATAGTTATCCCCCATATTATACAAATTAATATCTTCGAGTTGTGCTACATAATAGATAAAAATTATTATTTTGTTGCAAAATATTCAACTTCAATTTCACTGGAAAGTTTTCCGCTCAGTACAATGAATACAAGCGCAACTTATTCCAATTTGAAATTTTTATTTGTACTAAATATAAAATAGCATCTCAATGATATCGCTTTGACTTGCTAATGGTGTTTGCTCTTTTACCTACTAAACGACAAAAGTTTTATTTACAAGCTAAATTAATTCCACAAGCTTTGCCGCATCAGGGTGACAAAATCAATGAATAAAGTTATATGAGATAATAGAAATATTATCATGATAATATCTGATTTTACAATCAATATAATGTTCTTTAAATCTCAACGTTGAAAAATTAAGAAGATTCTGCTCTTTTGTTTTCATAGTCTGGATTATTTACTATTTGTTTGTCTTCCGTGAAAATATTTCAGTGTATTTCCTAACAAAAATCGTTTTTCGGTGACTTGATTGATCGCTAGAATAATTGCGGGAATAATATACTTCACCTTTAAAGTGCGTGAACAGACAAATTGGAGAGATATATTCCTATATAATGTTCTCTTCTCTGCCTATTCCCTATTTGATTTGTCGCTTTAGGTTTATCGTGCATACCTAGAAATATAATTCACAATCATAGTTATGATACTAGCAAATATTTATGATAAAATTGGTAGTAAGTTGGATGCAAGATAACGTGGCTACTTGTCAGTAAAATATGCGACTTTGCATTATATAACGCAGACAAAAATGGAACGATTTCTCACAAAGTTGAAACGCTAAATATATGTGTTGTCACACGAACTTCGTTTTTAAAACCTTTCATTATAACTTTAAATGCAAAATATCGACTACCAATGATAATAGTGAGAATATATAAACAGACGAAACAGGATATACAAACTAAAAACAATATGCAGACTGCATGAGATATTGTAATGTCTTTCTTATTTATTATATCATTTTAATAAGACGGGTGGGACAAATTCATACACACGGTAGGTCTACTCACTCAATGAATGTATTCACTAAGCTATTCACTAATTTATATTATAGACACAGTATATGCACTTGAACTAATTCAAATAAACGCTTCACTAATGTTCATTTTCTTAGACTATTTACTGGTTCACTTGTTTATCTACCCAGATCACTTAATAAACTAAAGTTCTCCCGTGGGTCGCTCCTTTATATATTAGAGCCTTTTTATTCCAGATCATTCTAGAATGCGGCTCACACACAAACGGCCTACCTGGAAGTCTCTAGATAAGACTAGTAACCAAAACAATTCTCCTGGAAAATTCTAGATATGAATAGTCGCAAAAAATAATGCTAACAGTTCGAAGAAATCCCGGCGTATTCGCCAGAATTTTAACTCTCATACATAGCGTAGGTATAGTCGGAATCAGGTACTACACCAGTATGCGAACTCGTAATATTACCCCCTCCTGAAAAGAAAGTTACTCCTGGAACTTCTGTGTATCCGGGACTGGATGTTAAAATCGGCAATTGGACGCATGTCTGCACTTACCGGTCATATAGAAATAATAGGGCACCGTTATCACCGGGTACCGATAACGAGAGGTATAGCTGCAAATTAATATGTGGACCGGTATCTTGGAAGATCACCTCTATAATGTTCCTGATTACTCGCCAATCCAACTGATTGCTCTCTATCCTGGGCATTACTAGTTTCTCCACGTGGGATTTCAGCACATGATCTCGAAGGCTTCGTAGCGCTTCCCACACATCCCGGTGGGTGGATCGATCTGGAAACTTCGTTTTTAGTTACCAGGTAGAAAACGTTCCGCGAATTGTGTTTGAGACTCATTGTCTCACCAGGGGCTTGCATCTGATCTTCAAGTTTATCTGATTGTCCAATTTTCTTTCGAAATACGGTTGCCAACCTGTGTGCGTATTTGTTACTGGCGGAAATGTTATGTCCCAGTGAGTACTCTTCCGGAAGCGTGAATAAATATTGTCTTTGTTCTGTAGTGACTCCGTATCTAGCTTTCCTGGTACCTCCGTATGCACCCATAAATTGTTCGAAGGCTGGGTCAGACTCTTGTAGATGGTTCACCCCTTCCTCTTTGTCATGGTCTCCCTCAAATGGCGCTAATCGGTTTTGGTGGACTACCCTCGGTTTTCCTTTGGGGATCTTGCTAATACGATAGATTATGACGTTGATTCTCTTCTTGATTAAGTATGGACCTTCCCATGATTTCTGTAATTTTGGAGGAAATCTTTTTCTCCTTGTCGAGTTGTGTAACCATACTTTGTCCCCTTCTTTGAAACTGCCTTCTGTGGCCTGTGTATCATACCGTTTTTTCATACTGTCACTGGCAACTTGAAGATTAGTTCGAACCAATTCGTGCACATCGTCCATCCTTCTTCTCAATTGAATCACGTAATCTTCTCCTCCTAAATCTTCGGCAGGCCGACAGCCAAACTCCAGGTCACAAGGAAGCCTCAATTAACGTCCAAATAGAATTTTCGCAGGTGTTTTACCCGTGGACTCATTTATGGCCGATCGGTAAGCCAAGGGAAATAGAAAAAGGTAATGGTCCCAATCTCTGTGAAGGCTAGAAACTACTTTGGACAGGTATTTTCCAATATTCCTGATCATTATTTCGACCATTCCATCTGTTGTCCTGGTCTTCTTCATTCTCAGCTTGTCACAAATTTCCTAGAATACCTGGCTCTCGAAATTTCTTCCTTGAACGCTATGTACTACCAAGGGCAGTCCATATTGACTAATAAATAATTTCACCAGTACATCCGCGACAGTTATGGTCTCTTGAATCGGGATCGCATAAATTTCCACCTACTTTGTGAACTTATCCACTACTACCAGGATCTATTTATCACCATTCTCTGTAGACTCAAATGGTCGAGCGATCCTTTCGAAAGACTTTCCAACATTATACATAGGTGACTTTTTCTTGTCATGTGGTCCATTACTCGTAGCACAAGTCGTGTGAATTTAAAACCAGCCCGTCACTACGTCGGAGCTGTTCATCCAGTAAAACCTTCCACGGACTCGCTGAAGATTTTTTTTCACTCCTAGATCACCTGCCCATGGACTGTCGTGTTACTTCTTCTGTACCTCAGCTACTCTGGTTTTTGGGATAACTGGCTATCTCCTCATCTCCGACCCATCATCGTTTTCAAGGACTCTTTTCAACAGTCATTTTTCCAGGAGAAAGGAGTCCCACTGAGCCCAATATGCCTTGAGTGTCGGTAAAAATATTGACACTTTTCGCCATGTGTGTCGCCGATTTTCTTTGTTCCATTGTCGAATCTTCTTTAGGTGAGGATCATTCTCCTAATCTTCTTTGATCCTGATGGGTGACCATTCTTCGTTGACTACAGTAGTTCCTGAAACTGTGCCTTGTTGCAGTGGGAGCAGTCTGTTGGACACGGCCGTCTGGATAGGGAGTCGGCATTTCGGTGACTCACACCAGCTGGATGTTCGATGTTAAAATCGTACTCCTGAAGTCGTTAAATTCATCTAGCGATCTGACCCTCGAGAATCTTGAACTGCATCAACCACTGGAGTGCTGCATGATCAGTATGGATTAAGAACTTTCTCCCATAAAGATACTGGTAAAAGTGTTACACGGACTTCACTACCGCCAAAAATTCTCTTCTTGTGACCCAGTAGTTTCGTTCTGGTTTGGAGAGGACTCTACTGAAATATCCCTGCACTATTTCTTGCCCTCCTTGGATCTGTGAGAGCACTTCTCCAATTCCTACGTTGTTTGTGTCAGTGTCAAGAATAAAGTCTTCCTCTGGTAATGTGTATCCTAATATCGGTGCAGTGATTAAATGCCTTTTCAAGGTTTCAAAAGCCGTTCGCCAGTCTTCGTCACATTGGAAAGCTCTAGCTTCTTCTGTGAGTCGAGTTAGAGGCTTGGCAATATCTCCAAACTTTCTTATGAATCTTCAATACTATGTACAAAGTCCAAGGAAACTCGTAATTCATATGTTCATCGGTTGGTTGTGGCCATTGCTGAATGGAAGCAATTTTATATGGATCCACCGCCACTTCTGCATTGCTCACTTTATGACCAGGTAGTTGACTCGGTTTTGGAATAGCTGACATTTGCTCGAGTTGAACATGAGCTGAGCAGCTGGGAGTCGTTTGAATACGTCTTCTAAATTGTTCAGGTGTTCGTTAAATGTCTTCCCCAGTACTACGATAGCGTCCAAATGGACCAGGCACGTCTTCCAAGAGAACCCTCTCAAGACATTTTCCATGAGTATTTCGAATGTCGCGGGCGCATTACAGAGTCCGAATGGCATGACGTTGAATTGCCATAATCTAGATCCGGTGGTAGAAGCAGTCTTCTCTTTGTCCTTTGGGTCAATTTCTACTTGCCTATATCCAGACTTCAGGTCCAAGGTGGAAAACAGTTTGCTGCTTGCCAAAGTATCTAGCATATCGTCAATTCGAGGCAGAGAATAGCTGTTTTCCTTCGGCACGTTGTTTAGCTGGCGATAGTCCACGCTGAATCTCGTAGTTCCAGCAATCCTTTCGATAGGGGTTCCAACATTATATTGTTTCATAGGTGTCTTTCTCTGGCGATGTGGTCCATTACTCGTAGCACAAGTCGCACGTTTCTCCCATCAGTTCTTCACGTCGTCGAAGCTGTTCATCCAATAAAACTTTAATCGGATTCGCTGAAGGGTTTTCTTCACTCCCAGATGACCTCCCGATGGACTGTCGTGTAACTTCGTCAGTATCTCAGCTACTCCAGTTCTCGGGATAACTAGCTGTCTTCTCATCTTGGAACCATCATCGTTTTCAAGGATTCTTTCCAATAGGCCTCCTTCCAGGACAAGAGAGTCCCACTTAGACCAATATGCCTTGAGTGTTGGTGAAAATCATGAAACTTCTTGCCAGGTTGGCCGCCGATTATCTTCCTTCCATTGCCGAATCTTCTTTAGGTGAGGATCAATCTTCTGATCTTCTATGATCCTGGTGGGTGACCATTCTTTGTTGACTACTGTAGTTCTTGAAACTGCAACTTCCTTAGTTTCCAACTTGTACTGAGAATAGTCTACAGGGTATGACCGTCTAGGCAGAGAGTCGGCGTGTCGGTGATTCCCATCAGCCTGATGTTCGCCCCTGTCTAGTTTCCCCCGTGACTGGAGTTCTTGGGTTGCAGGAGTCCTGGGGCTGATCACACTTTCGGAGTTTGATCTTCTTCGGCTTCTTGTCTACCATACTCATTATCAAGTTAAAGATCTGGTTGAGATTGTCTTCGTTTCCTTTTTATTGCATGGTCCTAACTTTGTTGTACCGCGAATCCTTCGTGGCTGCTTTATTTTTGAGAGGTTCTTGGTTTGCAGGAGTCGTAGGACGCTTACGCAAACTGCGTACATGCTCTAGCTCTCCACAATCTGACTTTCTTCGGCTTATTGTCTACCATACCTTTCAACAAGTTGGCCAAGTCGGTCATCGTCACCTTCTTCTTGCATGGTCCTACTTTTGCTGTATCTCGAAGCCATAGTAGCTGCTTCATATTCAAGAGCAGCGGTCAAAAAATCTACCATGGTTTTGGGATGGACTGATGGAAGTGGTCACCTAATCCGTCAATAAAGGCCTGGATGCCAAAACATTCCATCATGTTCTCTGGTGCTGATGGATAAGCATATCGAACTAATCGGGGAATATCTAGTTCATACTCTATAGGGTATCGTCACGTTTCCGCCTTCGCTTCTTCAGCTGGAATCGGTACAATTGTTCTAGATGTTCGTGACCATATCGCACGTCCAACCTCTTCTTCAGCTGGTCGAAGTCATCTGTTTCTTCAAGTGGTATCGTCTGAAGTACATCTAAAGCATCTCCCCGAAACGCGATGGTTAAATTTACTGCTTTCTCAATGTCGGAACAATTATTCACTCTAGCGGCTGCTTCAAACTGCTTTACATTATTTTTTTGTGACTACTCTTATCTAGACATTTCCAGTGAGGCCTATTGTTTTTGTTACCAGTCTTTTCTAGACAATTCCAGGAAGGCGATTGTTTTTGTGAACCATAAATTTAGACTGTTCACGAAAAGGGGGCACTTATATATAAAGCCTACCGACCAGCGGAAGGAGTTTAGTTTATAATTTGATTCCGTGAAATAAACAGTAAACAATTAAATATAAATTAAGTCTAAGTAAATAAACAGTACTGAAGTGTTTATATAAATTAGTGTAAGTGAATATACTGTGCATATAATAGAAATTAGTGAATAGTTTAGTGAATAAATAGATTAAGTGAGTAGACATAAAGTATGTATAAATTTATCTCACCGTCGTAAAAACTTATAAATAAATGAGAAAAACAGTACTTGTTGTCAGATGTGGGGTAATATAAATAAATAGCTACGTGAAAATTGCCAAGAGGCTAAGTTTCCTGAAGGTGACAGAGCTTATGGCAGAATTGGAAAATCGTGAGTTGGAAACATCCGATAATAAAAGTGAATTAGTAGAAAGACTTAAAGCGGCACTGGAAAATGATGACTTTGGTCCAGAAACATTTTTATTCAATGATGAGGCTTCCACCTTAATCTCGTCAATTGTTACTAATATGGACGAAATGATTTCCACTATGAAGAACTATATTTCTACTAATATGGACGAAAATATTTCCACTATGAAGAACGACATTTCTGCCGATATCTTATCGTTGAAAAATGACATTGCTGTTGACGTCGAGAATAAAATTTCGTCTCTAAAATCGGATATTGAGGATAAGATGACAACGATGGACGAGAAAATCGAGAATAAGATGACAACGATGAACAAGAAAATATAATTAGACATTAACCATAGGATGACAACTATGTAAGAGAAAATCAAGGAATTAGTGAGAAATTTGGCAGATTCAAGAACACAAGCCACGCCAACACAAGAAAAGAAGATTGAACATATAAAACCCCACACCTGACACCAATGTAATGTTTTTATTACTTGTTACTATTTGTTATTATTACTACGGTGGGATAAATTAATACCCACTGTGTGTCTACTCACTTAATTTAGTTATTCACTAAACTATTTACTACTTTATATTATATACACAGTATATTCACTTACACTAATTTATATAAACACTTCACTACTGTTTACTTACTTAGACTTTATTTATATTTACCTGTTAACTGTTTATTTCACGAGATCGAATTATAAACTAAATTCCTCCCGCTGGTCGGTAGTCGTTATATATAAGTGCCCTTTTTCCCGAACATTCTAGATTTGCAGCTCACAAAAACAATCGCCTCCCTGGAATTATTTATATAAGACTGGTCACAAAAACAATGGACCTCACTGGAAATATCTATATAAGTATAGTCACAAAAAAATAATGTTAAACCGGGTAATTAAAGTATATCTTTCCTTCATCGAATAGTGTCAGAAAGAAATCGATATCTTCCTTAGCTTCGAAAAAATTTTAAATAGAGACATGTTAAAAATATTTCAAAAATTCTGGTTTCCGGACCAAAAATTTTAAAATTTTGGTTTTCAGGGAATGTATGTAAAAAGTTATACAGTATCATGTATTTCGTACTGTAGAATCCAAAAAATAAGTCAGTTTTCGATGTATAATTTTTCGTAAAAATCCATTTTCAAAAATTTCCACTCGAAATATTTTTTTTTCGAACAACTGACAAATTTTTTCGATTCCCCGGATCAAAAAACCCTCCAATGCATAATTTAAAAGAAATCAGACACACATTTTTTTGGATTCTCAATTCACGGGGTGCTTGATTTTTTATAACTCAGTTTGTAACATCGGTGGAGAATTGCCGTATAAACTCCGCGCATTCGCCAAAATTGTAACTATCATATATGGCTAAGGCAGAGTCGAATTCAGGGACTACACCAGTGTGTGATTTCGTAACATTTACATTAACTAGATTATTTTTTTCCATGTTATTCGATAATGTCTTGAATTATGACAATTCTTTCCTGCACTTTCTTATATTGCTCAGTATATACTCCAAGTTTCACAATTTTAGACTTCTAAGCACGATTAATTGTCCATTCTGCTCTTTTTGTCTCGTTTATGTAGTTTTAAGTCAATCAAATTATTGGTTTTGGTCCTATTGTTGTTTGGCATCTCTGAATTCTCTCCTACTCTTCAATAAATACCATGGAAAGAGATGAAATAAGATATCTTGCCACACTTTTCACTGCAACTTTCTATTCACTTGTATTTCTCCTATTACTTCCCATACTTTGATGATTCTTGTTAATTGTTCTATTTCCATTTTTTCCAGCGTACATTATCTAAACTGTCTTTTTTTCCAATATATCAACCACTTCCCTTATGTCTGTTGAAGTTTGTTCCTTCCATGTACTTTCATGTAAATGAACTCAAGTAATTTCGCTTATATGGAAAATACCTCTACATTGGAAGAAATTGTTAGAATGAAGTCTGCATATTTCCCAATAAAATTCATGAAGAGATTTTAGAAACAAACTGTGAATTATTAGGCCTAAATTGCATATCAAATTCAATAATGTATGAAGGTAAAGGAAATCTCGCAAACTCCAACCGATGTAACCTGAGAATATTACAAATTTTCAAAATAAAGAAATATAGTTGCAACTACACGTTTACTGATGTTTTTTACTGTACATATAGCTAAACCGTAGTTTCTTCCGACCCGTAACAGATGTTGACTCACGGATTTTAAAATTCATGACAGTTTTCATGAAAAAATTATATTATGTACGACATTTACGTTTACTCATATCACGTACAATATTCTATAGGTATATTGGAGGATGTTGATATTACTATCTGTATCTAAGATGGGTCTTTCTACTATACACTGTTGTATTATGAGAATTGATAAAACAAATTTAAGTGGACTAGGAAGGAATATAAATAATGCCAAAAAATTTTGTGTAAATAACTCCACCCAAGAAAACTATTCCTTACCATCTAATGTGATCGGGTGTTGATTTAATAAACTCTAATATGGATTGAAATGGAAAATGTATACAACTTTTGATAAGTTTAGATTTATTCCATTTTTGGTATCGTTTGTTTTTGAGAATACTGTGAGTTGCTTCAATTTTTCCAATTACTTTATCAACTCCTTCAATTCATTTGCTATACAATGATTGCCAAAAAAATTTAATTATAATAATAAGAGCATGTGCGAGGAAGCATAGACGGAAATAATGACGTTCAAGTAAGTGTTCTAGATGATTCTACGTCAATGTTACCATAGGTAAACTAACTATGGTTAAAATTATCTGACGGGTCCTAGTTTAGGATCGGTTTTCCCGTTAGGTCGTGAGTTGGAGGGTTTCTCGATTGAACTTTTCATCAGAACGAGATTAGGTGTTGATTTGTGTTTGTATTGATGTTCGCGTGGCTTGTATGAATACATCACAGAGGATGATTAAGGTTCATATTATTGGTAGGTTGGCGAAGAAAAAGTGCTCATAGTTAGGGAGCTGCAGGTACAGTTGCGGCAGTATTTCTACCAGGAGACGTCGGTCATTTGGCTAGTGTACTAGAAGTTCATCTCCGTTGCAGGGGAAACCTCTGGAAAATCTGTTACATCTACTTGAGGGACTTTTCACGATTCTGTAGGTCCACGGTTTGTGGAAGTGTGGTGAGTATTTTCGTTTAGACTAAGTGTTTTAAAGTATATGATAGGGCAGAAGCCTCGGCAACTAGGATCATGGAGGATATTGGCAGTCAGGACTCCAGGAAAATATGGTTTTTCAATGACATCAACAAGGAGACCTTATAAATACGAAATAGTTAGGGGAAGTATTTGTGAAATGTCGGTAATAGTCAAATCCTGTTTTTATGAGGCTGAATAGGGTATTTGTCGGGTGTGGAGATGAGAACAGCTTTTGAAGGTTCCCAAAGTTTGGCGAAGTGAACATAGAGCGGTGAAGAATCCTGCCAGATAATTTTAATATTGCGTGCCTAGTAATAAGTTCTAGAGAGAGTATCGGTGACTGAGAGAAATTGAGTTTCCAGGAGTTGAGAAGATGTTAAAAAATATCTCATTTCCTTGCTCATCATTATCATATTTCGCTGCCAATTGTATAGTTGATCACTTAGCGGTTTGGAAAATGTTAACAGCATATTAGGGTGAATACAGGGTCAAACAATTATTTATATTTGTAGCAAAAGATTTTTATCCCTAGTAACAGGGTACGAGGTCTTACTTGGTAACAGAATGTAGAAAATATCTGTAGAGAGAATTTCAAGTAGGATATTAGTCGTTTGGTCGGATGGAGGTTGCGGATTTTCTATTGTAACTGGGGACTGAAATTATGAGATGTAATCGGAAGGCGGAAATGGAGGAGGGACAGAAATGGAAACAGATATGTGGTGGTAGCAAGTGGTTGATTTTTTTCAACAACTTCTGCATTGTAGTTGGAAGATGACAAAAAATCGTAGTATCAAATGAATAGTGCATATTTTAAGAATAGTCCGTGAACAGATACTTCCTGGTAAAAATGGCTAGCGAAAAAATTTCTGATTTTGGATAAACGACGTTTCAATCATTTCTGCCAGTCGCTGGAAAACTGGAAATATATCAATGTTATTGAATGAATTATCATATTTCGAAGCAAATATTCTCAATATAGTATTCAATGAGGCATATATCCATTTTGTTCTGAATTTTGTAAGAGTATTCAGTACATACACTAGTAAACAGTGCACAAGATCTCCAGAGTCTACTGAATCGTGTCAATGAAGAAAACCAAAGGTTTGGTTCACAAATTAACCTCAGCAGAACCAAATTCATGATTGTTAATAGGTAGTCAAGACATTGAAAATTTCTTACAGAAAAGAATTGGAGTTGAAGCCTCAAATATAGGACTGTAAAATGCTGTATTGGGTCCGTCCTCCTATACGATCTTGAGGCATGGACGTTGGCCGTACCAATCATGAACCAAATTGAGGCCTTCGAAATGTGGGTCTTTCGGCGAATACTGAGGGTATCTTCGGTCGATCAGGTGAGAAACTAGGACGTTATCCGAAGAGCCGGTCTAGCAGAAACAGAACTTTTCGAGAATATCGGAGAGAAAAATAGGCTCGGAGACATCTGCATAGAGAAGGCTAGTATAACAAACGTCTCATTCTTCATTGTAAATTTGAAGGATGAAGGAGAGGAATAGATAGAAAAAAATTAACCTAGCTTAGAAATATTGGCCAATGAATGGGGAAAATGGAGTTCCAAACACTATAAAACAGTGCACTTAATTGAAACATATGCAAGAAGACAAAAATTTACTACAATATTTCATATCACAACACTTGGAGTCTATGCGTTGGCATATTAGTGTTCTTCAAACTTTATGAAAATTGAAAACAAGTTACTTCATAGTTTTTATCAAACGATACCAATTGACAAGCAAATAAATGTACATCAAATGGATAAGTATGCAATATGTTAAACCACCAAAGTGAAAGAAACTTAGGAATTTTGTTTAGAGAAACTGTGTCTTTAGAACGAAACTTTCAAACTTCTTTGTGTAAAACCCTAATAGAAAAACTTTATTTCCCTAATAGTAAATATTTTCTCTACAAAGGTGTTTTCTGTGTTTTATATCAGGTCGTAAAGGAATTCAATAGCTATGAAACTGTTTTGATTGGATATCACCAACTTCAGAATATTCGAAAAATCCCATAAATTTTGAGAAACGGGCTTACTGTGTCATCGAATGGATGAAAAAATTCAAGAATGCTCAACTCAACATTTTCAATGTATTATTTGATTCAGTTGTTCGTTTGTGGTGTTTTGTTATAATTCCGCAAACAGTTTCTATTGACGTAGGTCATAAAGTATTGGCTGCTGATAATTAGTTATGTACAGAATCAAATTCACTATATTCACCATGAACTACACTATACATGTGAACTTTCCGTAATTTTCGCATATACCTATTAACGATCACTTTCAATCAATTAACAACCTCAAAGTTCACACTTGATCTTGACACTTCGTAGAATTCCAACAAATTCAATAAAAACGCTTCACATATCCTGACCTACGTATTATTGATGATATTTGAGGTGAATTATGGTAAAATAGATATTCTAAACTAAGTTTTATAACATATACGTGTTCTAAAATATGTGCCTGTTTCCACATCTACTACTGATTCTGAACACGAAGAATCAATTTTTGTTCCCTAGTATATACCAAAATCTGGCATAAAAGTGTAGGGCGATTTAGCTTCTTAAAGCGAACGGTGGTAACAAAACTGTGTGGTAAACAAGGAGACTGATTTATTTGATCTTTACCAAAATTTGTTTGTAGTCTGTTAACTGTATTTAAGACAAGCATTTTTGTTCCTAAATAAAATATCGACTTTTTGTCGATACATACACTTCTGATGGTTCGCAATTGCAAGCAGAAGAGCATAAACCGTTGACCGGTTTAAATATAGTTGGATCCCTTCAGGACAGACTATAGCCCTCTCGGTTGAAGTCTCTAATCCAGTAGTCCCAATCTTTTGTAACCCATCGCACCTTTCTGGGGGTTGACTAACACCTATGGCCCCCTTCATTTTCATTGTATGCCTAATCTTAATTTGAAGTAACTGCACACTATTGACGGTACATGTTCATTTTAAATCCATTGTGCATGAACTTCTACACAAACCGTTGAAAACAGACAATATACACACTTAAACGGACGGTGATGCATACAAAGGCTAGTGAAGGCTGTAGACGAATGTAGGTCAATGGCAAGTGAAGAGGAGAGCCATTCGTCTTTCTGCGATCCTATTGGTTCTTCAATTCTAGAATGGCGGGTGTTGAGTCACCAGTCGGCAGCTCTGAGCAATTACATATAGGTACCGTGGAGAGGGATGAGTGCGATTAATTCGCCGGCTGAGAATAGCCAGTGACTCGTGCTACACGGCAACTTATATTGTGCAGGTTTTACTGTGCAGTACTATATTAATTTTCCCCCCTTTAAATACTCATCGCCTCCACTTCTTTATTCTCTCCATGATAACCCATATCGCCCCAGGATAGGAACCACTGCTTCAATATTAAGACAACACCAGTCAGCACCTCTATTTCGTTCATGAATAAATAAATAATCAAGCCGGTGAGATCAACGAATTTAAGCTAAGCATGCAATAAATACCATCAACCTGCCATCTTATTCACTTGATCTTGCTTCTTGCAACTTTGGTTCCCTGAACTCAAATCACCGCTTCAGGGAACTCGTTCTGTCATCATAGAATACTTAAACGTAAATTCGCAGAGGGAGCTGGAGACCATACTGGGAAGTGCCTATGAAAAATGTTTTGAAGATTAGAAACGGCATTGTCACATGCGAATCGCTTCGAATGGATGGTTTGAAGGTATTTCAATAGATATATTATTGAAGATTAAAAATGTTGCTTTCTATTTCAAATTTCCGGGTACTTTTTTGTCACCCCCCTGTAATGAGAAAACTTTTTTTTTCTGATAAGTTCTCTTTTGTATTCAATTTACAACCCTGTGTCACAAGGAATACATATTATTCATTTATCTTGTGCTTTTGTGCTGCGACAGAATTCAGAACACCCTTTTGTATTATTAAAAAGATAGTCCGCGCGGCTTGAACTACTGTGATTCTTATCATAACAGCAGAATCAAGGGTTTGTTAACAAGGTGAAGACTGACAGGTATTTATAAAAATTGTGTAAAGTGTGAGCTGGTTAATAAGCGTTTCAATTCTCTTTAAGTTAACTATTTCGCGGTATTGTCTTCCGATTCTCATACATGTATATGTTCCAGTTAAGTTAGCTTAATCTATGATAGAAATTTTTAGCATTGCCAATTTGTCCTTATATATTTATTCTCTAAGATATTTAACATGAATACTGATCTCAAAGAATATAAAAAGCTAAATTTGTAGCTGAAAGTAGCATAACTTGCATCGCAAATTGGTTTTCTGCAAATTTTGGCTCTCTAAATGACAAAATCAGTTACTCAGTAGAATCGGTTTGCTAGCAAATAGTTTTATGAAATATTCAAATGCTAAAGACAATATTGAGTCAGACTCCTCGAATGAATAAGATTCCAAAAATCGTGAAGACATTGAAAAAATGAAGATTTCGACACCTTATCGCAACTTCACTCTTCTCTTGAAAAGTTAGACTCATCAACGCGAACCTCATTTCCAAGTTGCTCTCCTAAAACCACCCAAAATAATGTTTGTTTGCTTGAAATTCGCATACCCTCCTTTGGTGGTTCTAACCCCTTGGAATACGCATCTTATTAAGATTTTTCTAATCTAATGCTTCAATTACTAACAACGCACAAGTCTCTATTGATCGCCAACAACTTTTCTACATCAAAAGATTTTTAAAGGGAGATGAAAAAATCATGGACGAAAACTTTAACACATCTATTGAATTAATGATAAATTTGCATTTGGTTTTTCGTCACATACGTGAGCAGGGGTCTATAATCAAATATGATCATGTTAAATGAAAAATTTGACACTAACACGCGCACTTTGCTCGAATGCAAAAAAAAATCAATTTATCAGACGAAGTAATGTTTGAGAATTTAATAATATCTCTATTATAGTAGACTAGGTTTCAATACGAAACGTACCGTAGAAGAATGTTGCAAAATAGGTTCTCCCTCATCAATTAACAAATTTCTAGACTTTTTAGATTGGAAATGCATGATCTTGGGAAATGTGCCAAACAGAAACTTAGGTAACCAGGCATTTGTCCCATATAAAGTATAGTACATCAAATTTTACACCTCATCAAAAGGTCTTAATGCATACAAACACTTAGTATAATTTTCACTCGAACCAAAGTTCCAAAATGTCTAATTTAGCACAAAACGCCAAGCACTGCATATTTTGTAATATATTATTGTCCCAATTTTACTGCATTATTCCCTTAAGATATGCACACATTAGGTCAAAAGCTTTGTGTTTTAACAAGATTCAATCCAGTCTGTGAAAAGGACTGACTCCTGTATCTCCTCCGCTCTTGTATAAATACGCTCTTGTATAAATAGTCATTATAATTAGTTTTAGGGAAGTAATGATTTGGCAACAATATAAATACGACATGTATTTAAAACAAAAGTTGTTTCAAATCGACAAATTAGACTAACCTGCATGCACCTGTACGTCAAAAATCACTTGCTTTGCGCTAATTATATCACTTTCAATATAATTCCAACATTACCTACGGATTTTGACCTTGACCCAGGTAAATTATTGATTATTCATTAAGACAGTTTTCTGGATTTTGTAAGTCGTTGTTGTCAGATTCATTCAATTTACGAAGGCATATATCATGCTTTACTTTTATTGATATTAAAAATGCAACTGATGGATAACAATATAGAAGCTGCGCTGCAAAAAATTTCAGAAACATTATAAATACAGCTAAATAATTTCTCATCAGAAATAAATGATGAAATGAAATCATTAAAAGACGAATTAACTTCTAATATCAACATGCTCGGAACATATTTTGATAGAAAATTTCCAGATATAAATGATAAATTTCCACAATTTGAAAAACAATTACAAATAGCCAAAAAAGGAAACGATGCACTCAAATGGAAAAATAATTTAGTTTTAAAAGGAATGCCACAAACTGAAAAACACAATGGGAGCTACTAGAGATTGTTACGGATTTTTGCAGGAAGGAGATTAAAGTGAATTTGAATAGCAATGGAGTAAATTACGTTCATGTTCATTTGATAACTCGGTATAGAAACAGAAATCAATATGTATAATTTTCCAAATAATTCCAATCTAAAACACAAAGCTTCAGAAATTATTGAAAAAGAATTTGTCGAGTTTAACAAACCCAACTTTGAGTTATCAGTCGCCAAATCTATTCAACAAAAATAGTCTTATTTTCACAAAAGCAGATAAAGGAAATACGGTAATTACCTAAAGAAGATTATATATCAAAAACCAACAATTTTATTCAGACAAGCAATTTTAAAACCCTTAAAAAAGAACCAAATAATAAATTTTAGAAAGGAATAAAATTAGCAGTAGATAACGCTAAATCAATAATTAACGATAAATGAAAATATAAATTTTTTTACCCAATCCGCAACACCCTGAACTTTATTCATTAATTAAACTCCATAAAGAGAGTTACCCAATGAGACCAGTTGTTTCTTATTTCACAGCATCTTCATTCAAAATTTGAAAAATTCTCATAGATGTCATTTCTGAATATTCAAACCTCGATTTTCAGTTAAAAACTCTACGGAATTGATTAATAATATTCAAGATATAATACTACCCCATAATTCTAAATTCATATCGTTCGATGTAACAAATCTATTCCCTAGTATACCTCCTAAAGAAACTATAACTCTTGTTGATAACTTGCTCACACACAATAATGTTATTGACATTAACTGTCTCGACCCTTACTTCGTGGAATCTACTAATATTAGTGTTTTAAACGAAACTCAACGTTCCTAGCTAAGTCCACAATATAATGAAAAACATTAAAAATTCTAAAAAATTGACAATTGTTTCGATAACTGACGATGATATTCAGTTATCGAAACAATTGTCAATTTTTTATAATTTGTAATATTTTTGATTGGAATTAGCTAGAAACGTTGAGTTTCATTTAAAACACTAATAATGTTAATCCTATAATTCCCTCTGATATGATTACTTTATTAAAGATGTGTTTGAATCAAAATTATTTTCATTTCAATGGAGAGGTTTATAGCAGTAGAGTTGGTTGGATTATGGGCAACCACTTCAGCACCCTGATAACAGAAATTTTTTTGGTAATATCAAAAAAAATAATTCATGAACACCCCTTTAGTACTGGCACCGATATGTGGACGACATTTTAGCTAACTTCATCGGTACAAATAGACAATTAGAGAGCTTCATTACTTACATAAACTCAAATCATAATAATATCAAATTTACCGTAGAGCTTGAACAAAATAAGTCTATAAACTTTTTAGACCTTACAATTCCAAATATAAATAATAAACATGATATTTCTTTATTTCATAAACCATAACATACATATATTACAATCCATAATAGTTCGGTCCACCCATTGTCATAAACTAGCAGCTTTCAATACTATGATACACAGACTCTTAATAGTCCCACAAATATGAATAATTATAACAAGGAATGAAATATTATAAAACAAATAGCAGTTAATAATAATTACGATGTAAATTTAATTGACAATATCATAACCAAAAATATAAAAAACCAGACTTTAGAACAAGTATTCCCTTCTTATAAAAATAATAATAAACAAATTAAAAGCATAACATACTTTGCAACACCATACTCAAAAATGAAATAATTTTTAGAAACTTTAGAGATGAATATTTGCTTTAAAACTGATTACAATTTATCCAAACTCATTAAAAATAATGAATCTGAATCTTCAAAATTAAACAAATCAGCAGTTTATAAATTAAAATGTGGTAATGACAACTGTGATAAAATTTATATCGGTAGAACTTTTAGAAATTTTTAAACTAGAATTTCGGAACACAAAAGTAGCTATGACAACAAAAAATAAGATTCTAACTATTCAAATCATTTATTAGAAAACCAACACATTTTCGACCCAAATTTTGAAATTCTACATGTAGTCAGTAAATCCTTTAGTTTAAATTTATTAGAGTCACTCGAGGTTAACAAAAATAAATATTCAGGTAACATTCTTAACGACCAAATGGATATCATTCATTCTCCTTTATTAAACATCAGTAAATAGAGTTCTGTATTTATGCACTGTATATATTAAAACATTTTTATATTACACCTTCATTCGTTTTGAGAAAGATAATGTGTTAGTGAAACGCGTCAACCGGTTCATATTGAACATTAGTTCAAATAAACGAAGTTTTGGACAAATTATATTGTTTTTTCATCGTTAAATTATGTACGTAGAATAGGCAAAAAAGAGAATAAAAACCGGCCAATATTATTAAGTTTTGTATCGCTACACAAAAAATATGAAGGTATGAGAAACTATACTAACTTAAAAGGAACCTCCTTTAGCGTTAGTGAATGTCTTCCTAAAGAGGCCTATATCAAGAAGATGGAGAACAAAAAGACTGAAGAGGACCTCAAAGCACAAGGAATGGATGAACTTCTTAGAAATAATCAAGTATATGTGAAGCCAGCACAGTGAGCCTCAGATCAGATATCAAAGTCAATCGATGAATCAAGAATTTTCCACGCAGAGCAAATACGATGAAGACTCAGCTTCGGAAGGTGGCCAATCCGAAAATCTAACAAATACTTCGTTAGCGTCGAGGCAAATCCAAAAAAAAAGACGTTTAACGAAGAAAAAAACACTAGTATTGTTAGAAATGTTGGACTACAGTTATTCTTCCTTAAAAAATAAAGTAATATATTCACATATGAGTCAACTAAATATATTGTTCTGGAACTGTCAAGGCATGAAGAGTTTGCATGATTTTGATTCCCAATATATTAATAATTTTTGTAAATTTCCAATATAAGGTCGTGTAAAAACTTCGATCAACTCCATTGATCCTGAGCTTCCTATCTTTTCAAATAACTACCGCTTTTACCATAGCCAAGCTTTAAAAGTTAAACCATTTGTGTCAACCAACTATCTCAATCACACGCTTTCCCTCGATATTAGAAGATTAATTGCACAATTACGTACTACGAATAAAGAAACTTTGTACATATATGTATATAGAAACTCGTGTTTGATCAAAACAACACCTGAATCCCTTAAGCACATCATCCTGACTTATCCTATGTATAGTGGTCTACGAGCGTCGTTAGTAAAATGCGAGAGTTCTTCAAATTACCTTGATGTTTTATTAACTTCACACGAGGCTATGATATTGCAAAAAGCTTCAAAGGTTTATGAACGAGGCAATGAAACTGAGAGCAATCATTATAAATGAATGACTGTGGGCACCTCAACTAGTTCATGCATTAATAGATGTAACCTAAGCTTCTCCTCTTGTTCATGTATCATTGTTATACTACAGAGCAACACATTTATTTATTTATTATTATTTATAATTAGTTTCAAGTTGTAAGTACATAACATGTAAATTTTCATTTAGGTTGTTGCCGCGAGCAGTATGTTCCTAAATACATTTTTCTCTCTGACAAGGTCTCTTTTGTAACGAATTTACAACCCTTTGCCACAAGAATAAATATTATTTATTCATTTTTGTGCTGTGAAAGATTCACAACCCCCTTTTGTATTCTAAAAACGATTGTCCGTGCGGCTTGAACCACTGTGTTCCTATCATAATATTCAATGTTTTATTGGCCACGTTCGAAGTATACCCTGACGCATTTCCTCTCATCAAAGATTCAAGAAAAATTTGTAAAAGTTGCTATTCTCTCGTTATTGATGTAATACAGTTTCACCTAGAGAACCAAATACCTCTTCGTGTTGTAAGATTTGCACGTGTTCAATTGACAACTTTCTTGCAAGATTATATCAATCTAAACACTCAGTCGTGAATGTTTTTTGTAGTTGTATCTCAGTACTTTACTGAAGTAACTCTTGTAATTTATTATATTATTCTAACGGTTGTCTTTCTATCTATATCTCATGAGTTTCTCAATTTGAGCTCAACATTCGCAAGCATATTGCGCAATTATTTCTAGCGATATTCCCATTAGTAAACGAGTGATCATTTACTAGCGAATGTTCGCAACTGTAAAGAATTAATTGTACAATTTATAATAAGTGTGAATAGTGTAATAATTCTGTGTGAATATAGTAATAGTGTCAGAATTTGACTTTTATTTTCAACTACAAACAATAATAATTGGAATAAAAGTGCGCTAATCAATTTACGTGCTTTCTTATCGAAGAGTTGATTGACAATATATTCAATTCCAAAGGAGCTCCTATTTCTTTCGCTCAAGATGATTGACTATGGCTTCATATGCCGAGTGACAAATGTGGAACATGAGGTGATGGAGTTTGTTTTTGTAGCTTGATTTCGGACTTGGCAGTAATTTATTTGACTTGGACAGTTGACGTGATTAAAGTTGATATCGTTGATGGGTTCAAGTGCCCGTTTCTTTTTATTCTTCTTTGGAGATTCACTACGGACTATGTCATCGTACATTCTTCTGGATGGAGATTATATTGATTTAGAAAGGTCATGTTAATAACCACCTTCCATTTGCTTGTGATAATCTAGTAGCCAACCGTCTTTCGTGGAATTTGAAAATCTTTTTGTATAGAGTTAACAATTGTCTCTAGTGTGGATTTGGAATACGAGTAGTTCCGTCTAAATTGACTCGTTTGAAGTTACATTTATTTCTTTTCTATGTTTCTGCATTGATCTTTTCTCCCAAAATCGAGTGTTCTGATAATTGGGAAAACCTGAAGTTAACAGTTCACCTTTGGTCTCTGTAGAGGATAACTGGGTTGAGGAAACACGATTCATATAGTATGAGTGTACGTATACTAGTATATACAGTACATTGTACAGCTGTTCTGAATTGTCACTATCGAAATGTGAGAGTGAACTTTATTTATTGCGTAGATTTTCGTCTGGTATATCGAATTAAACCATGTAATAATTTTATCTTTTTTCCTCACATTTTTAATTTTTGTACAGTTTTTATAATTCAGTAATCAAACTTCTCTCTGATTGTATTTCTAGAAATTGTACTTTTTTATAGGCGCTTTACTGAAGTTCCTTGTATTATCAGAGAATTCTGAGATTGGTATTTTTCGCGAACTTTAATATTCAAATAATTACCATGGTGGTGTTCCCAAAATTAATGTTAATATACAACAGAACTTAGCTCTTCAGATAAGCACAATTTGAAGTTTAGAAAGAGGGTCAAGGAGTATCTCTGGCCCGCGTGAGTACTTCTATTTAAAATTTTATTGATTCGGTGGAGGTATTTAAATAGCATTTCAATATTAATATTCGTGGGTCATTAGAACCGAAATATCTTTTAACGATTAATTTTTATGACTCTCATTTTATTCTCACAAGTATTACCAAGTGTTCCACAATTAATAATATATTCCGCATATATATTTTCTATGTTGTTATTATTTTATGAATTCATTTCGTGCAACAGGTGATGAATAAGTTGAGAACATTTCACATATTCTGAAATTCGCTGTATATTCACATAAATTATAGAAATGAATAAATATGACTTTTCTTGGTATTTGATGTTCTGGTTTTCTATGTTACGTACAATCTATGAGAAATTAAGCGTTGCTTTTCACGTATAGATATATTATTCATAGAGTTATTTGTTAACCTATAACTATGTATCGTGGATTCCTCTCTGATTTTGCAAATCTTCGAAAAGTAGAAAGAAAATAAACATTCAATAGGTAATAGTCGTTTGCGAATGAAAGAGTTTTTCCACTTGGTAGAATGTTAGGTACGGACCTTGGAATCACTCCTGAAGGACTGCAGTATATGAATTTAGTGAGACCTGTTTTAATTTCGATTTCAATCACTTTTGATTAAACCGACAATAATAGGTCTATGGATACTGGAGTTTTTTCCCAAGCTTTGAATGAAATATTATGTTGGGTGGTATCATAGATATGGGTTTCTGTGGGTCCGTTGATAATATATTTGAGCTTGGTTAATACAGTGCACTGAAAAAATTGGAACTAGAATGGGACAGGCGAGAGCAGCATTTATAGAAATGAAAAGGGTATTTTGTAGCAGCGATCTTAGCCTAGACCTAAAGATCAGGTAGGTGAGATGCTATGTGTTGTTGGTACTGTTCTATGGAGCTGGGGTATGGACTCTTAAGAGGTTGGAAATAAAAAGGCTTGAGGCATTCCAGCTATGGATATATCGCAGAATACTGAACATAAAATGGACCGATAGAGTAACGAACGTGGAAGTCATGAAAATAATGAGAAATGACTAAGATATTATTATCAAAAAAACGGAAGCTGCATTACTTGGGACACATAAAAAGGGAGAAAAATATCACTTACTGTAACTCATATTGCAAGGAAAAATACAAGGATGGAGAAATGTGGGAAGAAGACGCCAGTATTGGTTGCGAAATATGCGGAACTGGTTCAACTTCACCACAAATCAGATTTTCCGATCAGCTGTATCACTAATAAGTATAGCCTTGATGATTGCCAGCCTTCGCAACAAAGACGGCACTTAAGAAAAAGAATACTGTCAAGCCACGACTTCACAAAAAAAACAGGTGAAAATCTTGAAACCAAGGTGGGAAATCGACAAAATAGGTATAGAGCACATCTAGAGAAAAAGTGACATGAGTGTTCATAACAAATCAAGTTTCTTTGGTTCTGTTTTTTTGCTTAGTGCAATTTTATAGTGTACCGGTCTATATTATTAGATGAAGCATAAAATCTCCCAATTTCAGTGTAGGTTCTTTTCAATTTTTCTTAAAGAACCGGGGTTGATTGAAAGCGTTTCGTAATCTAACGGTTACGATGCTTGGCTTTGATAGGGCAGAGGTCGTTTTCACATTTAGAATAACTATTTACTCCCTTATTAATCTATTACATAATGTGCTATTGATTTTCATATACAATATAAAATTATTCAAATTTCGTACGGTAATGTATTAAGATACTTTATAGAAGTTTTCACAGCTTATAATGTTCCAAAAATATACCCGAAGCAGCAACTATGAAAAACATTCTCAAGTATTATTTGATTGCTCTTTTATTACTGTAACTCACGTGAAAGTTGATTCCATATTCTCCACCACTCTGCCTGTTATATGATTTTACTGAAATCTACGACGTTCATAATTCCAAATATACAGAGGTGGGCAAAGCAGCTTTCTTATATGAAACTGGCTGTAGAGGCATGTTTTACATATGTTCGCAACCAATATTGGGCGCTGTGGCTGTGTTCCAAGTAGACTGTAGATTTTTTTATTAGTGAGCCATTCCAAATGAGCTAGTATTGTGAGAAGGAGATACCTAGACTTCCAGATAAAACATTGACTTGTTAAGGTACTCTGTTTTGGGATCCCTCAGGTGCAGATACTGTTAGTTCTGTGAGTTGTATCCACCATAAAGAATAGAAATTTAATCTGTACAAGTCGGATCTAGTGTAGGAGCTTAATCCAAGTGATACATTAGATCTCGAGGACATTCAAATAAAGCGCTTGACAACGTTCTTATTTTCTTTAGTGATGATACTCACTTCCATCGTTCGAAATGAGACCCTGGATAACGTTAAGAACGTCATTTGTTATTGAACCCTTACTTCGATAAAATTTTCGAAGATATTCCTTATGTTATATAGGAAAAAATGGATGCCTATCGAAGGAAAATAATTTCTTGGAAATCCTCTATTAATTTTGTCCTAATATTATTGAAACTAGCAAAAGATACTTAAAGGTAGAAAAGTCATTGGATGTCACAACTGTGGTCCAAAAATATCAAATATATAATTCCATCCTTAAAAGTGTCGTAGATTGACGTCTGGAAGATCGAAAATGGAGAGAAGAAGAAACGATCGTATCAGAGATATTATACATGTTGATAAGAAAATTATCGATGAAATCTAGAGACGACAACTAAATTGGAAGGGGCATATGGAAAGTCGTCCGTCGACCAGAAATTTTACTGAAATAGACACAACCAGTAAATAGAAAAAGAGGAAGAACTAAAAGAGCATGGTTTAATGGAATTAAAAAGGCTATACAAGAAAGAGATGTACATCCAGGAGACTGAGAAGATAGGAAATGCTGGATATTGGGAATCGGCAGGCGCAGGATGCTATGAAACCGGATAAACAGTGTTAGGAAAATTATGAGGGCACATATGTTTTAACATCAATGTGTTAGACAGAGACAAGCTACATATAAATTCAGTGTATCATTCGTTTTTGCTAAC
Organism: Galeruca laticollis; assembly: GCA_963921935.1. NCBI lineage: Eukaryota > Metazoa > Arthropoda > Insecta > Coleoptera > Chrysomelidae > Galeruca > Galeruca laticollis. The sequence continues at coordinate 259,965,678 of OY998175.1, forward strand.
AGGATATCTTAAAGTGGAAAACGTGCAATTACTGTATATCTGTAAAGGCGTGGTGGAAGTATACTCCCACCACGTGTAAATGTATGTCTGGTAGGCACCGCTTTCGAGAGACGTGCAAATACAGACGTGTAATGTGGACAGTTTAGTTTATTGATTGAGAAATAATAAGATTGTACTAAACTGATAGCGTAATGCAATGAACAATAAAAAAATCAACATTACTTTCGTTTATCCCTTCATGATTAATTTAAAAAGAAATAATTCAGTAGTAATAATCTAATTCACTATATTAGTTCGGTTATTATTGGAATAAATAACATAACATGCGAAATAAAATTTGTATTAATAATAAAAGGTGCTTCCAAATATCACAATTCTCATTTTTGGCTAACAGGATCCGATAACCCACAACGCCGGCCTCTTACAAATTCTTTGTAGCTACTAACAGTATTGCCAATTTTGATTGCACATTCATATTAATTGTAAAATGCATTGTTCTTACAGGAGAACAAGTTATGAGAAGATTTTAATTATGATAATTCAAGAGGTTGTAACAGATCAAGATATAATTAATTCCATCTATTCGTTGAATATTTTATTGTAATGCTGGAAATTGTTCTAGTTTTTAGTATGAAAGCGGTTAAAACCTTTACTTTTTTTAGATTTGGCAACGTGAAATTGGTCTCGAAACATCTGCTGTGTTTCGAATGTGTAAGTAAAAAAAATTTTGGTATCTTCATCGTTTGTTTGCAAATAAGAACGAATTCTCTGTGTAAACACAAACACAGTACAAATTGAAAAAAACGAAAATAAAAATGAAATCGTATTCTAATGAAAATGACCAGAATTTTTAAATATAAGTAATATTATGATATGCAATAAATTAAAAAATGGAACTTCTCAATTCTTCAATGAGCCTGAATCAAATGTTCGAATAAACCCCGTTTTGTGCTAAGCAGTAACCGCGACGGTTATAAAATTCTTGACGAACATGTATGAGCATTTCAGGTGTTATTTCCATACAAATTTGTAAAATTTGTTCCCTCAGTTCATTCAGAGAAGTGGCTCTGTCTTCTTGGAACCCATAAATTCTCGATTTTATATAACCCCAGAAAAATAAATCGTTGGGAGCCAGATCTGGAGATCTCGCAGGCCATCTTATGTTACCATTCGTGGAGATTATCAGATTGGAAAATTGTATATTTAAAAAAATTATTGCTACTCGATAATTATGTGATGCACAACCGTCATGTTGCTACCAGATATCATTGAAGTTGACACCTAATTGTATAAGGACAGGAGTAATTTGATTTTCCAGCATGTCCGAATATTTTTGTCCGGTTAAATTGCCGTCAATAAAAAATGATCCAATTAAATGTTCACCTAATATTTCAGCTCAAACATTTACCTTTTGGGGATATTGAGTTCTATTATTTTAATGTGTGTGTGAGTTTGTCCTGACCACTATCGAATAACGGATGAATTATGTGCACCGTGTAAGGGAAAAGTCGACCCATCTGTGAACAAAATATTTTTCGAAAAGTTTGCGTCCAATTGTATTCTTTCCATAACTATTTCACAAAATTCCATTCTTCGAAATTGATAGTCTAGAAAAATTTCATAGCTATTTTTCAGTTTGAAACTACGATAACCTTTTTTTTTAATACAGTCCGAATCGTTTTCGGATCAACATCAAAATCCTTTGCTAAATGAGTGGACCATTGTGGAGGATTATTTTCCACACTGGCACAAATTAGAATATATCTTTCTTCTTTTTCGGGTTGGGTTTGACGATTTTGTGTACGCGGTCCATGTTTAGTAGTATTGACACATCCATGCTCTTCAAAAAATTTTATAACCGTTCTCACTTGTTTTTTGCTAATTGGTTGGGCATTTTCGAATGCCACGATAAACTAATTTTATGCTATTTCTGGATATGAATAACCCTGGTAGTACCATTTTACAATTTGCACTTCATGGTGTACTTGCATACTCATGTTAATAAGATTTGCAAAAGATCGTCACACATTCGCAAACAAACGTTTAGTGAAGTACCCAGATTGTACAGTTAAACATCTTCAAGAGGCGCACGCGCGATTCGTATTCGTCTGGTATAATAATCTACGCTGGTTTTTAATTCTCTGTGTCATGATTGTCCTTCTCTAACACACTGGTAACGTCATGTGACCGGTAGAATTTCCCTTTGACCGTGAGAGATTATCGTTTTACGTTGAAATTCAATGTGACTGATTTCTCTCACAAATAAGAAGGAAATTTTCAAGGGCACTACAATCTAACGCATGGATAGAAAATGAAGAGATGTAAACGAAATCGTAGGAGCGTAGGAAACAGGCGGTTTACATTGAGATATTTTCAAAACCAGAATACAGTTGAACAAATATTAGCATACGACTTATTTCTCAGTTTATGATATCCTGTTGAAGAAAATGGTGATACACTGAATACACTCATTTTATTTCATCATATTGTCGTTTTTGTACTCTGTATTGTTGCCATAGATTATTCCTTATGATGTTAATGAAAATTATTATGCTTATATTCAATAATTGTACCCTCAATATTGACGAATGTAATTTCTCTAGCTATCTTCTAATGATTCTTTAGTGGTACTTATTTCAAATAACTACTACGTAGGTTTTAATTTATTATTCAAATCATATTAGCGCGTACTACCCGAACTGATCTAGTGAATTAGTTTATTACTACTGAATTATTTCTTTGTGAATTAATCATGAAGGGATAAACGAAAGTATTGTTGATTTTTTTATTGTTCATTACATTAAGCTATCAGTATAGTACAATATTATTATTTCTCAAATAATAAACTAAACTGTTCATATTACACATCTGTATTCCTAACATTAACTTCTTTCATTGCGATCTTTAACATAATGAGTTGTTTATACAACATTTTGGTGTGGTGAAGTGACTAGTAATAGCCTGAATGCATTTCTAATTTGTTTATTCAAAACTGTAGGTAAAAGCCTTAAGAGCTACTGTACGCTTCTCGAAGGCGGTGCCTACCAGACATCCCATTACACAGTTATTTCGTTTCTGACTTTATGATACCCTGTTAGCGAAGAAAAGTAATACACTGAATTTATATGTATTTTCTTACACATTGACGGAAAAACGTATGTTCCCTCGTAATGTTCCTAACACTGTATTGAATTCAGTTACTTGGACTAACCAATAATTATGTGATGTTATAATCTCAAATTTAAATACTTATTCACTATTTTAATCAGTCCATTGTCTTCCTGATTTTATTCACTATATACAACATATCCACTGCTTTGCTTCTACGCATCAAACTACACGAGAATCCTCGGTTTGATCCTTTCAGTCGCCAAACCCGACGTTGATTTTGTATCAATTGTAGAACCTTAACATTTGGCGGAGGTGCATTCTAGCTTAGTAATTGCCATCAAGCCGTTTGAATTTTTATATTTTCAGAATCTGATTTAAATCAGTTATAGATAGTACATGTTTAGTTACCAATAATTTTTTTAGTACTTCCTCCCTTCTTTACACACACGATTGTCCACTGATCGATGGCATATGGTAAAAAAAAGAAAAGCAATAAATGGAAACTGAAGCAGTTTCACCTGTTGAAACCAATCAATTGAAACAATTTCCAATGACTTATCCATTGTTCAAAGTAAAATGGTTCAAGATTTTTAAATACACAAAATACCAGAAAAAGGAGATAGTAATTTAAAAGAATGTTTGGTTAAGATATGCGATCTATTGTTTAAGGGATTTTGTTGGTTGATTACCTTTGTCGCGTCCTGATATATCTTATCGGCAGAGCGTGGGTTGGGATATTTATAGGTGTGATTTTATGTGTGTGTGCTTGTGTGACTGTGTTTGAATACATCGAGAAGAACAGGTGGGACTTTATTCATTGTATTCAACTGGACTTGTGGTAGATAGATTTAGGTACATACTCATATTTCGACGAGAGTACAGCGGCCGCTGTATTTTGTCCTTGTCGTCGGCCATTTGGCTAATGAACTTTGTACAACCAGGTTATAGGGACGTTGTAAAAAGCCTGCGACATCAATAAGTGGATGAGCTTAATTGTGGTGAATTTGAGGATACTGTTGGACGTAAGGTGGAGAGTAATGGGTAGATCTAGGATTTTAGGAGCAAACTACCCACATTCTCATTGTATCACTTTTTGGATACGTTCTTTTTGAAATAATATACTCTAGTCAACAAAAATGAATCAATGAAAGCATTTCATATATGCATTTGTAGAACTGGAATTCAGTATTTGCAACGAATCATTTTTTGTATCTTACATCAATTCGATCCGGGTCTTTCAGAGAGGTCATTTGAGTTTTTACAAAATTTGTGTTTTTGGCTACTAGTTTGTACACAATGATAAGCTTGTGAGGGGGTATGTTATCGTTGTGTGAAACCCAGGACATTCAGTACGAATCTTGTTATTCTCTAAAAATTCACCATAACGCTGGAATGATATTTTTTATGCAGTTACAGATAATACTTTTGATCGACTTTAACGTGTTTCCTTTTCTCGGTTCATGTTCATTTAACAGGCGCCATTATAAAACTTGTTCACACTCAAATATTGAGCTCACCACCCAAATATTTTCACAAGTTACAATGCACCTTATGAATGTGGAATCTAAATCGATTCATTCTCTTTTGTCTTCAGCAGACATTGCGCAATTGAGTTCCAGTCAACATTCAGGTATTACGGCAATCGTTTGAAATGGTAGGTAGGAATTTACGTATGCAGGTTAAAGGGGCAGCAGTCGTAAAACATAAAATTCGATACACAAGCCACTTAAGTTTTATGATTTGTGTATAATCCATATGTACAGTTGCGGCCAAAAAAATGGGACAATTGTTGTTGCCTAGTGTGACTGTGACTTTCCTGTTTCCGGGAAAAATGGGATAGTTTTGTCGTATATTCAAATGATAATAACGCTAGAGTGTAAATAATTTTATTTGTCATTATTTACCCTGGAGTGCACGAGTTGGGATGAGATACACCGGTGCATAAAATTCTCGTTAGATTTTGATGAGCGCTCGGCTCTGGTCATTGGCGCTTGCAGTAGTCTCCTGAATTTAGTCGATCAACACGTGTGAATGAAGACAGTTCGTTAGTTATTCTTATATTAAGAGTTTAGTGTATGAGATACATGTCCCGTTCCTTTGCGTAAGTTTTTTCGGTAAGCCAAATTTATATTTTTTCCTATGATTTTGTACTTGTATGCGTTGAAATAAATGACCCATCCGAAAAAATTATTAGTCTCTTGCAAGATATGTATGACGAAGTTCCTAGTGACCAAGAATTTGATTCAGGGAAGAATCTAGTAGTGACGGCGATATGAAAATATTCAGTGTACATGAGACCGATTCAGAGCAAGAAATCGAAGATGATATGACACCAATTAGTCCAGAGAATGGGAATCATATTTTTAAATATTTTGGAAACGATGGATTTCAATGGAATAAACATTCGTTTCCACATAAAGGTCGAACCAGGAAACATAACTTGATAAGCTAACTTCCGGGTATAGTTAGTCAGGAAGCAAAAAAATTCCAAAAGTGTACTAGAAACATTCAAATTATTTTTTCGACCTGAAACGTTGCAGAAAATTCTGGACTTTTCGAATATTTATATAGAAAAAATTTCTGATTCATACTGTACGAATTTAATATAAGCTTAAATGCTTCCTGTGAAATTATACATTAATTACTTCTATATTCCACATATGTGTAATGATCATTATACATTTCTACACATACACACATAATTTCTGGTTAAAATTCGTTAATAATATCTATTCAACACTTCAAAAACCTCAAATATCAATTTTTACCCTATATCTCCATACAAAAAACTATCTTAAAAGCTTTCCTTAGCTATATCGACAATAACTTTTTTCATGACAAAAAAGCGACCCAAGCAACACACAACGCAACCGTCGTTTATGACGGTTAGATTTAAAAATATTTTCACCCATTGGCGAATTTCCCACATGATCTCCCCTACTTACACCCACACTGAGCGTCTCATAAATACGGCTCCAACCGTACAATTCTTTACTTTTCAGCCACACATCGTACAAAAAGGTACTTATATTTCATTTTCACCCGGAATGTTACCGGTATAACTAACAGTAAAATGATCATCAACTAAAATCAAATCAAATAATGTGATAAATCATACACCTTATAGCTAGTAAAAAGTAATACAGTCTTAATTGTTTAGCAACCGAGCAATACTTATATAAAAAGTTGAATGAAACCCAGTGATGAAAGTGCTTATGCATTTAATTTATTCCACATTAAAATCAACGTCACAGAATCAACGTTTGCCACATCACCCTGACCGATCCTTCGAAATTTATGTAAAAGTAACTATTTTTCCCGCATTACGCGATTTTACTAAAAAAAGTGAGATCGCGCAACACATACCAAGATAAAAGTGATGTGCAAAAGACTGATGTCCATAGGCGGGTCGAACTTCTGTTTACGAATTATGGGCTTCTGCTGGCACTGGTATAGACATATTTCCAGCGGAAATGGCTCTAAGACTATTTTGTTCTTTGTTACGGTGGTTCCGTTTCGATAAAATTGGTACACGTGAGGAAAGAAAAAAATTGGATAACTATTAGTGAAGTTTCCGAAGATGTAAATAATACATTTCAAAAGCATTATCGCCCTGCTGAATACATAACTGTTGACGAAATGTTGCTTTCTTATCGTGGCCGCTGTTCTTTCAGAATGTACATAGCAAATAAGCCGGCCAAATACGTAATAAATTTATACTCTCTAGTTGACGCAAGATCATTCCACACAGTTAATTTGAAAGTATATGCCGGCAGACAACCCCAAGGACCCTTTCATCAAAGCAATGCTGCTGCAGCCGTCGTGATAAGAATTACAAAACCAATCCATCGATCAGGCAAAAATGTAACAGTTGATTATTGGTTTAATTGAATTCCTTTGGCTCAGATACTACTAGATGAATATAACTTGACTTTAGTGAGCACCTTACGTAGAAATAAAACACAAATTTTCAGAGAACTGTTGACGTTACGAAGACCTGTGAAAACCAGCATGTTTACTTTTAGAAAAGATATGATATTAGTAGCATATAAAAATAAACCAAGCAAAATAATTCCATTAGTTTCTACCCTACACCTCGATGATGAAAGAAATACCTCCACTGGGGGCGCTAATAAACCCGCAATGGTTACTTTATATAATGTAACGAAGGCAGGGGTAGACTGTGTCGACCAATTGTCATGTCTGTATAATGTTTCCAGAAACACGAAAAGGTGGCCCATGACTATTTTTTATGGATTGCTCAATGTTAGTGCAATCAATAGGTACGTAATATTCAAAAGTAATAATGCCTACAAATCTAACCAAAGTGTCTCTAAAACACTTAAAAGAAAATATTTGAAAGAATTAGGGATGGGTTTGATCTTAGAAGAACTAAAAAGGCGGGTACATGATCAGCTTATTTCCAGAGATACAAGACTAAAAGCTGCAACGTATGGTGGTATAAGTCTAGTGAAATCCCAATTGTAGTTATCGAAGATGCGCATTTTGTCGAAATCGAAAAACCCGGTACTCTTGTTGTCTATACAAAAAAATGATTTGTATGGAGCACTCTACTCCAAGCTATCCTGACTGCGTTAGTAAATAAATTTTTGTGTCACTGGTAGTTTTATCTTGACTTAGCCTAGTTTTATAAGAGTGCGTGATTGTTTGTATTTTTTGCCGTAATAACTTTTCTCAAGTTTTTTGATTAATTTTCATAAGAAATTGATTTGTTTTATTCTTAGAAGCCAGAATTTATTGTAAATCAAAATGTTTAGTTCGAAAAATTTCCATTTATTGGTTACGTGTATACCATACCCAATCCGTCCCGTTGTGTTTCATATTTAACCCGTTCACTCCAAGTTAATTATCGAAGGCTACTAAATAATTTCCAATTTTCAATAAAAAACAACAATCAATATTTAGTAATCCCGCCATTATGCTCTATGACTTCTCTTAATCTACTGGGCATCGATATATATATATATATATATATATATATATATATATATATATATATATATATATATATATATTTTATATAAATTTTCTTGGATTTCAGTCAATGAAAACATTATGGAATGATTAAAATGTCATTTTACTAAAATTCTGTCAAACAATGGTGACGTTTCAGTCTTAAATTTAGACCTTTATCAAACTAAAATAGAACAGAATGCATATGGTAAACAAACTATTGGAATACAAAAAACAAATTTACCCCAAAGTGTAGTCAGCGAATTTTCATTAAACATTAAACTTAAAAACACGTTCACATCATTATTACACATTTTAAAATCATTGGATTACCTTCCATTCATTAAGAACACATATTTCAATAACAAACCATTCATATTGGTAAAAATATAATAACATAGTTAGTGACACTAACTATGTTATTATATTTTTACCAATATGAATGGTAGATAGATAAATTAAGTCTGCAGCTTTATGAAGTTGCACAAAATCATCTTTTAGTGTCGTATTAGCTGGATCCGGGTTGATTTGCATTGATAACTTATCACACATCAGTGTGCAAATAGTGACACGGGATTTGCAGTTTATTTCGGTTTGTAGTCTTCATAGGAATTTATCAATGTAACGTCTGGCGAAAAATACATTTTTGTAGAATCTCTGCGTGGGTAGTGACTTTGATATATAGGTAAAGAAATTATATGTTGCCAAAGGTTTTCTATATCCTGCAACGTTCGTTTGATTTGTGATTCACATTCACCTCTGCTATCAACTACTGTAAATGCAGAATGATTTGACAAGTTTCTCGTAATCACAGTCCTTATAAATGGTTGAGCTTCATTAAGCTTGTAAGGAAGCAAGATTTACAAACAAATACATTTACTTGCAAAAGATATAAGAATGTATTCATGCGATGTTTACGTATGTTTGGGACATACGTACAGGGTCTTGATACTGTAACACTACCAGGGTCGTTAACGACCCTTCCGTTACTTGTAATAATAATTATGATTAACCCTTGCCAATGCGTGTATGTTCTAGTTATCTATAGTTTTTGTCACTAACACAAGAAGAATTATTACTTTTGAGCGGACTAAGGCTGTTCTTCCCAAAAGAGCTTGAAGTTCGACAGTCAAAATAGAAGAATATCCTATGATAGTTCAGGATTTGTTAATATTGTTGCGAATAAAAATTCTTTCATAGTTATGTACAATAATTTCCGAATATGATAACAAAATTTAAATTTATTATTTATATTGTAACATTGTTATTTTCATCATTTTATCTTATGTACAAAGTTTTATAAAAACCAACCAATGAAATGTCATATTGATTGATGACACCACTTTAGCAATCGAAATGAATTGTTTGAGTAGATCCTGTTTAAGATTTAAACCAATCAGAGAAGAAAAAAACTCTGGTATCCAGGAAGTCAGATTTTGGTTGCTAAGAGGGAGGACTATCAATAAATTTTGAAAAAAAGGAAAGAGTTGGTTGTTCAGAGCTGAATGGAAGAGATCTCCATATTGAATTTGGTGAGAGATTTTATGAATTATTGACAAAATCGTAAACAATATAATTTAAAACTTAAAGATAAACATACCTTACAAATGTAAATTATCCATTTGTATATTTTGCTTGTTGTCAACAAAACATATTTTGAATTAACTACATCAAAAAAAATTTGTTCCTGGTCCCCGAATCTGTAACTGCCTAATTACATCCTGCAGTTGACAATTATAATATCAACAGTGTTTCCTGTATCCTGTGTGTAGCAGTTTTTGAATAATAAATAAACCTTGTTGGAGTTTTAAGGTTTAAATCTCTTAACGACTATATTGCAGTCCTGACCTGACTACATCAGTTTCAACCCCGAACTTTATTTATTCTTTGCTGAAACAGTGAAGAAAATTATTGAACTGTGGTAAGACACTACTTCTTTGTAAATTAGATAATATTCAAGTGTTTATTTAGATTCAAGGATTACTTACATGCTTGTTAATTGTTCATTCACTACTATTTTTAAATCATCTTCATTTACTCATTCATAATTGGCTTCGAAATTACATAACTTCTTCAGATTTTGAAATAAAATAACATAACCTAAATTTGCGTTACAACAACAAGTAATTGTTATCTTTGCACAGTCACAAATATTCTGGTATTTCCAAGCCAAATCAGGATTCAAATTTATCATAAGTAAATTCACCCATTTCATGTCCTTTAATTATATTTTTATATGTTAAAATTATTAAACTGTTCACTAATTTGAGTTCGACGCTTATTTAAATTGTCCTTAAAATATTCTGCGAAAAACAAACGCCTTACTCAGAACTCTGTTTGTTTACAAATTAATAATAAAAAAAATTATCATTTTCAATTGAGTATAACAGTCCATGCCATCTATTGAGCTATAGCCGAGGTAAGTACTGAAGCAAGATCCAGAGTAATTTACGAGGTAAATCGAATTAGCATATAATAAAAAACTAATTAAATATAATTATTAAATACACAGATTAATAAAAATATTAATATAATTGGCAGGCCCAACGTGTTGCGTTTATTTTAAGGACAATTAGAGGCACAGTAAAAGTTAGAAATACAGTAATTTAAAATAAAAAAAAACCACAAAACTAAAAATGGAATCTAAAAAGGTAAATAATTTAAAAATAAGCGAATTAAAAGAACAGCTTGAAAAGAGAGAACTTTTTACGGTAGGTATAAAAATAACATTACAGGACCGTCTTAGAGAAGCCTTGATACAGGAAAATCAAGACCCAGAAATCTATGAGTTTGAAACACAAACAAAAGGAGAGGAAAAAGCTACAGAAAAACAAGAAAAAGCAAAACCAAAAAAAATAAACCAATAACTATGGAGGCAATAACACAGTTATTGTTAACAATCAGTGCAGAACAAAAACAACAGAACACAGAACAATTTAATAAAATGGAACAACGGTTAATAAACATGAAGACAGAACAGAAGGAAGAATTAATCAAAATAGAAAATCAAAACAAAGATTTAGACAAGAAAATGGAACAGCAAAAGCAAGAATTTAAACAACAATTCACAAAAATAGACAACAAAATGGAGAAGATTGAAGAGAAATTGAAATTACAAGAAGAACAGTGGGAAGAAATGGAAAAGAAAGTAAATACACGAATTCAAGAACAAATCAACAAAATGGAACAGGCCAAAGAAGAAATTACTGAAACAGCTAAAAGAAGATGGGATGAATTCGCAAGAAGAGTCATAACAAATGAAAAGAATTTAGAAGAATTGGGAAAGAATCTTGAATTGGGATTCAAAGAAAACATGGGAATAACAGAACAGAATCAATTTCAATCAAAAAGGGAACTAGAAAGAAAAATAAAAGAAAATCAACAAAGAATAAATGAAATTTTTAAGAAAAATATAATGAATCAAAATTGGAACTATCAAGGCAACAACAATCAAGAAAAGAAGCAATGGGAAGAAAAGTTAAAAAAACATGAATTATATCTACAAAAATTACAAATTAACATGGAAAAGAAAATACAGAAACAAATGGAAGAATTAAAGCAGAAAGCCTCTCTTTCCAATAATTCTAATTGTATACCTGGTTTAAACCAATTATATTCCATTCTTGGTAATTATATTGGTAACACTTATAAATTCTCTGGCTCAATTAAACAATTACATCCTAAGGTATTTCTGAGAACTCCGAAAAACAGAGGCAAACATTTTAATAATTTTGACGATTTAAAAGAGTTTATTCGCAGCAATTTAACAGATCAGGCTCTGACTTGGCTTAATGGCTATGAAAAACACAAACAGTTTTAATGAATTTGAAGCAATTTTTCTCCGAACATATTGGGGAGAAAGTAATCAATCCTACTTTCGCGAAAAATTATGCTCTGGTAAGTTTGATCACAACAAAACCTCTAGTATGTATAATTATGCTTTAAGCCTATTTTCGCAAGCACAACTTTCAGAGCCACATATAGGAGAAGCAGAGCTTATCATTTCAATATCTAGGCATTTTAAACCTACAATATCCGAAACTATAGCTATTCAAAATATAAAATCTTTTGAGCAACTAATCGACTACTCAAATCGCATTGAAAGAAATGTAATTAAAACAAATACACCAAACAGAGAAACTCAAAAAAATTTCAAGTCATTTAATCATCAAAACCAAAATACAAATTACAATAATAATAAATATCATAACAACAATAGAAATAATAGCAATAACTACAATTCGAACTACAGGCAAAACAATTATAATAATAATAACAATATACACTTCTCTAATTATCCTACTAACAATAATAGGTACAATAATAATCGTAATTATGATCCTAATTCTAATAATACCTACAATCACCGCATTAACCAACAAAATCAGAGATATTATAACTCTAATTCAAATCAAAACGAAAATGATCATAGAGAAAGAAAAAATTCTGATGGAAACATTAGAAGAAAGCAAAATCATGAAAATACCAGAAGGGTAAATCATATGCAACGATCGAGGAGTCAAGAACGCGAGCATAATCATGGAAATAATGAACAATTTGAAAGTTTAGAACGAACTAGATCTTCGGACTCCATGAATCGTTCATGTGAGTCTCCACAAACCAATCAAAATTTTCAGTGAGTCTTGGTGTACACGAAATAGGATATGTCTACTCTCATCCCAAAGAATTTCTACTGGAGGACATATCAGACCTTAAAACAAATAATAAATCAATTTTAATAAAAGGTAAAATAAACAATAAAACAATTTTATCGGTAGTGGACACCAGGTCAGCTGCGTCACTTATTTATAAGAAAATAGTGGAACAATTGCCAATTTTACAGAAAAATATTATTAGAATTCCTAAGGTAAATTTAGTAGGAATAAATTCAGAAAAATTAATGGATGTAAATAAAGCAGTAGTAGTACAGTTTAATATTTTAGATAGTAGCATTAGCATGCAATTATTAATTGTTGATCATATAGAATTTGACGTATTAATAGGTTCAGATGAACTTGATAAAAATGAGGCAATTATCGATTATAAAAAAACGGTTAGTTTTAAAGGAATAGAAATACAATTTTATAAAGATGGGGAAGAAAAAGAAGTACAGAAGACAGAAGAAGAATGTAGTATGGAGCTTACCAAAGAAACGGAAAATATAAAATTGAAGAATTATAAAGCTAAAAAATATGGTTATCGTGACGAGAATTATAAAGATAATAGATATGGTTATGTGAATGGAATTTATGAAGATAAGAAGTATGGTTATGGATATGGAAATAATGGTAGTAGGAAAAATGAAGTAATAGTAAATTATATTTATGGGATGGAAATTAATTTTGATGATGGTTATCGAGATGATATTATGAAGTTTTTGGTGAAGTATGAGAGTTCAGTCAAGGAAGAAGCAAGAGTCGCAGAAGAATGCGTTCATAAAATAAAAATAAATAGAAATATCGAGAATTTTAAAAGCAAAACCTATCCTATTCCTTATAAACTTACGCCTCAAGTCAATAAAGCTATTGAAAAATTATTATTTGACAACATTATAGAGTACAGTAATACATCTTTTATTAATCCTATAGTAATTGTTCAAAAGAAAAATCCACAAGATAACATTAGAATTTGTTTAGATGCGCGCAATTTAAATCAATGTACTACTCCTGAGTATAGAAGTCCTCAAACAATTGAAGCCGTTTTAGGTAGAATTACAAATGCAAAGGTTTATAGTCAGCTAGATTTTTTACACTCATTTTGGCTAATTCGTCTTCATCCAGACAGTAAAAAATATACTGGTTTTATTATAAATGGTGTTGTATACCAATTTAAAGTCACTCCATTCGGTCTTAATTCTAGTACTAGTGCACTATTGAAAGCTCTTAATAAATTATTACACCCATATGAAGACTTTACGTTGCATTATGTTGATGATATTGTAATTTTCTCCAACAGCTATGAACAGCACATAGAACATATCAATATAATAATCAAAACACTTGATCAAGCAGGTCTTAAAATAAACTTTGACAAATGTTATTTCTTTTAAACAAAAATAAAATATTTAGGATACATTTTAGACACTACGGGTATCACAATTGATCCTGAAAGAACTAAAATTATTCAACATTTTCCTAGGCCAACAAATTTAAAGTCACTACGTAGTTTCATGGGAACCATTCAATATTTTAAAAGATTAATTCCAGATTTAACAACTTTAGAATTACCCCTAATGGAACTACTATGTAAAAATGTAAAATGTAAGTGGAATGAAAGACAAAAATTGGCATTCAATTGAATAAAACAAACATTTTTGCAAAATATACAACTCTATCATCCTCAATATAATATACCTTTCACATTAAAAACTGACGCATCTATAGATAGATTTGCAGGAGTTCTCACTCAAATACAAAATAATATCAAGGTTCCTATTTCTTTTGTTTCTAGAAAAACTAAAAAGGCAGAAAGAAATTATTCTGTATGCGAATTAGAACTCTCTAGCATACTTTATTGAGTACAAAAACTGCGTTTCTTCCTATTAGGAAATTCATTTGTCATTGAGACAGACACAATAACACTCGATTACACAGACTTATACTCACATTATGAGAATAAACATTTACCATAAAATACGTTCCTGAAGTAACAAACGTTGTTTCAGACGCCATTACACGAATGGACAACAAAATACACAGAAATTACATTAAAATAGGCATTAACATCATGAGAAATAACGAAGACATTTTCACACTCACACACATACTACAAGATCAACAAAACCTCACCACACAAGACAAACAAAAATTACAAAACAAACAGAACATTTACTATAAAACCATTAATGACAATGACCTATACGTTATAACGAACACACTAGCAAGACAAATCATAGAAGACTTACACCTTAAATACTGTCATATAGGTACTAGGAAACTTCATCTTTCATTTAGGGAAAATTACAATAGTAAGAACGATATTACAATTTGTAAAATAATCAACAAACAATGTGAGATATGTCAATTCACTAAAGAAAAAAATTTCCACAACTAAAATCTTCCAAAAGCCTTACTTACAAAAGAACCATTAGAAACTATTGCCATAGATTTTTTGTCTAATTTAGTTCCAAGTACAAACAATTACAAACATTTGCTAGTAATTACAGATATTTTTACAAAATACATGAAAATGTATCCTTGTCAGAAAACTAACTCAAAAGAAGTGAAGTCAGCATTAACAAAATATTTTACTACAATAGGTGTCCCAAAGAACAAAGAATGGATAATGCTACTTATTTCAACAATATGGAATTTAAAAATTGGTTAATTAAATCTAACATACATCCTGAATTCATTAGTATAAGAAACTTCTCTGCCAATCCATATGAAAGAGCTATCAAAGAAATTATAAAATTTTTAAGAATACCAGTGCATAGCGAACAAACACTTTGGGAAGAGTGTATCGTAGACATTGAACATTTCATCAATGATATCTCTAATACAGTGACAAACATGAGTCTAACGATATTAATGACTGGACAAAGTCCTAATCGACCATAGCACATCACAAATATAGAAAACTATGAGACATTAATACAAAGAACAAATAAAAAATTAATAAAACGAACAAATAAACAACTAAAACTCAGAAATAACAAAATCAAAAAGCAAATTACCATTCAAAAAGGTGAATTAGTTATAGTTAAGGCTCTTCGAACACCTAATCGATACAAGAATCAATGCTTGAAACTGCAACTTCTATATGACTACCTGCTACCAGTTAGCACATCCAGTCACAGGTATAATACGGGAAATCTTTAACATTAAATCCATTTATAAGTTCTATCCAGAAGAGTGATCTAAAAACAAACAAAAACATAATTAAATCTATTTAAAACACCTTCACTAAGAAAAATATACATTGTGAAAAATTTCAAACTTTTTCTAGGATTATTATAATTTATAAAAAGATTGAAATATTTCAGGGAATGTTATAGTAATTTTTTTTAATTCATAATAAGCATACACTTGTCATAAGCATGTATTTATAAAATGAACACCCTGTATGTCAAAATAGAAATTATATCAGTCAAAATAGAAGAATATCCTATGACAGTGCTGGATTTGTTAATATTGTTGCGAAGAAAAATTCTTTTATAGTTATGTACAATGATTTCCGAATATAATAACAAAATATAAATTTATTATTTATATTGTAACATAGTTATTTTCATCATTTATACTTATGTACAAAGTTTTATAAAAACCAACCAATGAGAAGTCACATTGATTTATGACACCAATTTAGCAATTGAAATGAATTAGAGTAGATCTTGATTAAGATTTAAACCAATCAGAGAAGAAAAAAACTCTGGTATACAGGAAGTCAGATTTTGGTTGCTAAGAGGGAGGACTATCAATAAGTTTTGAAAAAAAAAGGAAGAGTTGGTTGTTCAGAGCTGAATGGAAGAGATCTCCATATTTAATTTGGTGAGAGATTTTATGAATTATTGACAAAATCATAAACAATATAATTTGAAACTCAAAGATAAACATACCTTACAAATGTAAATTATCCATTTGTATATTTTGCTTGTTGTCAACAAAACATATTTTGAATTAACTACATCAAAAAAATTTGTTCCTGGTCCCCGAATCTGTAACTACTTAATCACATCCTGCAGTTAACAATTATAATATCAACAGTGTTTCCTGTATCCTGTGTGTAGCAGTTTTTGATTAATAAATAAACATTGTTGGAGTTTCAAGGTTTAAATCTCTTAACGACTATATTGCAGTCCTGACCTGACTACATCAGTTTCAATCCCGAACTTTATTTATTCTTCGCTGAAACAGCGAAGAAAATTATTGAACTGTGGTAAGACACTACTTTGTAAATTAGATAGTATTCAGGTGTTTATTTAGATTTAAGGATTACTTACATGCTTGTTAATTGTTCATTCACTACTATTTTTAAATCATCTTCATTTACTCATTCATAATTGGCTTCGAAATTACATAACTTCTTCAGATTTTAAAATAAAATAACATAACCTAAATTTGCGTTACAACAACAAGTAATTGTTATCTTTGCACAGTCACAAATATTCTGGTATTTCCAAGCCAAATCAGGATTCAAATTGATCATAAGTAATTTCACCCATTTTATGTCCTTTAATTATATTTTGATATGTGAAAATTATTAAACTGTTGAGTTCGACGCTTATTTAAATTGTCCTTAAAATATTATGCGGAAAAACAAAGTCCTTACTCAGAACCCTGTTTGTTTACAAATTAATAATGAAAAGAATTATTATTCTCAATTGAGTATAACAACCCATGCCATCTATTGAGCTATAGCCTAGGTAAGTACTAACGCAAGATCCAGAGTAATTTACGAGGTAAATCGAATTAGCATATGATAAAAAACTTATTAAATATAATTATTAAATACACAGATTAAAAAAATATTAATATAATATATATGTATATATATATATATATATATATATATATAAATATATAAATATATATATATATATATATATATATATATATATATTTCTATACTATTACAAAAGGAATGAATTCATTCAAATTATCTCATCAAGAACATATTGAAAATTACCAAATAAATTATATACCCTACTTAACATGAAGGACATTTTTATATAACTAGCTTTAAACTTGTCGCTTATGCAGTTTTGAAAAGGAATGAAATTATATACGGCTATTAAAAGTCGATAAAATTGAATAGATGAGGCTTTTACTTGATGAAGATCCATACTGAACGATGAAATAAAACAATTTAATTTGTTTAAAACTTCAATATATTTGAACTAATGCTCAATTAAAACTAGTAGACGCATTTCGCTAACACAGTAGCTTTATTTTAACCAATGAAAGTATAATGAAAAAATGTTTCAATATATACAGTGCTATCATACTAAAATTAACAAAGGTATTGAAAAAAATTACCTGTAAATTCATTCACTACAAAGATTCCTAAGCTATCGTCTACGTAAAAAGGTTTAATAAAGGAGAGTGACATATATATTTGGTCGTTGAGAAGGTTAGCTGAATATTTGTTTTTGTTTATCTCAAGAGCTTCTAGAATATTTAAGCTAAATTTTTTACGTACTACATGTAAGATTTCAAAATTTGGGTCGAAAATTTGAATCTAGTTTTTTGTTGTCATAGCTGTTTGTGTACCAAAATTCTAGTTTTAAAATGTCTAAAAGTTCTACCCATATAAATTTTATCACAGATGCCTTTACCACTTTTCAATTTCTAAACTCGTGATTTGTTTAATTTTGAGAATTTATATTTGTTATTTTTAATGAGTTTGTACAAATTATATTCAGTTTTAAAGCAAATATTCATGTCTAAAGTTTCAAAAAATGATTTTATTTTTAAGTATGATGTTCCAAAGTCTGTTTTATTATCATTTTATTAATGATATCGTCAATAAAATTTGTATCGTAATTATTATTAACTGTTATTTGTTTTATGATATTTAATTCTTTGTTATAATTATTGGTATTTAATGGGCTGTTGAGAGTCTGTGTATCATACTATTGAAACCTGCCAGTTAAAGACTGAATGGGTTGACCGAACTATTGTAATGTCTATATCTGATGGTTTATAAAATATAAAAAAATTATATTCATTATTGATATTTGAAATGGTAAGGTCTAAAACGTATATAGACATCTACAGTAAATTTGATATTATTGTGAATCGAATTTATGTAAGTAATGAAGCTGTCTAAATGTCTATTTGTAACGGTGAAGCTAGCTAAAACGTCGTCCACATATCGGTGTCAGTACATAAATTTTTCCCTGAGGGGGTGTTTATGAATTATTTCTTCTATATTATTTATGGAAATTTCTACTAGTAGGGGCCTGAAGGGGTTATATAAATTCAAACCTTCATTACTGCTCTAAACCTCTCTATTGAAATGAAAATGATTTGGATTCAAACACACTTTTAATAAAGTAATGAGTGAATTATAGGATTAACATTATTGTATGTGAGCAAGTTATCAACAAGAGTTATAGTTTCTTTAGGAGGTATACTTGGAAATAGTTTTATTACATCAAACGATATGAATTTAGAATTATGGGGTAGTATTATATCTTGAGTATTATTTATATTCATATTTAGAAATGACATCTATGAGAATCTTTGAAATTTTAAATGAATGTGCTGTGAAATGAGAAACAACTGGTCTGATTGGGTACCTCTCTTTATGGAGTTCAATTAATGAATAAAGTTGCGGATTGGGTAGAAATAATTTATATTTTTCTTTATCGTTAATTATTGATTTAGCGTTATCTACTGCTAATTTTATCTTTTTCTGAAATTTATTATTCGCGTGCTTTTATATTAATTCACTCTGATATCATTACTTCATTAAAAGTGTGTTTTAATAAAAATTATTTCTTTTTCAACAGAGAGTTACAGCAGTTAAGATAAATAGCAGTAAGTAAAACTAAAAATCAGTACTACAGCATATATTAGTAAAAGGTGAAGGAGGGCAACTAGTTTCGGCTCACTGAGCCATTATCAGGCCTCAATGTATATCAATCCATATGTAAAGAATTGAAAGAGGAAGCCGTCACATGTTCGTGGCATCCAGCAGACTCTGACATATGTCATTAGACAATATGGGGATTTACTGTAGGGGAAATCATCAATAAAAATCGTAATGAAAACATCTTCATTACTATGTAAAACGTCGAGCACAATAAAATAAAATTGAACGAAACAAAACATGATAATAGTTCGGATAGTTTGATTATGTGCAGCCCTCTACTAGCAGAAATTTCCATGGATAATATAGAAAGAATAATTCATAAATACTCCCTCAGTTAAAAATATTTGTACTGGCACCGATATCAGGATAACATTTTAGCTATCTTCACCGATACAAATAGACAATTAGACAGCTTCATTACTCACTTACTTACTCAATTCACAATCATATCAAATTTACCGTAGAACTGGAACAAAATAAGTATAGGAACTATTTAGATCTTTCAATTTCAAATATAAATGATGAACATGATTTTTGTTTATATGTAATATAAAACTCAATAAAAATAACAAATCTAAATTTTCAAAATTAAGCAAACTAGGAGTTTATAAATTCATATGTGGTAATGATAACTGTGATAAAATTTATTTCGGTAGAACTTTTAGAAATTTTAAAACTAGAATTTCAGAATACAAATGTGGCTGTGACAACAGAAAATTAGATTCTAACTATTCAAATCATTCATTAGAAAACCAACACATTTTCGACCCAAATTTCAAAATTCTACATGTAGAAGGTATATCCTTTAGTTTAAATATTTTAGAATCTCTGAAGATAAACAAAAACCAATATTCAGGTTACCTTCTCAACTACCAAATAAATATAAATCACTCTCCTTTATTCAACCTTTTAACCTAGAAGATAGCTTAGGATTGTTTGTAGTGAATGAATTTCTAGGTGTTTCTTTCGATATCTTTGTTAATATTAGTATAACAGAATTCTGTATTCATGCACTGTATATATTAAAACATTTTTTCATTATAACTCATTCATTCGTTTTGAGAAAGCTACTGTAATAGCGAAACGCGTCAACTAGTTTAAATTGAACATTAGTTCCAATATTTTGAAATTTTAAACAAATTAAATTGTTTCATTTAATCGTTAAAAATCGATAACATCCAAATGGACGACTTCAAACTTAGAAAAGGAAATGGATTTTAAACTTGAATATCAAATACAGAAGTTATTGAAGATCGGTTACGTTTATCTACTTGATCAGTTAGATATTTTGAGAAAATTGAGTCTGCTGAAAACATGAGACTTTTATATCTTTCACACTTTGTTGTAGCTCGTTGCTATCCTCCAGCACTCCAAAATGTCCCCTTAAAGGTGTTCACCACCGGTTTTTTATCAGTTATTATCTTAGATCTTAACAAAACCCTAAAATAAAAAATGGAAATTTCCGATAAACCCTTATAAATATATTTCCTTAACTCTTCATACCTCTTTCGAGGGCCGTTATCAAATTTTCCTTAGAAGTATTAGTTGTGTTCTGTATTTGGTTTTCTCTGGCAGGTTACTTGCTTTCTTTGTGTTCGGTATCAGTAATGGCAGTTCGCATTCAGGTTCTTCAAATGTTTCTCTACTTTACAAAAGTTGTAAAGATTCAATTTCGCTTTCGCTTTCAATGCGCACATGCCCTAATAGTTTGACCTCCATTATTTCGAAAGTATATTGGGTACGTACAATTAAAGTACTTATGTGATCAATTATATCGTTTCAGGTTGTTGTAGCAATTTTTATTTTTTTTGAATGTAGATTATTTCATAAATTTCTAGTGTTTTAGTATTAGATTCGGATTGTAATATTTTCGAATTATAACTGTGGTTATTTTCTATGGCGTGTTTTGATAGTGCAGAGGTATTAGTTTTGTTATTTTTAATGTCATAGGAGTGTGAGTAAAAACGCTTCAGTATGTATTGTTTAGTTTGTCCTATATATTGTTTGTGACAGTCATTACATTCAACTTGATAAAGTTTGATCAATATTTATCATCAATTCTTGGTTTTAATTTTGAAAAAAATTATTTAGTTGTAGTTACGTCAATTTTACGTGCTGCATGTTAAACAGGTATTACATAGGAAAACATAGAATTTAAAAACGCAATATGGGTATGAAATTACTATATTACTCAATAATAAAAAAAGAATATTTGTTCCCAGCTCTTGCAAGAACTTATGGATGCTTGGAGATGATAGAACTCCATAAATAGTTACCTCTCCCCCACATAAATAATTTATTAGGTATTTAATGAAGACGGAAGTCTCCATAAGTTGCACTGAAAAACACCTATATATTTTGCCACCCCATTACTTTTCATCCATCAGTCTATTAGTAGCTTCAATAGATCCAAATTTATATTATAATTTAACTTTGTAATCACCAATGAATAAAAACGCCCGAAGAAAAAAAATGCATTGTGCTAACCTTCAAGTTAAAATTCACAAATACTGACCTCTCGCCGGGTAGGCCTTATTGCCAGAGACGATTGCTACAGTTCTTTTTTACGGAGTATCCAAACTCTGCCACAAAATGCAGGTAGTCATTACGGGTTCTTCGAACTCTGCCAGTGTTTAAAATTTTGGAGATTAACTACCAAACCAGTAGGGGTCTAATAGCCTAATCCGATTTAACAATTTACCTTAAACTTTAGGTACTCAAATTCAATATAAGAAAATATTAATAACATACATATATTTCCAACATATATTTGCCACTTCTAAAAAATTACATCCACATTACATCTACATTACATCTACATTACATCTACATTACATCTACATTACAATAAAATATATTCAATATACATAAACATATAAAAAAAACAAAAAATTAAACGTGTGGAAGATTTTTACATGAAACCGTTTTCACAAACATAAAGCGTTAAATAACATTTTTCCTATATTGATCCAAATGATCATTAATGAAATTAATTTTAACAATAATAGTTTTTTTGGTTTTTTTCTGGCTTTGGTTTGCCGAACGAATTTTCGCGTATACCTCCGTTTGTAAATCCAATAACACACTAGTAAATTGAACAATGTTTGGATGTGCTTTGTAAAAAGAAGCACCGAAATGCGAATGAAAACTCTCACAAGAATTCGTTGTTCTCTTAAAAAAGGATGCATTATTTGCCCAAATAAGTGGTGGAAATATCGAATTTTGCGTTATATGTTTTATTGACATAATTTCGGAATTCTATAACTCTTTCGTCATTCGGAAGCAAAAATGTAGTTCATTATAAAAAAATTCTACAACTTCCTCAGGACTAAGATACATAATACCGAAATGTAATTTTAAGTATTCGCCAATTACAGAACCTTTCTGTCTGTACTCTTGTACCAAATGGAACTCCTGAATCTTACGAAACCAAGCTTGACAGAGATGAAATTTACAACCAAAAAGAATTTGATCTCTGCCAAACATTCATATATAGCGTTATGAATGCTTAGTTCAAAATCTACTACGACTTCTTTAGGTTGAAAATTTAAGCCTACTTCTTTAAATTTTGTCTTAAAATTAAAAACAAATTTGAATATGTTTGACTTGATTTGTCCGGCAGCAAACAAAAAACAAGAGGTACGTAATAGCCGTTTTTCAAACCATGAATGGTAAACATTTGGTAAAAAAAAGTTGAACAGTATTTAAAAGTCCCATCCATCAAAATACAATCCGAATAACATGAAAAACTAAGGTTGGAAAAACAGGAGAACACAATAATTTTAATTACCTGGTCTGCTGTTAATAGAAATTCCTCTTCTCGGTTCGTTCGTAATTGTAATTCACGAACACTATTAAATACTTCTTCCTGATTTTTAGGCAATAGGGGTAAAATTTTTCTTCTCGCCGCGTGAATATTTTTCCTTATTCGGTCAATATCTTCGGTGTTGATATCCTCCGCGAAATTATTTGACACCAATTCTTGCCGAATTAGTTTGGAGGGTTTCTCAGTGGGATCTTCAGTCGCTTTCCTTTTAATGCTGTTACTCACTGCTTTCCTTGATAGGTTCGTTTCCATAGTATGATTGTGTTCTCCTTTGACTTCTGTGATTGTTTCTTCATCAGAAACGTGGGAGTACACTCTAACTGGACATTTTGCGTTACAGCACTTCCATCTAATGTTTCCACATTTGCTAGTATTAGCTTTCGAAAATTTATAACTGTTCAACACTATTAATTTATTACCTCTTTCACTATACATTGTAGATGCTTTGTTCTCCATTTTGGTCACTGTTTGCTATGTGTACTACACTCTTAACTTCTGTAGATCGATATGAAGTAACTGAATACAACTATAACTCTTATATAGTGTAAGTGCATCAATATCCTTCCCCTAATCCCCTAAATATCGATCAAAACAATCAAGATTTCTTCAAAATATTTAATACAAGAAATCTTTGAAACCTTTCAGAAATATACATAATTCTATGGGCCTCCGATTTTATCTATTATAAACCCTAATGACTCTAATAGGATTAAACTAAATGGTTGCGGCACAGTTCGAACATTTCAGTAATCCTCAAATTGATACAAGTCAGGTAAAATTTTATTTTGTGACAGAGTTCGGAAATGCCCCTTTTTTAACCCCAACCAGTTACATCCGTATACAAACGTGTACAAAATTGTGTTAACCACAAAATCCCAAATTATACTATTTTTAAGAAATATTTATTAGGTCTGCCTACTGCAATCAAACTTAATTATTATAAATATTTCCTTACCGGTTGTAGGAGAACTAACAATCATTACGCTTAACACAAAACCCACATTTCAATTCTTCACTCGTAGTCGCTTTACGTATGTTTTTAGTGATACGGTATTTGTAAAATACTACTAGTTCTATTTTTTTCTTCTATTGATGTTATTTATACCGAATGACCTAATTAATTAAATGAAAGTGAGAGAATGCATTTTTGATCTCCTTAAATTTATTAATGTGAAATCATGAAGTTATTACTTAACATTAAAACATGTTACTTCGTAACATTGTATTATAAGGTTTGTCTACAATATTGATATTGTAAGGTTTGAACATTTTCTTAATGTTTCCGGATTCACATTTTATGTGAAGAAGGGACATGTATTGACTACATTTATTAGTTTGTGAGCTAGTTATGCGTTCTTGGTTGTAGAACGTATGCACTCGCTTTCTAATGATAGGATCAATGAAAGTTTTTCGATAGTTAAATTGATAAAGGACTTCTTCAATTTATTAATATTTTTTGATCTATATTGAGGGCTGGGAAGTTGTATAGCTCTGCCTGTAACAACACTACATTTGTAAGTAACTGGAATATTAGAATTAAAATTCAAATATAGGTATCTTTTGTGAACTAACTAGTATTAATTCATTAGGAAATATCGTAGGAAATTGCAATATCGAGAGAATTTATGCAATTGTTTACTACTACTTTCTCAAAAGGGAACTGAATTCTAGGACGAAATGCATTAAAAGTTTTTAAATCATATTCTAATTTACTTGGAAACATTCAATGAATTAAATATTAAAGAAAATAATAAATCTAATAATAATTTTGAAAATTCATTATCATCTATGAATATAAACGAAATGGCTACAGCTACTACAAAAACCCTCAATTGGGGATTATTTAAATTAGAACTAGAAAATATTAAACCATTTGACGGTAACAGTAATGCGTTAAATAAGTTTATAATCAAGTTTGAAAAACTAATTGAATTATATGCGATATATAATGATGTAGAAAGAAAACACCATATATTAGATAGTATACAAGAAAAACGTATAGGAAAAGCTGAAACCATGGTAGGAAATCGAATAGAACTAAATACATGGCAAAATATTAAGGAAGCCTCGAAACAGTGTTTCTCAGATCGAAGAGATCTGGACTGCATCGTGCAGGAACTAACACGAACAAGGCCACTTAAAAATGAAAATTCAATCGACTTCGGGGCTAGACTTCAATTGCTGAAAAGCCAGATTATACAGAGAGTCAGTAATGACTTTAGTCTTACTGAAAATTATAAGAGATAATAATATGAATCAATGTGATAAGACAGCACTGAACACCTTTGTTTCAGGATGTACCGGCTTCCTTAAAAATAATATGCATTTGAAAAAGCCCAACTCTTTAGAGGATGCAATGGCTTATGTCGAAGAATTTGAGAGTTTTGAAAGATTATACGGTCATTTAAATGAGCCGAGATCCTGGAAAAATTCTCGTAGTTATAAGTCACCCAATAATAATTCATATAATAATAATAATAATAATAATAATAATAATAACAATATTATTCAAAATCAGAATGATAATTATACAAATTATTTTAGAAATAACTATAAGCAATGTAATCATCATTTTCAACTATGTCAAAATTTTTAAAGTCAATTAATATAAAACCACAACCACAACAACCTCGACATTATCCTACTAATGCGCAAGCATTTGGTCCAAAACGAAACGTTTTCAGACCACACCAAATACCTATACATAGTTCACCTAAACCGGAACCTTTGTCGACAACGTCCAGAAACTTTACGGATTCTCCAAGGAGAAATATTAATTTTATAAAAAGCCATAATAATAATAATACTGGTAATAATGATAATAATAGATTCAGAAAAACTAATAATAATTACTTCCAAAATAGCAATCAAAAGTAAAATTTCATATCAGAGGAATTATACAACGATGATTATGACCAAGAACAAAATCAAAATTTTCGAAAGGCTCCTCAGAAAAGAAATCCGAGGTAGCAGAAATTAAAATCAATTTAAATAAACTGCTAGAATAGATAGAAATAAAAAACCCTATATTAAAATATTTTCCAGATAATAAAACAAATAGAAAAAATTTAATTAAAGTTAAACCTGATTCTTCATCAAGTATAAAATCAAATTATAATGCAAATTAAATAGATTTTGTTCCTGATTTGTCAAATTTATTTAAGATTGGAAATATTATAGAAAATAACGAAATTGACAATAATGAAATAGATTTAGTACCTGATTTATCAAATTTATTCAATATTAAAATGTTATGGGAAATAATATAATTGAAAATAATGAAAATGATATTAATAACATTTACGATACGATACGATTTATTGACCAGTTTTAAATACAAAAGCATTTGTGTAGTCCTAATATTAAATTACTAAGTAGTTATCAAAATTCCTAAATCAGATAATAGAATAGAAATAAAGTTAAACCAATATTCTGATAAAATTAGATTTCTGAAGTAACATATATGTGAGAATGAATTAGTAAGACTAATAATTGAACGACATGTAGTCCCGAACTGCGTAAAAACAATTTTGTAGTAAAAATTGTTTTGAAAATCTATAGAACTGATTCTGGCTCATATTTTTCACATTCTTATCAGCATGCAAATCTAGAAACTTATTATACAATCTAACATCTAGTTTGTTGTATTGTGTTTGATGCAGCCTAGAAAAAGGCACAATGAGTCGCTCTGCACCTCTGGTGGTATAACAGTGAACACCAGAATGAGTTGCCATATGTAGTACACCCCTATGAATACACAGAAGTGTCTCAAACATGTACATGCAAGGCAATGGCAGGATCCCATATTCCGCGAAAAGTCCACTGCAATGTACTCGACTTTTTGCATTATGAATAATGCGCAAAGCAGTCTTCTGAAGAGTAAAGACTCTTTGTACTCTGCTAGAGTTACCCCATAGAGAGATACCATAAGCCAGATGACTGTGAATCAACGCAAAGTAAATCGTACGCATAACAAGATTACTACCAATAGATGAGCGTAATTGTCTCATTGCAAAAATCTGTGATGAAATCTTTGAGCATAGTGAGTCTATGTGGTCCCCCCAATTGATACCAGGATCTAATGTGATACCCAACAATTTCACAGATTCCCCTTTGATACCTCGTTTCACAGAGCTAAATGTTATTTTTTTAGTTTTCCCATCGTTTAATTTCAAATTGTTTGAATCAAACCAAGATTTAGCTAACTTTAGATTCTCGATGCTGACATTTTCCTCTCCTTCCGTTAAGAATGTAGCATCGTCTGCAAATAAAACCGATCGACACTCAAGAGACGCCGGTAGATCGTTTATGTATAGTAAAAATAATAATGGTCCTAACACTGAACCCTGCGGGACTCCATCGTTTACCGACATCCGACTAGATTCACAGCCATTGTAGCTTACGTATTGCTGACGATTTTCCAAATAAGATTTAAACAATTCCTACTCTCGACCACGGAATCCGTAATGTTCCATCTTTCGCAATAAAATGTCCGAGCTCACACAGTCGAAGGCCTTAGTTAGGTCACACATAATGGCGTACGTGTTTTTACCCGCATCCAGACCCTCAACTATGCTCTCAATCACATTCAAGATACAACTAATATTCAAATCACGAAATAAAAATATTATATTGAATGACACTAATTTAAAAATAATAGAAAATAGAAGGGAAAATAAAAATATACAAATTATGGAATAAGAAGTAAGTCAAGTGAACGGAAATGATACGAAAAATGAAAACTTCAACCAGAAGATGGAAGAAAACAAACAAATAATAAATAATGAAATGGATGAAAAAAACAAGAACATAAATGAAATTATAAATAAGAATAGAAACAAGAAAATTGTTAATGGAAATAAGAAAATAGAAGAAGGTAACGAGAAAATGAATGAAAATATAAAGAAGAATAGAAATACGAAAATAGTTGATAGAAATATGAAAATAGAAGAAAGTTCCAAGAAAATAAGTAGAAACATTGAGAAGAATAGAAATTAGAAAACTGTTGAGAGAAATACGGAGATAGATGAAAGTAACAAGAACGTAAACAAGAAAAATGAAGAAAGAAGTATACATGTAAACAAAAACATTCAAAATCCTGCCTATAAAACCAGAAGACGAGAGGATATTCAAGAATTGCAAGAGTTTATAAGTATTGGGAACACTTTGCTTTAATGTGGTACCCAATATAAGGAGTCATCAAATGGCATAGAACATGGAAATTCTATGTATATATGTAATTGGATAAGTAATCGTAATAATATCATAGTAACAATAATGAAAATTTAAATAATTATTATTTAGTTCATAACATTAGCACTAGTTATTAAAGACAATAATATAATTAGATATAGGGATATATATTATGATAATATGAAACATTCAATTTTTTATTTTAATTCTATTCATTTTGTTAAAATGTAAATTGATGATCTTGATTCGATCATTCAAAACAAAATTTCTTATTTACTATATTTATCATATTTAGATAAAATATTCTACGAAATGAATGAAACGAAAATCAATATAATATCAGACATTCAAATGATTTTGTACAAAACGATTTATTAGATTTGAATTAATCGTTTTGATTTAGATAACCGATTAGTATTATCTCACTATATACAAAATCACAAAGAACTCTCCAAGTTATTTAGAGATAAAAAATTACCAAAAAATGAGAAAGCAGAAATTATTAAAGATTCAAAAATAATTTCAGATACTAATAAAAGAATTTATCAAAAGAAATATAGGTAATTAAAAAAATATAAAACCAATTCTAGCAAATTGTTACAGCAAAATGAAAGCTATACAAAATCACAAAGATTTCTCCAAGTTCTTATACGAAAAAATTCGAGACAAAAACGCTTAAGTTGAAGAAAAAATTATTAATAAAAGAAATGAAAACAGAATTGACCCCCCATCCTATTCAAACCAAGAAACAGCATATTTACAAAAAAAATTTAGAGATAAAAAATTACCAAAATATAAGAAAGCTGAAATTATTAATGAATCGAAATAATTTTAGAAAATAATAAAGGAATTCATCAGAAAAAACATAATTAACAAATCCAATTCTAGCAAATTGTTACAGCAAAATAAAATGGATGATAATGGAAACCCTGTTCCTAGTTTTTCATACCAAATGTAAAAGCGAAGACATATAAGTTACTAAATTTAATAACTTAATACTAACAATTAATTTAGGATTATGTAAGTTTATTTATACCAAACATACTCTCATATATTATATAAATTTAAAAGAAATTAGTAAGTGATTAAAAACTGTTAAACAGTATTTCAATAAGTTAAGAAATAGTTTAGTAGAAGCTAATGCGACAAACCTTATTTCATACCATAATTTGGCTGAGCAAATGATGGAAAGAACGAAAAGTTTAATCAATACATTAGATAGAGAATTACAAAATATTTACTCTCATATTATAGCAAAAAGAGGAATAATAAATGCTGTTTGAAAAATTGACAAATGGCTTTTTGGTACTCTTGATTCCGATGAAGAAGAAAGGTACGATAACGCATTAAATATATTACAACAAAACCAAAAACAAATCATTCACGAAGTTAATATGCAGAATCCTTAAATAAGAAATTATTCGATCAATATATTAAATCATTAAGTACCTTATGGCATAATCAACCAAAATTACAAGATAATTTGGAAAAATTTCGTTTATCAATAGAAAGTAAAATAATAACTTTGAATACTTTTTTCACCTCTAATCACGTTAATTTATAATATTGAAAATTCTATTACATTTTCCAAATTAAATTCTATTCATAGCTCAGTAATTTCAAATCAAGAAATTGTAGAGATGATAGAATATTTGCATACAATATATGAAGAACAACAAATTCCAAAATTTAATAATAGTAACTTTTTAAAATCCAAAATAATTTTTGCTATCCATGTACCCATCCTGAAATCCAAAACTGCAGAATTTTACCTTTTATACCCCATTATTCAAGACCACAAAATATCTATCCAATTACAACCTTACTTGGCAATAACTCCGGGAGAAATAATTGCAATAAAAGAAGAGTGTCCAATGTTAGAAGAAAAATATTACTGTCAGCAAGAAATGACGCCAAGAGACAATTGTACTATGGAAATATTAAACGGCCATTCTCCTACGAACTGCTATGCTAACGTTGCTCACCTTCAAGAAACTATAATAGAACAAGTCACGAATAACGAAGTTTTTATTATTCCAAATTGAGCGATAAAAATAATAACAAGATGTACTTCTGATCAAAATTTGGAAACTAATCATGAATCGATCATCCGAATTCCAGAAGATTGCAAGATTCAAGTTGGAGAAGAGATATTTTTGACCAACATCCAAATTCGAAAAGGAGAATCAATGATATTGCCAAAATTAGATACAAAATTTTTAGAAGTTCAAACATATAATTCACCAAACTCAACTAAAATAGACTTTGAAGGATTATATGGAATCAATAAAATTGCTAGAAATATAAAACTTATTCAAGAAATAATAATTCAAAGACAACATACAACAATTAGTTTATTTTCAATGATTTTAATTATTTGCATAAGTATAATAATATTGTTACGAAGCAGCACACTTGTGTAGTCCCAAAAACCGACTCTGTCAAAGCCAGGTATAAAAGTTAAAATTATGGCGGATACGCAGTTATAAAAAACTGTTTACGAGTTTACGACTATCTTATGTAAACATTGTTTTTGTGACCAGAGTTATCTAGAATAGGCCAGAAAAATTATTCGTGACTGTGTAAGCCGCAGCCCAGAATTTACTAGTAAAAACGGCTTTAATATATAAGGGACTGATCAGGAAGAGTGAGTTTAGTTGATAAAGTGATCTTGACAGATAAACGAGTAAATAAAAGAATATAAAGTGTTTATATAAATTAGTTTTAGTGAATATACAGTTAATATAAATTAATAATTAAGCGATTAGTTAAGTATATATCAATTAAGTGTTAGTGAGCTAGTGTTCAAATAGATTAGTAAGTAGCCATACCGAGTGTTTAAAATTTATCCCACCCGTTTATTGTTTAAATAAATTAGGAAAACATTACATTGGCGTCAGGAGTGGGATGATATAAATAAATTGCTACGTAAAATGGCCAAGAGATTAAGGGATCTGAAAGTGGCGGAATTGAGAGCAGAATTGGAAGATCGTGAGTTGGAAACGTCCGGTAAGAAAAGCAAATTAGTAGAAAGACTTGAAGTAGCACTGGAAAATGACGGCTTTGATCCAGAAACAGTTTTATTTAATGACGAGGCTTCCACCTTAATCTCGTCAATTTCTGCTCACATGGACGAGAAGATTTCTACTATGAAGAATGATATTTCGGCTAACATGGACGTTAAGATTTGTGCTATGAAGAACAACATTTCTGCTAATATGGACGAGAATATTTCTACTTTGAAGAACGATATATCTGCCGATATCTTATTAATGGAAAACGACATTGCCGCTGACATTGAAAATGAAATTTCGTCTCTAAAATCTGAAATCGAGGATAAGATGTCAACAATGGACGAGAAAATCGAGAGTAAAATGTCAACGATGGACGAGAAAATCGAGAATAAAATGTCAACAATGGACAAGAAAATCGAGAATAAAATGTCAACGATGGACGAGAAAATCAAGAATAAGATTACAACGATAGACTAGAAAATCAAGTAGTTAGAAGAAAAGATTGCCGATTCAAGAACGCGAGGCACGCCAGAGGAAGAAAAATAGACCGAGCAAACGAAGCCTTGCAAGCCAGAAACACTACCTAAGTTTGAAGACATTGGCAGTTTTACCCGAGTCAAGGCCCCAACGTTCGATGGAAAAATGTCGTGGACCAATTATGTGAAACACTTTGAAGCAGCCGATAGAGTGAATAATTGGTCCGATAGAGAGAAGGCACTGCTTCGCGGAGATGTCTTAGATGTACTCCAGACGATACCTTTGGAAGAAACGGATCACTTCGAGCAGTTGAAGAAGAGGTGGGACATGCGATATGGTCATGAACATTTAGAACATTCGTACCAATCTCAGCTGAAGAACCGAAGGCAGAAACGTGATGAATCCCTTCAAGAATATGAAGTGGACATTGCCCGACTAGTTCGATTTGCTTATCCGTCAGCACCAGAGAACATGATGACGTGACCCCGATATGCAGAAGACGCTTCGTTTAGTCCATCCGAAAGCATTAGTCGACGCATTGACAGCTGTCCTTGAATATGAAGCAGCAACGAAGGCTTCAGGATATAACAAAATCAGGACCATCCAAGAAGAAGGTGACGATGATAGATTTGACCAGTTCGTCAGTCCAATGAAAAATATGATGGACAAGAAGCCGAGAAAGATCAGATACTGGAATTGTGGCGAGCTAGGGCATGTACGTAGTTCATGAAAGCGCCCCAATACTCCTGCAAACCAAGAACCCCAGTCACAGGAAAACTAGAACGAGTCGGCTACAAGGGGGCAGCACCGATCCATGATCGTTCCAAAGACCCTCTCATACTGATAGCTTCTCTCAGATGTCGCAACGACAGTGTATATGTGAATGGCGAAGTAAATGGCAAGAAATATGCTCTGCTGGTTGACACTGGAGCAACTAGAACCATTATACGACCAGAACTAATAAACTCCAAGAAGAAGCTTTTACCAACGAGACTGCTACTGCGTACCGCCACTGGTGAGAGTGCCAACGTTCACGGTGAGACACAAATCCAATTAGGAATTGGCCCAGAAAAGTTCACGCATACGGTAATCGTAGCTGACATTGAAGAAGACGTGATTCTGGGAATGGACGTAATGAATATACATGGTTTCCAATTAGACTTCAGAAACAGAATCATTAAAGTGGGTTCCGATGAGGTAGTCCTGCATCCATATGAAGGCAGCGTGGTGTTGGCAGCTGTACAGGAAGATACCGTTCTACCTGCACGAAGCGAAACCATGATAGTAGCACGGCTACAGGGAATCATGGAGGAAGGTACACCGGTTATGATGGAGCCAAGGAACCACGACGAAGAAGTTGGCAAAGGAGTACTTATTGGAAAAGGATTGGTTACATCGGCGAAAGAGATTCCAGTACGTGTGATAAACGTGAATGATTACCCAATTACCATCAAGAAGGAAACTAAGATTGGATCCTGCGTACCAGTGACGTCCATAGTTCGTCAAACAACGACCACTGACAATTCCAATGCCAGATTCAAACAAATGTTATCAGTAGCTGGTCAATCTTTGGATCGAGCTGAAAAAAAGAGAATGAGAGAATTTCTCTTGCAGTATCGGGACTTATTCGTGCCTAAAGGAGAAAAGACTGGCAGAACATCAGCCGTCAAACAAAAAATCGATACTGGTAATGCTAAGCCAATTAGACAATCAGCTCGAAGACTTCCACGAGCGAGAAGAGAGGAAGCTGAAAGAATAATTCGAGATATGGCAGAAGAAAAAGTAATAGAACCATCTACTAGTCCATTGGTGTCTCCAGTAGTGCTCGTCAAGAAATGAATGGAACTACGAGATTCTGCGTGGATTATCACCAGCTTAACAATGTGACGAAGAAAGACAGCTATCCTCTGGCTCGAATTG
The DNA here is from genome assembly GCA_963921935.1 of Galeruca laticollis. Classification (NCBI taxonomy): domain Eukaryota; kingdom Metazoa; phylum Arthropoda; class Insecta; order Coleoptera; family Chrysomelidae; genus Galeruca; species Galeruca laticollis. Next base: position 259,999,731 of record OY998175.1, read on the forward strand.
ACGATACGCTAGACACTTTGGCCGGCAGCAAACTGTTTTCCACCTTGGACCTGAAGTCTGGTTATTGGCAAGTGGAAATGGACCCAGAAGAAAAAGAGAAGACTGCTTCTACCACCGGATCTACATTATGGCAATTCAACGTCATGCCATTCGGGCTCTGTAATGCGCCTGCGATATTTGAAAGACTCATGGAAAATGTCTTGAGAGGGTTGTCTTTGCACATATTATAGAAGATTTATCAGGAAGTTTGGAGACAGTGCTAAGCCTCCAACTTGACTTACAGAAGAAGCAAGAGCTTTCCAATGGGACGAGGATTGTCAAACGGCTTTTGATACCTTGAAGAGGCATTTAACCACGGCGCCGATATTAGGATACCCTATACCAGAGGGAGACTTTATTCTGGACACTGAAGCAAGCAACGTAGAAGTTGGTGGAGTGCTCTTACAGATCCAAGGAGGGCATGAAAGAGTGCTGGGATATTTTAGTAAAGTCCTCTCCAAACCAGAACGAAACTACTGCGTCACAAGAAGAGAACTTTTGGCGGTAGTGAAGTCCGTGGAACACTTTTACCAGTATATCTATGGTAGGATGTTTTTAATCCGGACTGATCATGCAGCACTCAAGTGGTTGATGCAGTTCAAGAATCCCGAGGGCCAGATCGCTAGATGGATTGAACGACTTCAAGAGTATGATTTCAACATCGAACATCGAGCTGGTGTGAGTCACCGAAATGCCGACTCCCTGTCCAGACGGCCGTGCCCAACAGACTGCTCCCACTGCAACAAGGTGGAATCTAGAGAAGCTGCAGTTTCAGGAACTACTGTAGTCAACGAGAAATGGTCACCCACCAGGATCAGAGAAGATCAGGAGAATGATCCCCACCTGAAGATGATCCGGCAATGGAAGAAAGAAAACCGGCGACCTACTTGGCAAGAAGTGTCAATATTTTCACCGAAACTCATGGCGTATTGGGCTCAGTGGGACTCCCTTGTCCTGGAAGAAGGGCTGTTGAAAATAGTCCTTGAAAACGATGATGGTTCTGAGATGAGGAGACAGCTAGTTATCCCGAAAACAAGAGTAGCTGAGGTACTGAAAAAGTTACACTACAGTCCATCGGGAAGTTATCTGGGAGTGAAGAAAACCTTTCAGCGAGTCCCTGAAAGGTTTTATTGGATGAACAGCTCCGACGATGTGAAGGACTGGTGTGAGAAATGTACGACTTGTGCTACGATTAATGGACCACATCGCAAGATAGAGGTACCCATGGAACAGTACAATGTTGGAAGCCCTTTCGAAAGGATTGCTTTTGATATCGTTGGACCATTCCCGACGACAGAAAATGGTAGCAAGTACATACTGGTTGTAATGGATTATTTCACAAAATGGGTAGAAATTTACGCTATTCCCAACCAAGAGGCCACAACTGTCGCGGATGTATTCGTGAAGGAATTTATCAGCCGATATGGAGTACCCTTGGAAGTCCACAGTAACCAGGGGAGAAATTTTTAAAGCCATCTATTCCAGAAGATTTGCGACAAGCTGAGAATGGAGAAGACCAGGACAACAGCTTTACATCCACAGTCAAATGAAATGGTCGAGAGAATGAACAAGACTATTGGAAAATACCTGTCCAAAGTAGTATCCAGCCATCAGAGAGATTGGGACCAGTATCTTTCCCTATTCGCATTGACTTATCGATCTGCTGTCAATGAGTCCACGGGTGAAACACCAGCGAAAATCCTGTTTGGACGTGAAATGAGGCTTCCTTGTGACCTGGAATTTAGCTGCCGGCCTGGAGAAGATCTAGCAGGCGAAGACTACGTGATCCAATTGAGAAGAACGTTGGACGACATTCATGAATTAGTTCGAACCAATCTTCAAGTTGCCAGCGACAGGATGAAAAGTCGGTACGACACGCAGGCCACAGGAGGCGGTTTTAAAGAAGGGGACAAAGTATGGTTACACAACCCGACGGGGAGAAAAGGATTTTCTCGAAAATTACAAAAATCCTGAGAAGGTCCATCCTCAATCAAGAAAAGGATCAATGATGTTTTATATCGCATAAGCAAGATCCCCAACGGAAAACCAAAAGTAGTTCACCAAAACCGACTAGCGCCATTCAAAGGAGACCATGACATAGAGGAAGGAGTAAACCTTATTCGAGATGTGTCTGGTCAGGGAGGTACCGTGAAAGCTAGATATGGAGTCACTTCGGAACAACAACAAGATTTTTTCACTCTTCCGGAAGATTATTCACTGGCATACAACATCCCCGCCCGTATTAAGAACGCACGGCGGTTGCAACCATCTTTCGAAGGAAGTTCGGGCAATTATAAAAACTTGAAGACCAGATTCCAGCCCTTGGCAAGACACTGAAACTGAAACATAATTCGCGGTACGTCTTCTACGTGGTAACTAAAAATGAATTCCAAGATCGATCTACCCACCGCGATGTGTGGGAAGCACTTCGAAACCTCCGAGACCATGTGTTGGAATCCAACGTGAAGAAACTGGCTATGCCTAAGATAGCGAGTAACCCGTTGGATTGACGAATCATTAGGAACATGGTAGAGATTATCTTTCAAAATACCGGTGTCCAGATATCAATTTGCAGCTACAACCCCGATGAAGACGGTGCCTTGCTATTTCCATAAGGTCGGAAAGTGTAGAAATGGGGCCAGTTGCCGATTCAAACATCCAGTCTCGGCTACACAAATGTTCCAGGAGGAACGTCCATTTAAGGAGGGGGTAATGTTACGAAACAGCACACTGGTATAGTCCCTAAAACCGACTCTGTCTAAGCCAGGTATAAAAGTTAAAATTGTGGCGGATACGCAGTTATAAAAAACTGTTTACGAGTTTACGACTATCTTATGTAAACATTGTTTTTGTGACCAGAGTTATCTAGAAAAGGCCAGAACCAATTGTTTTTGTGTAAGCCGCAGCCCAGAGTTCTCTAGTAAGAAAGGCAATAATATAAATAAGGACCGATCACCGAAGGAGTTAGTTGATAAAGTGATCTCGAAAAATAAACCGAACAGTAAAGTGCTAATATTAATAATCAGAAAAATTATTCGTGACTGTGTAAGACGCAGTCCAGAATTTACTAGTAAAAACGGCTTAATTATATAAGGGACTGATCGGGAAGAGTGAGTTTAGTTGATAAAGTGATCTTGACAGATAAACGAGTAAATAAGTGAATATAAAGTGTTAATATAAATTAGTTTGAGTGAATATACAGTTGATATAAATTATTAATTAAGCGATTAGTTAAGTATATATAAATTAAGTGTTATGGAGCTAGTGTTTAAATACCATAGCCATAGCCATACCGAGTGTTTAAAATTTATCCCACCCGTTCATTGTTCAAATAAATTAGAAAAACATTACAATATTTTGTTTCATACGAAAATTCCGAAGAAGCAAAATAAGAACAAGCATTGTCGGTTCATTATTATCAAATATAGTAATTTTAATTATTTTGTAAAAATAGAAATTTTAAAAATAGTTTTCGGTGTTAAAAAGTTATAAATCACACACACGCAAGGTTATAAAAATATATATAAACATTACATAAGAGAAACAAAACAATTCTGAAATTCTTATTTTGAATGCAGATGAATGTAACAAAACTGTTACCATGTTAGAGATAGAATTCAATAAAACAATTACTAAATCATTACTAAATGAAAATGACACATATAAAAAAAGCGTCAGTCCCCACAAACAAAATTCAAGATAACCAGAATATTTTAGTCACAAAGTGGTTTAATACAAAAGAAGTTTCGTTACAAGAGAAATTAAAACTTCTATGTAATGTTGGAACTTCTCCTCACATTTACGATTTACCAAAACTCCATAGACCTGCAGTACCACAACGACGAATTATCAGCAATATTGGTGCTCCTACATATAATTAACAAAAATTCTTATCCGTCATTTTTTCTAGTATCATTGGAAAAAACCATTATTATATAAAAGGGTCATCACTTTATTAACAAGCAGAGTATTCCAAAGGATCATATTCTTGTTTCTTTGTATTATTTATATTTATATAAAAATAAACCAGTAAATTTTACATTACAATGCATAAAAAATAATTGGAATCACAGTAAAGATTACACAAATTTATTATTCAATAATTTCTCAAATGGTCACAATTGCTGGTCTCACTTAGGAAGATCTTGAGACCTCTGTCATTTCAAAGCTAGCTTTCACTCCACATTTTTGCAAACGATATGTAGTTGATTGTATTCTCTGTCTTCCCAAAAATAAATGAGAATATTTTTAAATAGTTTTAATGCATTTAATCCTAGAATTCTGTACACTTTTCAGAAAAAAGTAAACAATTGCATAAATTCTCTTGACACTACAATTTCCTACGATACTTTCGGAAGAATTGATACTAGTTGGTTTACAAAAGATGTATGGTCCGGGCGATATTTAAATTAAAATTCTAATATTCCAGTTTCTTATTACAGTGTTATTACAGGCCTAACAGATAGAGCAATAAAACTTTTCAGCCCCCAATATAAACCAAAAAATATAATGAAATTGAAGAAGTTCTTTATCAAAAAATTTGGCCAAACACTGTCATTGATCGTACCATTAAAGCACGAGTGCATAAGTTATACAACCAACAACGCATAACCAGCTCACAAACTATTAAATGTAGTCAATAAATACCCCTTCCATACGTAAAAGATGTATCCTAAAACATTAAAAAAATGTTCAAACCTTACAATATTGTTCACAAACCTTATAATACAACTAAACATTTTTTTCAAAATTATAACCAAAAATTGATTATAGAATTATAGATATAAATCAAACGTAGTTTATCGAGTTGAATGTAATGACTGTCACAAACAATATATAGGACAAACTAAACACTCTTATGACATTAAAAGTAACAAAACTAATATCACTGCACTATCAAAAAAACGCCATAGAGAATAGCCAAAGTTTTAATTCTCAAAATTTTTGAATATTACAATCCGAATTCAATACTAAACAACGAGAAATTTTTGAAATTATCTACATTCAAAAAAATTGAATAAGTATTAATTTTAGAAATGATGTAACTGACTTATCCAATTGCTACTACAACCTTATTAATAATATTAATTAAATAAAATAAATATTTCAATTCTCTATACTCAAATTATTCTGCAGATACACAACTCTATCACCTTGTTTACAGCTTTACAGTTTTTGGTTTCCCCCTTAAATATATTTCAATTGATATCAACTAGACAGTAAACTATTTTCATTCAAACGAAAGGAATATACCAGGCTATTGTTGAATGAAATAAGAAAATTTAGCAAAGTTTGTTTTTGTTTTTCTATTTCAACCTTATTGGTTTTTATAATGTATTTATTGACTACCTGAAGATAATTCTTTTAGATTTTTATCCATATGTTAGTATTTAATACGAAACGTACGTAGTAGTTTTTTTTTGTGACATCTTCAAAAGGGAAAAAAATTATCAATTGGCCGAATCCCAGGACCTTCATTTTTAAATTGGAAATATATATGGCTAACATTAAAGACACAATAAGTGTTTCTAAAGAAAAATATGTAATCATCTATATATTATGGTGTACGCACTAGACATCGTCATCGGCATCAGGTTAGCACGGAAATCAGTTAGTCGATAAATTCACTTTAATCATGTAACAATATAATTATATACAATTACATGTAACAATATAATTATATACAATTACATGTAACAATATAATTATATACAATTGTACACCCTTACTACAGGGTTAATTTGAATTAAGTGGTATGTCGTAATTTAGACGTAATAGTCATTACAAGTATTTGTATTTTTCATTAATTTTAACTGATTGATGTAGAACACCTGCCTTCTTTTGAAGGTGATGCTTTAGATTCCTGTAGTTGTTTGTTTTACGGTAGCTTTGATAATGAGATAGTGGCAGCTTAGCTGGACTTTGAAATTAAATTACACAATCAGTACTCGTCGTTCCTTTCATTCAATCAATAATTTTATAACTTACCTTCACTAGTATGACTTTCGTTAAAAAAATGGATTTTTTTTTGCTCTCCAGCTCATCGTTGACAGTTAGATTGTCTGTAAAATCAGAAACACTACACTCTTCATAAAACAAGATTTTTTATAAACAGCGGGAACACACTTTTGTGTAAAACGCATCAAGTAGTCAAATTATTTTATATGAACAAGAAAACAATAAATTGAATTGGTGAAAACGGATCAAGTCTGACTTGATCAATTTTTCACATAAATAGGGAAATGTGTCGGACGGTTTATTTTTGACAATAGATAAATCCTTTACATATGCAGGAACGTCTGTTTCCAAGATAAACCTTTTAGCACATATCTATTTCCTTGCAATAAGGCATTTTTGATTTGTGACACTTTTCCCAAGCCATTTTGTAATTTGATAAATGCATTAACAACCAAATTAATGTAGACTTATGCCTCTTCACTCATGCACCAACGAATTTCCCTATGAGATACAGAAATATGAACGAAGCTGAAGGACAGTTATGTCAAGAAGCATATAGTCAATCTCTTTCCAAATAATGAATTAACGATTTTTCCACGTGAATGGTAACATTAATTGGACTAGTAGGATGCAGGTCATAATTAAAAGTTGCTGTAGAAATTATCAGAATTGAACTGTATTTTCGGTTACTGTTGTTTACGACTATTTTCAATAATTTAAAAATCTCTTTTACATGAACAACACTTTTGATAACAACCCTCTCGTTTAATCGCCCTGCTGCATGAGTAATCAACCAAAAACTTGGTATTTCCACTACATACAAATGAATTTCCAGTTATCAATCGATAAACATGATTAAAAATTTTCTTTTTCGTTGAACATATTAATTGTGAGCAAAGTACCAATTTTTTATTAGGATTGTAATGAAACTATAGCTTAAGACGCGAGAATAACAAATTCTTATTTAACAAGAATTGAGATAATAATGACCGGTACATACATTTATACACCCATAGACAAATTTAATTGTTTCTCCTAGAACGTCGAAGTCGAAGGAAACTTACAATAATCGAATTAAATCCGGAAAATATTTTCTTTATAATATCACTTTCGAGTCTTATAGTCATGGAGGAGTGTTTGCATTTTTTCGAAGCAATAAAACAATTTCTATTTCCCAGCAATGAAAAGCAATTGAATTAGATAGGAATGAGAAAACTGGAGTCTTAATATTCCATGCGTAATATTGAGATTTTCTCATTCGACTTTCTTATTCTTTTCAATTGACGTAACCCACCAAAATCATTTGCTGGCGTTCCATATTTGAATATATGAAACCAACAAAAGTATTCATTTTTTCTTCTTTACTGATGTTCATAATCAATAAAATTATAATATTATTGTAGTTTAATAAACTTTTAGTATGTATACCCAATTACAAATTATGTAAACGTATGGGAATGGATTGCAATTCATTACAGAAATATAATTTCATTGCAAGATACAAGTAAATCTAATAAAAGCTTGAGTATTTGATATTTTTATCAAGTTTGAATATACTTTATTTGAAACAAATATTCCATTGAAAACCATTATGGAAGAGATGTCCAAATATTGACAATGAGTCAGAAAAAGCTGAAACGGGGAAGATTTTTATCAACTTCCAAAGAATTTTATGCAGAGATTAAAAAACTTGGAAAAAAGTAGCGAAATTAAAAAGAGTTCCTGATTGGTTTTTTCGATATGTACACAGAAGCTTGCTTTTTATGAGATTATAATTTTTTTTGGTGTGTTTGCACATAAATGGATACCCCTTTTCAAATCTGATTTATTTGAAAAAGTAAATTGAAATGTAATATGGAAAATTTGACACACAATTTTTTATTTGGAATCATAATAGTCTAAGATTCGGCTGCAAAATTCCTACGTTCATCGAGTATTTAATCAAAATCAAATTTTATCAGTCAGTCATGAAAGGGACAATATGTTTTGGCAAGGTTGCCTATTATAACATGCCCGCTGGTATGATTAATTGAATTAATATGAATTAAATTAACTGTCTCGACCCTTACTTTGTGGAATCTACTCATTCTACTGTTTTAAATGAAACTTACTGTTTCTAGTTAATTCCACAATGTTTTTAAAATATTTTCAATATATTGTGGAATTAACTAGAAACAGTAAGTTTCGTTTGATACAGTGAATTAATGTTAATTGACTTTTTGGAAAGAAGTTGATGCACAAGTTATTTAAAAAAAATTGCGCTTTACTACAAAGGCATAGCTATAGAGAACTCAAAAAGTGATGGTTGCCGTCGCTCACCATGCCGCAACCGCTGTGATCAGGTGATATTTTGTTGCAATTTTACGTTCATGACGTATATGGATCAATATTATACAACAAATTGAAGTTATTTCTTTTCTGTGAACGGTAAACTACCTCTGCCTATGTAAAAGTGGCCGCAATTGGGGGTTGCCAGCTGCTAAAGATAATTCAGAGTGAATGCGACACATTGTTTGTTGGACAAGGATAGCGATTGAGTTTCGAGGTATTGCGCATGCTAGTAAGTTAGTGTTCTTGTGGCGCCAGCACTAATAAATTTTAGTGTGGTTGCATTTCAAATTCTATTAACATAAAAATAATATAACACTTGTAACCTCAGCCAAACATAAACTCAAAACGCCAATTTGGGAATCAGTTCCGTCGTTTCCGAGGTGAGCATTATTGAAGTGTAAGAATTATTTATAAATCTTACTAAGTGACTATGCCAAACTTTCTATTCATTGGTTCCTCAATGTTATTGATATGATACATTTCTAAAAACATTCTTTTGTTTAGTATCTTTCTAGAAATAATCTTTACTTTATCAGATTCCATATGGTGGAACTCATCTATAACATGTTCAGATAATGCACATTTTCGTTTTTTTAACCATGCATCGCTTTTATATTGAGAACACCGTAATTTCAAGTTTTGAGATGTCCTTCGTACATACTTTTTGCAATTTTCACAAGGAATACTGTATATCACATTAGTTTTCATCAGGGAATCCTGTGGTTGCTTTAACTTAGTAAAAAGAGACTGAAGAGGTTTGGCTGTTCTTCGAGCAATTTTTACATTGGTCCCCTTGAATTATTTAATGATTCTTTCCGATAGATCTTCAATATAAGGAAATGATCCAAAAGTAACCCGTTATGTGTTATTGAAATTAGCATCCTGTTCATTTCCATTACTATTTATATGATCGACTGTATTTTTACCGGAAGTGTTGCAATCAACCTCTTGAGAAGTTTGATAGGATCACTATTTTTTAAGGGTATCAATCAATTTTTTAAGGTTTTCATTAAGTAATGTTGGATGTGATATTTTTGTTATTTTGTTCTTCATCCCTAACACTAAGTTAACCTTCATTTTGTAGAGGTGACTGGACTCAAAGTTGTGGTATCTACCTGGACTAATAGGTTCAGGTACCAGTCAAGTATAAACCTGCCTTCATTGGTCCTTATTAACTTTGTGTCCAAAAATGGTACAAATCTGGTAAGTTCATTTTCAACTGTGAATTGTTCAGGAACAGCTGTGATGATATTATCTACACATTTTTTTAGAAAAGGAATATCAAAAGGTAAATTCCCAACATACTCAGCGATCAACTCGTCCATGACATATTGCGCAAAAATGGGTGATACAGAACTACTCATTGGTGTTCCAAAAACTTGTTGAAAATATTCATCAATAAAAGCAAAAACAGAAGTGCCATTCTCCTTCTTTACGTGCCGTCTCCTTTAAGAAGGTTGGCTATCATCATGGCGATTTTTATCTTTGAAGCTGCGGATCTGAACAAATCAACAGAGCTACTGTTGTACCACTGCCTTAGGTTGTTCAAGCAGGAGATGCGGCTTCTTCCTATACTTCTTTTACCCTGTATTTTTCCTTGTATGATAGTTTGGAACAGTGTATACCTCTCCCCTCTCATCACGTGGCCCAGATATTGCAATTTTCTGATTTTGATTGTGTTGATTATTTCCTTCTCCTTTCTCATTCTTCTCAATACCTCCTTGTTCGTTGTTCTGCTCACCCAGCTTATTCTAAGGATTCTTCGATATGCCCACATCTCGAATGCTTCCAGCCGGTCAGTGTCGCACTTCTTAAGCGTCCAAGTTTCCATTCCATATAATAGTACTGGAAATATGTAGCATTTAAGCATTCTGATTTTAAGATGTAGACTAAGATCTGTTCTGGTTATTGCATCCCTCATTTCATTAAACCCTATTCTAGCCTTTCCGATTCTTGATCTTATTCCTTGTGAGTAATCATTATTATCATTTACAGTTGTTCCCATGTACTGGTATTTGCGGACCTTCTTCACTGGCTCCCCTTTGATCCATAATGTTTCTTGCTGTTGTTGGTGTTTTGTGATTGTCATGAATTTAGTCTTTTGGGTGTTAAGTGTGAGACCCCTTTCTTCGCTGATCCGTACTACTAGGTCTATTAGCCTTTGCAGTTCTTCCAGGGGTTCTGCTATTAGTACTGTATCATCCGCGTATCTGATGTTGTTGGTAACCTTCCCATTAACTTTCACTCCCGTTGTTTTTTGATTTTCCAGTGCTTCTTGTACTATATCTTCTGAATACAAATTGAAGAGTAATGGTGAGAGCACGCATCCCTGTCTTACTCCACGTTTTATTTTTATCTCATCTGAAAGTTCATTTTGCACCGAAACTTTGGCAGTCTGGTTGGAATAGAGATATGTTATTATCCTGATATCATTCCTGTCAATGTTTTTATCTCTCATGAGTTTTATGAGGTGATTATGGCGGACTTTGTCGAAGGCTTTGTTATAATCGAGGAAGGCTACATATATTGGCGGATTGATATGAGTCTTCGAGACAACACATTAAAAGCAAACAACGCCTCTCTAGTACCCATTGCATATCTGAAACCAAATTGTGTTTCGCTAAGATCTTGCTCAATCTTTCTAAAAATTCTTCGATGTATAATTTTAAGGAATATCTTGAGGGTATGGCTCATTAGGCTGATCGTCCGGTGATCCTTGCATTCCTTAGTGTTCGATTTTTTTGGCAGTGTAATAAATGTTGATTTGACCCATTCTCTAGGGATGATTTCGTTGTTATATACCGTGTTGTACAGATCTACCAGTACTCCAATTTGATCTTCTGCAAATAATTTTATAATTTCTGTTGGTGTTTCATGAGGTCCTGGAGCTTCATTGTTTTTAACTAGTGCCATACACAGAGTCTATTAATTCTAAAAATTGGTCAATATTTAATCTACATGAATCTTGAATGAAATTCCAAAGTTTGGTGTTGCTATTTTTTACTAAATTGATCCGTATTTTAGTGAAAAGCGACACAACATCTAGACTAATGATTACTAGAGACCTTGAGTTTCATTTAAAAACACTAATATGATTACGTAAGTGGTAGGTGACTGATAATTTAGAATGAAATTCGCAAATTCAAAAGAGTCTCTAACGAAAAACTTGTTATTACTATTATACGATATTGTAAGTGTATCAGTTATGAATTGTGCAATTTTCTCAGTAGTTGATTCTATAGATGAAATAATTGGACGTAAACTTAAGGTTTCTTTGTGAATCTTTGGTAGTCCATAAAACTTTGGAATAACAGGAGATCTCACTTCTAATCATTTTCTATCTTCGTCATCGAAAAATTCCGAAAATTTCCTAACCAATGTTCGTGATTTTTGTAATATTATTGAATTAGGATAGTTTTTAATTTTTTGTACTAAGTATCATTGGTTAACATTGTATTTGCAAGTTCTATATACTGATTTTTGTATAAAATTACTATAACATTGCCTTTATCAGTTCTAGTGACAATCAATTGTGGATGGTTTGTTAAAAATCTTTTATATTTTTTTACAATGAAATTTAATATGACGTATTCTTTTTGTTCTGATGTGAGAAATTAGTTATATTGTAAGTTATTTTTGCCCTTTTCGTAAATTGTCGTTGATTCCTCTTAAAACATTCTCGACGTCTGCTAAAATATTTCTAATTTCTATTTGAGTAATATCAGGAGGTGTACCAAATTTATAACCCAATGAAAGAAAATTTCTGACTTCCATGGGCATATCAACGTCTGTCAAAATTCGTAACCAATTATCCTGTACTGGAATTGTCTCAACAGTATTTCTCTCTAGGTTTTTTAGTTTATTAATATTCCTGAATTTAATTTTGTTGAAATCCCTATTAAATTGTATTTGTTGTCCATGATAATTCCCAAATTCTTGAAGGTATTTTACTTTTTATATCTGATTCTCTACTTTTCAAAATCTTTGACAGTTTATTGACATACTCAGGCGCAAAACCGGTTTCCATATTCAAAATTTTATTTTTTAACCTTCTGTTAAAATCCTCCACTCTCTGCAAAATACTTCCATCCGGTGTCAGTAATGAAGAAACAGTTCTATCAGTGTTGTGTAAGATGTGTGTGGATAAACCTCATGTTTTCTACAGTTTAATAAAATTATTTCCTGTTCTTCGCGTCATTGAGTTTGTTGGAACAATTAACCCATTGTTCTAAATTTAAGGAAACTTCCCGTTCGTAGGATCGGGCAATCTCCTCATAAAATCCCATTCTGATCTAAAACCAAAACTTGGTAGCCAGTTACTGCTGACTAGTTAAAAATAAAACTTCAAAGAGTTGTCTTTTTAAAAAACGCACGGGAAAACCCTCAAACTCGTGGGAATAGCAGCCAAAAAACTTTACAAGTTAGAGATAGAGTGAATCATTTCGTACGATACCTAAGCTTTCGAGAAACATTGTCTCCATTTTCAAATGCTATAATAAACCAAAAAGAAAAAACCGGTTAATTTGATAATCAACATATGTTCTGAAATCATTACGACTTACTTGTATTGTTGATTTAATATTAAAGCCACATTTCACAATTTTCAGGAAAACTTTCATACACTAAAGACAAAAATGTCGACAAAATCTAGTTTCTCACCTACACATTATAATGAGAGTCAGGATTTTTTTCTGTTTTTTAAAACCAAATGACGTACACAAGATATGGAATTATTTTATTGAATATCTATTTCAACGTGAATTTCGACTTAATGTCGATAAGTTGTGTTATGGGGGGCGATTGGAAGGTTGAAGTAAAATTGTTCAATAAAAATCCAAACTTCTAAGACATTATGTTATGTTTTTTGGTTGCTTGGAGAAAACTGCAAAGAAAAACAGTAAAAGATCAATGTCCATACCTCCGATCACGATAAGATTAAAAAATAACACTATTAAATTCATCCATACTATTGTCAAACTGCTGCCTCCTGTCTTTTGCAAAATGTAAAAAATTGGGATGACGAAATAAGTCAACAGTCAGTGAACACTCAAACCTCTCACATTTGGTATTCCCAAATTGTCAATTCATTCCTGCATTAACCATTGTTAGATAAAAAAAGCCAAACAAAACCCACCTGCAAATACTGACGATCTCCACTTTCGTCTGATGTTAATTTCCATGATACGCCTCAACTTCCACTCCCACTTAAACGAAAGTAATTCACGGAGCAAACGAGTTAGCAATAAAATTTATCATTCAAATCGATGAACTTTACTCAATATATTTTCCAAATGTATGTCGAACAAAAAACAACTACAATAATCTCTTGTATCTAGAATTTTCCAAGTTGCCGTCATTTTTCCAATTCACTCATTCATATTTGTTCGAAGTCTATAATGCGGTATCCAGATGCAAAATAAACATTGCGTCAGTTAAGTGACGCATATATTCAACTACATAAAAATATTATTGGGAGATATGTTGATTTTTTCTGATCTAAAAAATAATTATCGAATATGGAAGGCTCTGTAAAGATATGCAGATTAGTTCAAAGATTGCATCTAGGTCTTTGAACCCATATAACAAAGTCAGATTCTCTCTATTTCAGAATCAAATATTGTTGTTGTTAAATAGTCCAGTTGGCAGAGGCCGATAAGTCAGTCAGTGAGTGGTATTTTGTTGATAACTCAGAAATAACTATGCAGACCTATTTTAAATGGCAAGTACAATAACACCTTAAAATGCTGACACAAAAATTTATCAGTAAAAAATGTTATTAACAATTTAATTGAAAAGTTTGCGTTTTTAGCATATTTCCTCAAATAAGTTAGCAGGATGACTTTGTACGAAAAAATGCTTCATATATGAGATTTATTTGTAATAAAAATAGCTACAAAATTCCGGTGGTCCGATTTTGAAATTTTCAATAACAAAGCCGTGAGATGGAAAAAACGGTAAAAACGTCAATTTTTGAAACTTGCTGTAAAAATCACAAATATAAACCAAAATTCATTAAACTTCCGAAAATTATAGTTCAATTTATATACAATACTGACGCTAAAGCTGAAAATCAGGAAAGCAAAACTTTTTTTTCTATGAGGTTTTATAAATCTACTGCATCGAAAACTCAAGGCTTTGCCAAATTGGTTTGAAGCATCGCTTATACTTGAAATTTGGTATACAGATAGTGTAAATATGCAGAAACAAATATCAATTTACAAAATTCAATTATCTTCATTTTTACAGCTTTGGTAAGGTTTTATACGTCACCCTACTTTTATACGCCACCGTTTTTTTTCCTATAGTTTTTGCAATTTTCATCTTAGAGAAATCTCTTTGACGTAAATCGATTCATTCTATTTTTTGACGTATCCTCAAAAAAATTATTTGTGACACGACCCTCTGGACCGAAGATACGTTTTTTTTTTCCAAAAAAATTTGGAAGACGCAACAAACACTCTGATTTTCGGCTGTTAATATTTAATACTTATATTTTCAATACAAAAATATTCCGATTTGAATAATTGATTTCTAGTGTTCGTGATCGACTATCAAAGTGTAGCGCGCGGCGTCCGGAACGCACGGCGATGTGGGAGAAGCCCGGTGCGCTCACACTGAAAACTGATTCCGTGCGTTCAAAGTGGCTTTCACTTACAAAATCTTTAATATCGTGGATTCTGGACCACGTACAGAAATCCCTTTGTACTTAATTTGGGGCACCTCGACGAGACAAACGAAAATAACGTATTCATTTCCATTTTCGAGGCAGAATAATCTTGGAAATATGTAATTTCCCGTATTTTTACATTTGCTTTTCTTTTTTTGTCAATAAAGTTGTTACTCATTATTAATATACTATTTTTCAAGCAAGTTTTGCATTTTTTAAAATATATTGGCTTCGAAAGTTTCTAGAATTCTGAATTTGATCGGTATAGTTCTGTTGCTCTTTTTTTGATACACCGATTTATAAAGAACGTACCTTTTTTGATCAAGTAGAATCCGAGAAAAGTTAATAAACAACCAGCGTCACATTTCGTACGCGTCGCGTGCTGGCCCCTAGGGCCCCTAACATAACGTCGGTATTATTTAAAAAACAAAAAAGTGAAGATATTGCATGAAAAATACTATATTAATAATGAATAACAAGTTAATTGACAAAAAAAGCAAAGCAAATTTGAAAATACGGTAAATGACATATTTCCAAGATTATTTATCCTCGAAAATGAAAATGAATACGTTAATTTTGTTTGTCTCGTCGAGGTGCCCCAAATTAAGTACAAAAGGGTTTTTGTACGTGGTCCAGAAGCCAAGATATTGAAGATTTTGCAAGCGAAAGCCACTTTGAACGCACGAAATCAGATTTGAGCGCACCGGGCTTACCCCACTCCACCGCGCGCTCCGGCCGCCGCGCGCGCTCCACTTTGATACTCGATTACGAACACTAGAAATCAATTAATCATATCCAAATATTTTGTATTGAAAATATGAGTATTGAATATTAACAGCCAAAAATCAGGGTGCTGTAACGTGTTTATTGCGTCTTCCAGATTTTTTGTAAAAAAAACGTATCTTTGGTCCAGAAGGTCGTGACACTGAAATTTTTGCATTGAGAAAACGTCAAAAAGTAGAAGGAATCGATTTGCGTCAAATAATTTTCTCTAAGATGAAAATTGCAAAAACAATAGGCAAAAAAACGGTGGCGTAAAAAAGTAGGGTAACGTATTAAACATTACCAAAGCTGTAAAAATGAAGATAATTGAATTTTGCAAATTGATATTTGTTTATGCAGATTTACACTACCTGTATACCAAATTTTGAGTATCAGCAATGCTCCAAATTAATTTGGCAAAGCCTTGAGTTTTCGATGCAGTAGATTTATAAAACCTCATAGAACAAAAAGTTTTGCTTTCCTGATTTTCAGCTTTAGCGTCATTATTGTATATAAATTGAACTATAATTTTCGGAAGTTTAATAAATTTTGGTTTATATTTGTTATTTTTACAGCAAGTTTGCAAAATTGACGTTTTTACCGTTTTTTCCATCTCACGGCTTTGTTATTGGAAATTTCAAAATCGGACCACCGGAATTATGTAGCTATTTTTATTATAAATCAATCATATATGAAGCATTTTTTCGTACAAAGTCATCCTGCTGACTTATTTAAAGAAATACGCTAAAAACCCGAATGTTTCAATTAAATTGTTAATAATTTTATTGCCTAATACAAAATTTTGTCAGCATTTTAAGGTGTTATTGTACTTGCCATTTAAAGTAGGTCTGCATAGTTATTTCTGAGTTATCACGCTTTGACACAATCCGAACCTATACCGACTGGACTAAAATGAATGTTGTATAAAATATGTCATTTGAATAAACATTTTTCATGACGTTATGATTTCATTGCAGACGTCCGTTCCGCCTTTGGGACCAAGAGAATCCATAGTAAGTGAAACATGTACTATTGACATTGAAGAGGATGATGTTCAAAACATTCCAGTACCTGTTACAGTTTGCTTAACTATCATGGTAGGGTGAGTAGAAACCTATGAAAATTTATAAAAATAGTTATAAAATGTAAACATTCGAATGTTCTATTGAATGAATGAGAAACATGTTAAGATAGCACTTTGATTATCTCTCAACTAAATCATATGTAAGATTATTTTAGTAAGAATATTTCGTGCTAATTAAAGGCGAGTTATATATCTTTGAACAATAGAGAAATATAATCAAATATGAATTTCTTCCAGAGAAGATCATTATTGTGGAAATTTGGAAATAAAAATTCAAATGTATTGTTTTTTGACTTTTAATTCCATACGCATACAAAAACTGCCAAATTATAGCTTCAAACTTAAAAATGCAAGATATGATTATCGCTTATGAACGTGTTCAATTGTGTACAAATAGCAGAAGCTATAATAAATATTCAAAG
The DNA here is from genome assembly GCA_963921935.1 of Galeruca laticollis. Classification (NCBI taxonomy): domain Eukaryota; kingdom Metazoa; phylum Arthropoda; class Insecta; order Coleoptera; family Chrysomelidae; genus Galeruca; species Galeruca laticollis. Next base: position 260,016,994 of record OY998175.1, read on the forward strand.
TATGTTTATATTATTAGATTAGATTATTAACGGAGTTACATTGCACTGTAATCTTAAAATTTATTGTCCCGCCCCTATCAGATCTGGCTAAAAAGATAGCGAAGAATAAGCAGTAGCCAGGCCAAAGAAGGGAAGTTTTCCAACGGCGTAAGTTTTTGAACAAATTGAGATTTAAACTTTGTTTTTCTTATGAGACATTTATTCGTTATTATTTCGCGCTGGTTTCTGAACTTGGAAGTTACAAATCAAATGTTATACATAGGGAGTAGCGATAACAAATATATTTAATAGATTTTCTGACCTTTCAAGGGGACTGGACACACCTGGTCGTTCTCAGTTAAATATTGAATATCCAGGCTCACAATTTTGGGGTACAGCTCGTTCTGTAGTTTATAAAATTTACCGTGTATGATGATATAATCAAATTTCGCAGAGTATCGCCAACCTGAAAAGACTTAGGTTTTTTTCTAATTAGTAGTTATTATTTTGTTGCCCCACATAATTCGCTTCCTCCTCGTAGGTAGGACAGAGATAAGAGTTAGCTCAGGGTTACTTTGTACGTGGTATCACAAAGGGCCGGAGCGTATGAGTTCCCATTTTCCTTACGTTTCAGCGAACTTGTTCTGATAAAAAATTGTTTTCTTTTGTTCAGACGTGACCAGAAATTTGTTATTTATTAGTAAAATAAATATTATAGGTGATTCAAAGACTTGGAATTTTGCATCTCGAAACGACAGTGTCGATAAAAAATTTGGGAGAAAACAAACATACGCCCCACATGCACTTTGAAATACCAAAGCGATAAGGGGTTGGTTTATTGGTTCTAGCTCAAGGTGAGGTCTAACAATTTATAGATAAATGTATAGGTAGCTTTTTTATACCGGAGGCTTTATTAATTTGGGTAATATTTGGGATTTTATTTTATATTCACATATATATACATATATATATATATATATATATATATATATATATATATATATATATATATATACTCAGAGATACTGTTATTATATATTTTTTCTCAACTTGTGGTTCCACCATATATTATTTATCATCCCTACACCGGAATTCCCCCTAGAGTGTGTATCAACCTCGGATGTGAGACTGAACCGGGAGAACAATCCTGTCCTGGCAAAGGAGATTAAACCGTTTTGAGACCAGGCGTACCCAGCTCAAGTCGGACTGGATTTGCCTTACACGCTCAGCCGCACATTGGAGAAAAGAATTGGTGACCCTAAGGTCGGGATCAATATACCGAAAAAAAGTTAGAATTTCTATTATACTGGTCACAGCGGTAAAGTTGAATAGGTTAGATGTATTACTACATCTGGTGACAATAGAAGTTATTAGCATTTATTAGAGTGGTCGAGCAATTTATTAGAGTGGTGACAGCGGTTTTCCGATACAGGGTTGTTTGGTTAGTTCTTCACAGCGGTTTTTCGGTACAGGATTGATTTGTTTGGTTTTCACGGTGGTTCTTCCGACACAGGGCTGAATCGGTTATTGTTTAGAAAGCGACCTTACATATACAGGATGAAATCGATTAGTCGTCAAATAGCGAATCTACAATACAGGTTTGTAAGTCAGCAGGGACGCCAGATCTTCACACAAGACATTCCTGTCAGGCCAAGAGTATGTGCCAATCTTGCTACCGCACAAGAGAATACAGGGAACGGTGAAGCTGTACGGTCTGTAACCAGAGGCTGCAAAAGGCAGTTAAGGTGGCATACATGAGGGTACAAAGGCTGAAAAAATATTGAGAATTATCCGATACTCTTCCACCGTCATCTCAGCTACCCACAGGTACGACAGTCATCAATTAACGGGACACATAACATTAAAACCGATTAGTTTTGGTCTATTACTCCGTCATAGAATTGATTTTTTTTCTTTTCGTCTTCAGTTCCATTCTTTAGAATAAATCATACTCCCAAACGACGTAAGCTTCAATTTTACAAAGGGGGAAGTTAACTCATCCCAAAATATCCTATCCGTGCACCAAATGTTATCCATTTCAGGCGTCGTGGGAGCCAGAACGGTAGGAGTAATATAGATTTATAAAGTTAAATAGGTTCATTTAGTAAAGAAAAAAAAAATAACCAAGTTCAGATAGCGATATGCCACTCGATTCGCAAAATAGGTTAGGTACAGGCAGTCAAGGAGGCGCAGAAGCCAGGAAAGACACAAGCAACGTACCGCCCACACTGAGGTAATAGCTGCGACTTTAGCTGATTTCACAGGTAGATATGCGGCTAGATACATAGAGAAACTCGAGTTAAGGGCTAAATTAGACGGGTGGACGGAATCAGAAAAGCTAACATGATTGAAATTTAAACTTGCGGGCGTAGCACACGTATTTTCAAGGCTGATCCAAGGTTAGACACGGTGTCATATTCAGAATTTAAAGGAAAATTACTACGGAAATTTGTACCAAAAAAATCCATAGCAGATTGGTGGATGCAACTGGTTCAATGCTACCAAAGACACGATGAGGACGTAGCGTCGTTCTGCACCAGACTTAAATTAATTGGAAACAAGATACTAGAAGAAGATATAAAGGGCGCAAGTAGGGAACAAATACCAAACATACAAAAAAACATAATTCGGTATTAATATACCAATTCAAAGTAGGGTTGAGAAAAGATTTATTAAGGGAGGTAGGTTTTTACATTTTACACAAGGAAGACATGACACTAGAAGAAGCGGAAGAAATAGTTAGTGGTCTAGAAACGGCGGTAACTATGACAAGCGGCAGAAACAGTAGCCAAAAATTCGCATTTATGAGCGAACAACTGAGGTGCACAACGTGCGGAAGGGCGAATCACACTTCGGAGGAATGTAGGCAGAACGCGGAATTTTTATTATGTGGCAGACAAGGGCATTATATGGCTAATTGCAGGACGAAGGAAGTAGAATAAACAAAAAGAGAATGCCAAATTTGTAAAAAACAAGGACACTAGGCACCAGATTGCAGAGAAAAAGGGAACGGACCACCAGACACATGCTATTACTGTGAGAAACAAGGACATTGGGCAAAAGAATGTAGGAATAAAATGTTCGACGAAGCGAACAAATGGAATAAAACAACCTCGAAGTACGATAGATACAACGACGGAAAAGCAAGTCCATGGAAAACGGAGAAAACGAGGTATCACGAGGAAAAGCACGAAACACAACAAGGAAACTACGGAGAATATAACAGACACAGAAACAAAAGGGAAGAGTATCATAAGCAAGGGACACAGAGGAGGTCTCAACAAAATAACTTTGAGAACTACGAGAGAGGCAGACGCCAAATAAACAATGACAGAAGAGAACACTCTGCAGAAAGAGGACACACAAGTAATAAAGAATGGACGAAGCATTTAAACTATTAAGGACCACAGTTAGTCCCCGGACAAGTGGTCAAGTAAATTTAACAGGGGAAACAGAATTTAAAAAAACACAATGGCAGAAAACAAACCAAGAAGCTACGAATAAGTACAAGCCGAGAATGGAAAACAATGGAAAAAAAGAAACAATGTATCACAATGAATCAACGTCGGAAACAAACGAGGACGCCCCATACATAGTAATGTTAAGGGTGAATGGTGTAAACAGACCATGTATGATAGATACAGGGGGAGCGTATTCATTAGTAAATAGGTCAATAATTGCAGATTGGGAATTAGACACAAGAATCATGGAGGAATTAACTCTAAAAGTGATAACAGGACACACGATACAATTGTATGGATCGACGAAATTGGCGATAAGCACAAATGGAATAAACTACAACATTCACGCAAAAGCCATTGCAGCAGAAGACGAAATAATAAGAGAAATACCAGTGCTTTTAGGAAGAGATTTTCTAGAAGAACCGGAAGCAATCTTATCATACAAAGGAGAACCTTCATTAGAAATATGGGAGAGAAGAATACCATTGATAAACGCGAGGCAAGTTGAGAACACAACAGATAATGGTAGAATGACAGAAGCAAATGCCCAAGTGGCAACAATAAGGAAAAAACCAGACACTACAGAAATGAATAATTGGCAGAAATGGCTAGGAATAGTGGAAGCAATGTACACTAGAAGGGACACAGAACATAAAACAATCGAGAAAAAGGGAAAGAAAGCGGCAAGAGAAAATATATCAAGAGCAAATCAAACAGACAAACAAAGACAAAACGGCTACAGAGACGAAAATAAAGAACTATACAGAGTGGAACAAAAAATCTACACAAAGAAAGAAGCAAGTCAGGAAACAAAAACTAACGAAGGAAGACACATAGAACAAAAGAAGAATAGTGCAGAATCAGAAACCAGGGAGAAGAATAAAGAAATAAAAGGAACAATAACTAACAGAAATTTCACAGATGTATACATAGAAGATAGCATAACCATACCAGCACTAACCGAAGTTCACACAATTGGGACACTAAAACATAACATAAAAGAACATACGATTGCGTGCGAAACACAGCACAGAAAACAACAGGCAATAAGACTAGCAAATAGCATAGCAAATAACGGGAAAAAGATCCCAATTAGAATAATAAACACATCAGCACAAGAAATGAATCTAACAAAAGGAACCAAACTAGGGGAAGCATACAAATGTGCAGAGGACACAGTACCACAAACTGAAACACAGGACACGATCAGGAAGTTTGACATCAAAACAGATGAATGGATCAGAAAAAATTCCGAACTAGGGCATATAGATACAAGGTACAAGGAAGAATTAATTAAGTTAATACAAAAGTACCATCACTTATCCATGGATGACGATGAGATTCTGACAAGCACTACAAAAGTAAAACACCACATAACCATAGAAGCAGGAAGCCAACCAATATGCAAAGCTCCATACAGAATACCATATTATCAAAGAGAAGTGCTACAAAATGAAATAGATAGACTACTAGAAGCTAAAGTAATCAGGACATCATCCAGCTCATGGTCAGCGCCAGCCGTATTAGTTGTAAAACAAACTCCCGGAGGAGAAGAGAAAGTGAGAATGTGCATAGACTACAGAGGACTGAATGCAGTAACAAAAAAGGAATATTACCCCCTACCAAACATATCGGATTTACTACAAGGTTACCAAGTAGTAGGAGAAACGTTGTTCTCAGTATTCGATGTAGCAGAAGCTTACCATCAAGTAAATATGAACGAAGAAGACATTCCACTAACTGGATTTAGCACATATCAAGGGCACTACGAATACACCAAAATGTCATTTGGACTTGTAAATGCCCCAGCAACATTCCAAAGATTAATGAACGCAACCTTAAGAGGCTTAACGGGAATAAAATGTATGGTTTATTTGGATGACATAATCATATTTAACTATGCAGGCAAAAAGGCCATTCAGGAAAATTAGAAGAAGTATTCAATAGATTAACAGAAGCAAACATTAAACTGAAACCAAAAAAATGCAATTTTATGTTAAATGAAGTGAAGTATTCAGGACATATCATCTCACAAGAAGGAGTAGCTCCAGATCCACAGAAATTGGAGGCAGTACACAAATACCCCCTACCAAAAAACGTAAAAGGAGCTAGAGGTTTCTTAGGACTAGTAAATTGGTACAGACGTTCCATACCAAACATAACCGAATTAGCAGCACCATTAGTGAACCTTACCAAAAAAGACACACCATTCAAAATAAGAGAGGAAGTAATCAAGGCAATGGACCAACTAAAAAATCGCTAACGTCAGACAAAGTTCTGATCTTCCCAGATTTCTCCAAACCTTTCATCTTATCGACAGATAAATCGAACATAGGTGTAGAAGCAATATTAAGCCAAATAAGGGACGGTAGAGAACGACCAATAGCATATGCAAGCAGGACTCTAAGTGGAGCAGAAACAAATTACCCAACGACCAAAAAAGAACTTCTAGGAGTGATTTTCGCCATTAAAACCTTCAGATGCTACATTTACGGGACAAAATTCACAATCATCACAGATCAAAGAGCATTAAAATGGATACTTACACTGGAAGATCCAAATTCGAGACTAACACGATGGGCCTTAACCTTAGCAGAATACAACTTCGAAGTAATCCACAGAGTAGGACGGAAACACGGAAACGCAGACGCACTAAGCAGAATGTTCGACGAAACGTGCAACTACATAGAGACGTCATACGAAGATCACTTACAATACATAACGGAAAACGAAGTGCCAGCAAAAGACAAAATACTAGAGAAAGAAGGAAAGTTAGTATCCATACAAGATGAACAATCAATAGTACTATTTACAGCCAAAAATAAGCCAAACCAAGATCCATTGGTAAAGGAAATAGGAGCCACATATAATTCACCGGACGTCGCATAGATTCGAATAGAAGAATGGGACACGATAGACACAAAATTCTACATAAGGGTAAACAGAGCAGCGGTGAAGGAAGAAACTTCTTATGAAATTATGTGGAGCATGATACAACAGTTGAAGACACTATGCGAGGAAAACAAAGAGGAAAGTATAACCTTCATAGCAAGCAAAGACCAAATCCCAGGACTTTGTTGGGACGAAATTACTAAAATGATCCAATTTACATTTTACGGAATACCCACCAAAATAATCATTCTCCGACCAGACAAAACAGGGGAAACAAGGAAAATTTGCGCGATAGAAATAGAAGAAGATTGGGAGCCAATATGGGACAAAGGCATGCTGAAAAAAGCACAAAAACGAAATGAATTCTGCAACAAAACCTTACAACAAATGAACAAGGATGATGAAACAAATAAAAAATACTACATTGACAAAGAAGGTATTTTATATAGACAAGAACAGGAAGAAAATAGGGATCAACTGGTAATACCGAGAAGCTACATCACCAAAGTGATAGAAGACTTTCATGACTCACCCATATACTGTCATCAAGGCCAACAGAAAACATTATTGGCAATAAAGAGACGTTGTTTTAGGCCAACGATGAGAGCCGACATAATAAACTACTGCAAACAATGTGACGCATGCAACAGACGGAAGACGTCACCACACTTCAAAAAAGGTCCATTACAAAAATTTACAAAAGTCACAGAACCATGGGAAATAACCTCTATGGACATAGTAGACCCACTACCAACCTCAAGCGAAGGAAACAAATACCAAATACTGTGAAGCAATTCCGTTAGCAGATCAGATAGCAGATACAGTAGCAAGAGCATTCGTGGAACAAATAATATCCAGACACGGAACACCCCAGAAACTGTTAACAGATAGAGAAACAAATTTCATGTCAGAATTAATGCAGGTAACATGCAAGCTATTAAACATAAAATTGCTACACTCGGCAAGTTATGCACCAACGACAAACGGTCAAATAGAAAGACTACACATAGTACTGAAAGACATGTTAGCACACTACATAGCACCAGATCAACGAGATTGTGACAAATGGATAACATACGTACTTATGGCATACAGAGGAAGCGTACACACTTCAACAGGATACAGCCCATATTTTTTACTACACGGAAGAGACCAATCATTATAATTTGAAAAATTCATCACACCGAAAAGAATCAAATACGACATCGACAACAATTACGTTTCAGAATTAGAAGCTAGATTAGGTCAAGTATACAAGACAGCACTAAAAAACACAGAGAAAGCAAAAGGATAGCCAGATATAACGAAAAAACAGCACTAAGAGAATTTGCACCAGGATATTCAGTATATCTACTCGACATAAGCACGAAAGTAGGAGAATCAAAGAAATGACAAAACCAATGGACAGGACCTTTCGAAGTAAAAGATAAGGTAGAACCGGTTACATATCAAATCATATCACAAAAAGGGAAGAAGACACAAATAGTACACATCAACAGATTAAAAACATACCACGGAAAAATAGAGGACAAGGAACATAAGATACTACAAGATATAGATAACCTGGAAAGTATAGAAGAGACAGAGGAAATACACGATCAGGAAGAAAAAGAAGTGGATCCAGCAAATGTAGTAGCACTACCATTATGGTCAACACACGAGAATATACAACCGCAAAGAAACAAACCATCATCCCGAACCAGACAAAAAGGAAATAGAACAGAACAAAAACCACACTTTTCACTACGACCCCCACCGGAGATAAGACGCTCTGCCATAGTGAGAAACAGGATACAAAGTGCACCCAGTTACACAAAAACATTTAATTCTGAAAAGCGACTAATACGGAATACAGGACAGAGACAGACGAATAACTATAAAAGAAACAAGACCAAAATAAGTACCAGATGGATAGCGATGAGCTTGAAATGACGTAACTAATACGTTACATTCAAGCTTACATGTATATATTAGTTTATATGATTAATTCAAACAGATTTACGGGTTCAATTCATAGGTTAATTCAAACTAAGGAAATAGGAATAATTAAGTAAGTTACGAATTGTAACAGGGTAAGGGACAAAAATCCGTAAATCACTATAAGCAAGTAAATAGGCGAAGGATACTAGTAATACGATTAATTAAATGATTTAACACAAGTAAGTTCTTTTTCAATTCAAAAATACAAGAGGACTACAAAAGTGTTCAAATATAGAAATAAATAATGTGGAAACAAGCTCACGGGTCATAAGATTCAAGATTTTTTTTCTCTTCAATGAGAAGAGTTCAATTGACAGTCCAAATAAGTGTAAAGCTCGATCAAGTGAGGAAATGTCATATAAATACGACAAAATTGTAGGTATCATAGTAATGTAACAAAAAATGTTTGTAACAAAGAAATGATCAGAAATATTGGTGAGAAAGATAAATTGTATTAACAATTGTAAATTTTATAAATTTCAGAAAAAGAAAACCAAATGAATGGCACGACAAAGTATTATCCTGACCTGGGTGACATTCGTCATGTGCGGGCTACATATAGCAGACGAACTAATCGCGTATCAGTGATAACGCAAAAAGTAATTCGGAAGTGCGCGGAACCAGAAAAAACGTGCGCGAGTGAAAAAATGGACATACAAGCTATTCAACGGAACGAGATGAATCTACAAAAAGTTTGGTCATGCGTAGTAAAAGTAATAAAATTCTAGAAGTATGGCAAACAGAACACCCACGAATTGTCATAGTACTTCAAAACATACAAAAATTACATCCGACAATGCCAATTCTAACACAAAATGTCGATCCAATGAATTATGTAAATAGTAAACTACTCTACATTGAACAAGCATATAAACGAGACGTAAACACGCTTTACACAGATACAATATACCGAAGATGCTTAACGAAACGAGAAATACTCAAAAATAGACTGCTAACGGCACATACACTACCTAATGCAGTCAGCCAACTAATGGAAAATGAACCTGGACACATAGGCAGAGTATTAGGCGAAGTACTCTACATCATAAAATGCATACCAGTAACAGTCGAGATAAGAAGAACAAACAGATGTTACAACGAACTACCAATAAAAGCAAACAAAGAAACAAAATTTATGGATCCACTAACCAGAATAATACAAAACCTCGCAGAAAACATAGATTGCAATACCATTATACCACCACTTTATTGTATAGATAATCAATGGATATGTCTAACGCCACATCCCACAATAGCTAACCACCCAAAAACAATAAAAGTAGAAGAAGAAGTAAACCTCCATTTCGACCCCATTCAACCACTAGGAGCGAAGGGTCTGTACACGTAAGAAGAAGTCAATGCAGCACAAAGAGCCCTCACTTTCGGGACAGAGAGAAAAGCAGTACAAAACATAATTACTCGCAGAGCAGCGGTAATGAATGCCAACACTAAGACTACACCGTATAAAACATATTTGATACAAAAGAAATAAAGAACCTCGCAGAATCCACCCTAAAACACACATGAGCATAGTTCACAGAATTAGGTTCAGTCACAAGTTGAATAATTGGAATATACTTCACATTATAAACCATCAAATATATAGCAGGCACCATACTAAATGGAATTCGTATACACCAAACAATAGGATGCAGTATAGCACTAATAGGCATCATATGGGACTCCCTAACGGCATGGATAATTCACTCACATCAGACGAGGAAACCAGAGGAAGAAACAATAGAAATGGACCAAATAACGCAGCAAGAGACGAGCCACCCAGGGTCACATCATTGGACAGACAGAAGTCGCAAGATGAACGATCTACTGAGCAACAGTGTCGCGAGTGTAAACGGTCGCGGCCTAGGTCAGGAATAAAAAGGGCAATAGCGAAAAAATTGCCAAAAACAGTGCCGATTATAAATAATGAGAAAATGTAACACAAATATGTAAAATGTATAAAGATGTTACACTAATTTTAAGACTATAGGCTACTATTGTAAGCCGACGGCCACACGTAAATTGAGGGCGAAATATAGATGTACAGGGATTTTCAAGAAAAGTTATTGGACCAGGGAGGTCGCAATACTTTTACAAAGGGGGAAGTAATGTAGAAAATACAAATACCAAAGAGATCAATTTAATGTAGAAAATTTCAGAACACACGGTAAAACATATTTTATTTCAAATCATAATAAAAAAATAGAATGCGACCCACATTTTGTTTAGAAAAACGATACGAGACCAAAGCAGCTGGGAACAAATAAAACTTTTTACTAGGTCAAAGTGAAATAATTGTTTTGAATACAATTATTTGATATCGTAAAAATTAGGACGCTTCAAAACATAAAAAGTTGATTTTGCAATTCAACAAAAAACCCCAAACCTAATTCGGGGGAAGAGTAAAAACCAAGTGCAGAGAGCGGCAGCGGACAGACAGTGTCGGGGGCGAATACGAGAAGGGAAAAGTCCTTTCCCTGTCACGATAACGGGTAGCAGTTTTTTTTTAGTGTTAGCGGTATCAGACGTAAAGTTCTCTCCGTTGTGTCAGGGTGTAATAAGGATACTTAGATATCCTTGACGGGGAACACTGTTTTTTTTCCGACATAACAAGATACCGGTTATTAGCACTACCCGCGGTGGCTAAAAAGATAGCGAAGAATAAGCAGTAGCCAGGCCAGAGAAGGGAAGTTTTCCAACGCCGTAAGATTTTGAACAAATTGAGATTTAAACTTTGTTTTTTTTATGAGACATTTATTCGTTATTATTTCGCGCTGGTTTCTGAACTTGGAAGTTACAAATCAAATGTTATACATAGGGAGTATCGATAACAAATATATTTAATAGATTTTCTGACCTTTCAAGGGGACTGGACACACCTGGTCGTTCTCAGTTAAATATTGAATGTCTAGGCTCACAATTTTGGGGCACAGCTCGTTCTGTAATTTATAAAATTTACCGTGTGGGATGATATAATCAAATTTCGCATAATATCGCCAACCTGACAAGAGTTAGCTTTTTTTCTAATTAGTAGTCATTATTTTGTTGCGCCACATAATTCGCTTCCACCTCGTAGGTAGGACAGGGATAAGAGTTAGCTCAGGGTTAATTTGTACGTGGTATCACAAAGGGCCGGAGCGTATGATTTTCCATTTTCCTCACGTTTCAGCGAACTTGTTCTGATAAAAAATTGTTTTCTTCTGTTCAGACGTGATCAGAAATTTCTTATTTATAAGCAAAATTAATAAATATTGTAGGTGATTCAAAGACTTGGAATTTTGCATCTCGAAACGCCAGTGTCGACAAATATTTTATTGTTCTTAGATCAGCAGTATTTTGTTACGATTTAATCTTACTTTCATATTTTATCAAGGTCAATGGCGTAAAACCATCGCAGGCTGGCATAACATTTCGGTTTGAAAATAAATACATATAATATTTTTCTTTTGCGCCTCGAGACCGGTGAATATCAAAATTTAGGAGAAAAAAAACATACGCCCCACATACACTTTGAAATAACAAAGCGATAAGGGGTTGGTTTATTGGTTCTAGCTCAAGGCGAGGGCTATATCATAATTTTTTTGTGGGATAGGTTACATGCTATACAGAGGTAGGTTAGGATGCACAATTTATAGATAAATGTATAGGTAGTTTTTTATACCGGGGCTTTATTAATTTGGGTGATATTTGGGATTTTATTTTATATATACATATATATATATATATATATATATTTATATATATATATATATATATATATATATATATATATATATATATATATATATATATATATATATATATATATACTCAGAGAGTTATTATATTTTTTTTATTCAACTTGTGGTTCCACCACATTTTATCTATCATCCCTACCCCGAAATTTCCCCTAGAGTGTGTATCAACTTCGGATGTGATACTGGACCGGGGGAACAATCCTGTCCTGACAAAGGAGATTAAACCGTTTTAAGACCAGGCGTACCCAGCTCAAGTTGGACTGGATTTGCCTTACACGCTCAGCCGCACATTGGAGAAAAGAATTGGTGACCCTAAGGTCGGGATCAGTATACCGAAAAAAGGTAGAACTTCTATTACACTGGTGACAGCGGTTAAGTTAAATAGGTTAGATGTATTATTACATCTGGTGACAATAGAAGTTATTAGCACTTATTAGAGTGGTCGAGCAATTTATTAGAAGTGCTTTCTGAGGCGGCAGCGCCACGTAGTGAAGCTCGTGAAGATATGTAATTTATTTTTACTGTGATCCCAATACTTTTCGGATCTAACAGTTGTCCAGCCTGGGAAGGCACCGGCAGAGTGCTTCCATTTCGGTTTCATCTTTCTTCCGAGTCTCTTATTTTTTCTCATTTTTCTACACTGCAGACACTGTCCGGGCCAATAAAAAGTGTTTATACTCATTTCCTGGTGAGTAGATTGACCTCTTCATTTCCTTTGATTCTTGAGTGGCCATTAGCCCATACTAAAGGCACCCAGTTATTCTTGTCTATTTCATCAAGTTTTCTTTGGCACTCATTTACCAACTTTAAGGCAATGACATGGAAGCTTAATGCTATGATAGCTACTTGACTATGAATGATATGTCGCATTCATTATAGTTTTTTATTGCTTCATTTCCGCACATATTTCGAATGACAATACTTCTGGCTGAAAGACGCGCGGTCAGGAGTATAACGATAATGATTATCTGGTGCCAGCCTCAAATATTCCTGTGGTGATTTTTCAAGCATCTGTGTTCCATCTGATGGTGTTTTCTTCGATACTATGGGTGGTGTATTCCCTTTACCAATATTCCGTCTTATATAACATCGTAGTGAAGTTCTTTTCGATGCGTGCTTTCTTTATTATTTTGTTACTGGGAAGATTCGCTGGTGAGATGTAATTTGTTAGAGAGGACCAGGCTCCCTGATTTTTAATACTTGCCTTGCCTCCTGATATGATATTTCTATGACCATATGTAGAGGTGTGAGATCTGTAATGATTTCCAGTGGCCTACTTGGGCACGTTCTCATAGCTCCAGTGATGAACAATCACTGAAGACTTTGAACTTTGTCGAGGGTATTTCTCATGCTATTCTGACCTGCTTTGGCATGTCAGGATATTGCCCCATACGTGATTGCTGGTCTCATAATCTGGGCGTATATCCATCGCAATATTTTATGATTAGAGCCAAAGTCTACATGAGAGGGACTATTAGCCCGCATTGTTTGTAATGAACATCTCCATGCTATACTGCCAAACTGATGGTAGAAATTGTACCCAAAATACAACTTATTGGATTCGGGACCGAATCTCAAATTCTTAGAAAAAATTATATAAAAAGTTATATTATCTTCAATTAATTCCGAGTTTGAAATTCTTTCGCTGTATAAATCAATATTTTCAATCGAGAAATCGATAGTGGGACAATTAAAAAATTCATCTTGGCAACTGAGAAATTTCTTCTGTGTACATTCTTGTGGAGGTGCAAAGTAAATTAATTATAGACAAACTTTTATTTAATTTCCTTTTTTACATGTTTAATAGCGGAAACATATTTGTGTCGTACCAATACATAATACATGTATCAACTATTGATCAAGAATTGTACTTTAATTATATGAATAGAATGGAACATTATATAAAAAACTTGAGGTATAATGGTTAATATTCAGCTAATAGCTCTGTTAAAACTGGTTTTATTATGTGCATCAGAAGCAATTTACCTGATTGTTTAATTAACGTGTCATTGAAAAAAAATTGTTAAGTTCAATCTATTCATTCAGACTTTCTCAAGACAATATTGAACTATGTTTCGGGTTATTAAGAAGCGGCGGTAGTTATAACAATAAGCCCACTGCTAAACAGTTTGGATATACTTTTAAAGTGTTAAATTGTGCGCTCTGAAATAAGACCGTCGAATACTGGAAATGCCCAAAATATAACACATCTCCCTATCATACTTCGTGCGAGCACTTCTTAACGCAATACGCCGAAAACGGTTGAGAAGATACTAATGAACTTTTCTTGAAAGTGGTCTTAATGATTTGGATTTCCTTAATGATGAGGGTTTGAATTTGACACATCTAATTATACCAACAATATTGTAGCATACATGATAGGTTATGTTAGCGAATACGCTGGAAATAGTTATTTACATACCAAGGCAAAAAAATATTGCGTTGATAGTTTGATGCCCGACGCGAAGTGGGGGGCATTGAAATCCGTGGAAATTAAACATTTTCCTCTTGAGGTATCTATATAGTTTTTTCCATTACCTTTATAGTGTCCTAAAATTTGTATTGAGTGCATAATATGCATACTCATAAGAACATCTGCAGAAAGTTGTAGAACTATATGCGACTATATAACAAAATATTAAGTAATAAAATATCATAGACAATAAAAAGAGAAAAGAGAAATTGTACGTAAAATCATTACTGGTCGGAAATTTACTTGAATATCAAGTACTTCTAGGGATTACGTTGAAAATTTTGCGACGATAGCTCCTCCTTCATTCGAAAGGAACCTTACAAGCAGCCACACTACGTCAATAAGTAATCAACAAGAACTGGTTAATGTTTCAGCGGAAAATAGCTTTTCGGGAGGGATCACTTTCAATAATTTGACAAACTGTACAATTAATATAAGTATAAGTTTTTCATTTTATGTATTATATTGTATAATTAAGCAAATAGACGCGAATATGTGTTTTTCATTTTATTGCGAAGGAAAATTCTTTTTCGCAGGGAGGAAAAATGTTTTCCTCCGGCGGGAGAAACAGTACCATTTTCCTCACTGCTTTAGGAGTGGAAAATGAAGTGTTCTAGTAAGGTAGTAGAAAAAATATTTACTTGAAAAAAATGTGAACATATTATATATGCTTCAAAGAAGGAAAATATTTGGGCAGTTTACAAAAGCCCTCGCCCATAGTAAAAGAAATTTGTATTGCAGCAGAAAAATATTTTGAATTAAAACCACAAATATATTCGAGAAAAATAATAGGAATCTGTTAGATTGAGCTTATCTAATATTATGGACAATTTACCAAAAGAAATTTTCGATAAATTCTAAGAAAATTTTTATGGCGTTGGTATAATAGACGGCCACATTCATAAATTTGATTTGTATGATTATGAGAGAGTATTCTATAACAAGAATACGTTATTAAATAAGACAGAAATACAATTTAAGTGACAAAGAAATTAGAAGTTATTTATCGAAAAATAGTTTATTCAGAAACCAATAGTTATATTATTTATCAACTATTTGTTATGGAATGTAATTTATGTAGTTTAGCTTAGAATAGTACGATTCATTTCTTTTTTAATACAATGTTCAAACAATGAGCATGTTGAATAAAAATTAAGCAATTACTTAAAGCATTTGCTTACTAGCAAAAGCAATTGCTTGACTAGCATTTGCTCTAAGTAAAAGCAATTGCTAGAGCTTGTTATGAATAAATTTTTTAGCAAATGCTGCTTTTCTGAAATCAACGTAGCAATTGCTTCCCCAACAGAAGTCCAGACTTGCCGGGGCAAGTTTACAAAGTCGTGATCTCTACTCATACTTGTTTCATATTAGTGTTTCGTAGACGTACTTATTTAGTTCAGTTACATTTTTAAGAATATCTAAGTGTGTTACAGTTATTTCATAAAAAATAATAATAATATGGCAGAGAGTGGAGAATTTGATAATAGTAGTGACGGGGAAATTACAGATAAACAAATGGTATTTGTACAGAAATTAAAAGAGAAGAAAATAATTTTTTGTAAATCACAAATTCCGCATGTTAAGGCAGAAAAGGAGGCTGCTTTATCTGACTGGGTACAGGAATATGAAGATATTAATAATATTACACTTACAATACAACAGTTTAAAAAAAAAGGTAATATGAAAGTTGAGATTAAAAAGAAATTCGATATTACTAAAACCGGTAATAAACAAATAGTATTTAAGCCTTGGGAAGAATTACTTTTGGAATTGTTGGAGGTGGACAAGAATCCCATCTTTAAAAAAATACCTAGTAAAGTATTTTTATAATATATTCTCTTTAAGTACAGAAAATTAACATTTTAAGGCGCTATGTCTGTTGGAGTCGATGAAGGAGTATTACTGGATAAGTCCTGAACATCATCGAGTAACCCTTTTATAGCAACATCGACTATACCTGTTTTGCGTTTTCCTCTTTTCTAATGTTGGAAAAGCAAAATTGCGGAATGTCGTATTCTCCTTTATGGTAAATGCTCTGAAGGTCCAATCGTCGTAATGTGACGATAATGAATGTTATTCCATGTATGAATTGGTTAATATGTGAAAATGAAATTCGATGGTTTCATACACTTTTCTTTATATTTTTATTATTGACTTTTGCAAACGATTAGAAATGTTTGTTGACGAGCTTGTTGATGTTGGTAGTGACTTAGGAACAGCTGGTGTTTGTTCTTGTGCTGGAACCTGTTATACGTTGGTTCATCTATGTATTTGGATTCAGGAGCTACCACTCTATTGCTGTTAATGTCTGCTTGTGTCTTATGCAGATGACTGAAGTTTCTATGTAATATTTGGCCTTGATCAGTTTGAATGATTGCAGACCTTGGTAGACCTTCAGGCTTTTCTACCACTCTAGCCCCTTCCCATTGGCGATGAGCAGCTTTGTGTCTGACTTTTTTATTAACTTCAAAATTGTCTGGTCTTTTAGTGTTCTTATTACTGTACTTGGCTTGTTCTTCTCCTAATCGTTTAAGTTCAGCAGTGACTCCTTGCATTATTGTTGGTTTTAGGTTGCTGTCTTTTAAGGTAATGGAGATGTGGATATTCTGCTGTATAGACGTTGGTTTAATGAAGCTAAAATGTCGTTACTTGGTGTATTTCTCCAATTTAATGAAGCTAGCTGAACATCGGACTTGTCAATACTACATTTTTTTAATATGTTCTTGGCTACTTGAACTGCTTTTTCGGCGAATCCATTGCCTTGATTGTGATGTGGACTGGATGTGACTTGGTTAAATTTCCGCTCCTTTTGTCATGTATTGTGTTCTATTGTCAGTTTGTAGCTCTTCTGGGATTCCATGTACAGTAATCCATCTTTTCAGTTGTTCTATAACTTCATATGAAGACTGACCTTTTCCCTATGTGGTAGCGGAAGTTGGTATTTTTTGTGTTCTTTCTGAAAGTTTAATTTGCCAGAATTCTTTTGTGCAATCTAGTAATGCGAAGAATTTAGAACCATAATATCAGCTGAAATTTCCTCTATAGTAGTAAGTGGAAAATGACGTCTCAGTATGTTTTTGTTTACATCTGATGGATCTATACAGATTCTTATTTTGCCTTTTTGTCTTACAATTACCATAGGACTTGCAGCAGTGGAAGTCTCTGTTTCTGGTTTTATGACGTCTAATGTCACTATTCTGTCAAGTTTTTGCTTTACCTCATCTGTTATAGCACGTGGAATTCTTCGTGGCGATTTAATTTCAAGTTTTGGGTTCTCGTATAGGTCAATATCATACTCATAACCTTTATATCAGCCTAAACCTCCAAAGATGTTATCTTTATATTCACATTCCTTCAGTATTTCTACCCTTGCAATAAGTTCTAAATTTTCACAGGTATTAGGTCCTAAGATAGACGTAACATTTCTTCAACTACCTTGAATATAATGTTGTTTTCTTCATCTTTTATTTCACAATGTAGCTAATTCTCGCCTAGAACTGCTATTTTATCTTCTGTGTTACATGTCAAATTTTTGTTCGCCTTGGTTTCAGACTTGCCTTTGTTTTGTTAATTAAGTGTCTCGGCAACATTACAGACTATCAACTTGTATTTTTTCTGTATAGTCTTTCTTTTCTCTTGCACTTATAACTGATATGTATACTACTACTATTTTTCTGTTTGGGATTCTTCTTATTGCGGCACATTTTGGCAAAATGACCATTTCTATTGCACTTAATTGGTACATGGTTTATCCAATGCTGGATATTCTTTGCGTTTGCGGTTTGTACAACATCTCCTGCATTCAAAATATTCATTTTGTTTGTTTTTGACACCTTTATTTCTCACTGCTTGTACTTTATCTGCTTCATTTTCACCTTCTAACTCAACTAGTTGTTTGGACGCTTGTTTTACTAGTTTTACAGATTGTTATAGATTTGGACAAGTCTAGTTTATCTTCTGGTAACAATTTCTCTCTTTCTTGATTCGATCGGATTCCAAACACTATCTTGTCTTCTCGCATTTCGTCGAGTAAATTATCAAATTCGCATTTGCTTGCCTGAATTTTTATTCTGGTTAGAAAATCGTTAAATTGTTCATCTTAATTTTGTACAATTTTGAACAATATATATCTTTCAAACGATATATTTTTTTGTTTGGTGTGAAGTACTCTTTAAACTTATCTTTAATGATTTGCAAGTTATTTTTGTCTGCGTCGCTAAGGTTAAAACTGTTGTAAATTTCGATCGCTTCTGAGCCTATCACTGCCATAAATGTTGCTGCCTGGACTCCGATTAGTTTTCATCTAGTTGAAGAACTATTGCATATCACTCGAACTGTTGTATCCCCTTTTTTCAGCACGTTGATTTTTCCAAGTCAATTTGTAGGTCAGCTGGCGGCTTCATTCCAGACACTGCATCAATCGTAACAATTTTTTAACTTTCTCACGTATTTTCTGTTATTTCACACGTTTTTTTTGATAATTCTGACACCACGTAACGTTGTAATTATTGGTTTAATTATGATTTTAAAGAAAATATGTAAGTGGTTTTTGTGACATACGAAAACTAGATCTAGAATGACGTTTCAATGATGATCCACAAGTATTACACTAGGTGTCTATACTTTACAATAGCATTCCCAGATTGAGAAGATTAAGAAAACCTTTGATTACCATTGATTTATCGTCAATTCATATTTAGTATTTTAGGTGGTTGGCGTTTGAATTCATCGTATTGGAAATTCAATCATTTGAGAATTTTTCAACTTCATTTATGCAATCTGAGTGACTTCAACGAACCTCCGAAAACACATATCAAAGGATATGTCCTTAGTGGAGAAATGTCTACCTCAATTAGTTTAATCCAAATAGTCATAAGACATATCTTGAATTTTAGAGTGCAAAAATCGTAACTGACATTCGTAACTCCCAAATTAAAGAGGAAGAGGAGTACCTAATAGACACATACTTTGAGTACATTTTTGAAAAATCTGACATTATGGGCCAATTTTGACCCTGAATTGGATTCTACCGGAAAAATCAGCTAAAAAAAGTCTCCACTTTTCAAGAACAAAACATTGTTAAGTGAATTCATACCACAGACCATCTATCATTTTGATGCAGACGTACCGTTTCTACATTTATCCAATACTTTCATTACAGTGACTTATTTCGACGTTTATTTGAACAATTTCAAGGAATAAATCTGAAGAATCGGAACATTCGTTAGTTGATGGCTCAATATTGAATTTAGTGAAATTTTACTTTTCAGCCCAATTTTATCCAAGATGCCAGAAAAGTTATGATTTACCCCAAATGAAGTTGGGGTTTTCAAATTTTTTTGAGTTTTTTATTCGTTATTCAGCGTCAAAAACCAGGAAAACGGGATTTTACAAGTATGTCATAGACCACTTTTTGTGACATGTCTTATTAGCACGATACAGCCTAAGGAGTGCAACATATAACCAATTTTATGATTGCATATTGTTCACTACATCTCAGAGATGAACTCTGTTGATTTTTAACTGATTAGAGCCAATACAACGGGTCCTATAAATCCAAATATAGAGGAAAGTCGCCTAATTTTGGATAGGGTCCTAATTTAGGATACCCCTGAAATTATAAACTTACAAACTGCTTTAAACAGAAATCTTTATTTACAGGTCAGCAAAGACAGAAAGAACAACATATCGTACTAGTAAAGTGATCCGTCTACTTTTATGTCATTGTGAGCTTTTTTTGTCGCTGTCAGTTTGAGAGTAGTTTTCGTGTTTGAAAGCGTCCATAAAATTCGGTTTTTTGAATAAGGCAAAACTAAACAATGAAAATTTCATTTTTTCTGTTGCCGTGTGTAAATACTAGAAGAAAAAAAGTTATGTTGTCTCAACCTAATACCTGAATAGGTTCCCAATTCCGTACAGTATAAAGGTGCTGAATTCCGAGTATCCGAAATTAGGATCCTATTTTAGTGTTAAACTTCGTAAACAAATAACAGTAACACGATACAAGTATTTTAAAAGATCGGTTTCTGATTCGTATGCATCTAAGCTAAACCCAAAATTATTCGGTGTAACAAATCACAATGCTTTCTTGAAAAACTTTTATTTTTGAAAACACAACGTTTTAACCACTATTCTGTTTTTGTTGTCATGTGAGTATAAAACAGTAAAGTGGTTGAAACGTTGGGTTTAAAAAGTTTTTCGAAAAAAGTATTGTGATTTCCACCCAAAATAATTATGTATTTAAATACGGTACGGTAAATATCTGACAGTTCAATTTTTTTCTAGAACACAATGTTACGTGCGGCTAAAAAAAGCAAGCAGTGGGAACATGAACTAATGATGCTTGCCATCAATGCAGTCCGAGCAAAGGAAATTGGCTATCTTGAGGCCTTAAAATTGTTTTTTGTTCCATAGTCAACTTTGGAGGACTACGTAAAGCAAAAAGATAAAACTCCTGAGCAATTACTATCTAGTAAAATTGGTAGGATGCCAGTATTTTCTGCGGAAGCGGACTTAGTGGCATATTGCTTAGAAATGGATAAGCGTTTTTACTTTGCCGCCCAACCTATCTAATATGCGAGAAAAGTGTTGGTTTACCCCAAAAAAGTTGGAATTTTGAAATTTTCTTGAGTTATTTTTACGTTTTCTTTGGTTAAGGATTTGTCACAGATCCACTCTATAGGTTTTCAGCTCACCAGAGCCAGTACAACGGGTGCTATGGTACTTCGAGTTCGACTTTTTTGTCATTTTTTGGGAAATTTCAGTTTGTTAGCTCGATACAGCTTCTGGAGTTCAACAAGTCACCAATTTTATGATTGATATTATTCAAAACGTCACACAGATGAACCTTATTGATGTTCAGTTTAGCAGAGCCAGTACAACAGGTGCTATAGTACTTCAACTACGATATTTTTGTAATTTTTGGGGAAATTTCAGTTTGTTAGCACGATACAGTCTCCGGAGTATATACAAGTGACCAATTTTATGATTGGATATTATTCAGAGCATCTCAAAGATGAACTCTATTGATATTCAGTTCACTAACGCCAGTACAACGGGTGCTATGGTACTTGAGGTACCAAATGTTTGTCATTATTGGAGAATTTTCAGTATATTAGTACAATACAGCCTCCAGAGTGCATAAAAGTGACCAATTTTATGATTGAATATTATTCAAGATGTCTCACATATATATCCTACTGATTTTCAGCTGACTAGAACGAGTACAGCGGGTCCTATAAATCCAGATATACTACGTTTTTAGTTATTTTTGGAGAAATTTCGGTTTGTTAGCACGATACATTCCCCAAAGTGTATACAAGTGAAGATTTTATGATAGAATATTGTTCAGGGCCACAGATGCGGGAAAGTTAGTTTTAATCTTCAAAAATGTTTATTTTGGATTGAGAACTGTTGACATTAAGAATCTCGCATACCAGTTAGTAATGAGGAATGGTCTGTGTCATCCATTTTCTGGACAAAAACTAACTGCTGGTGAAAAGTGGCTTAAAGGTTTCCTCCGACACAATCCCAATCTATCTCGTAGAAAGCCTCAAGGAATCTCTAAAGCAATAGTGAAGGGGTTTACTCAAGAAAATTATAAAAAATTTGACGACCTACTGGAAGTAAACCTGGAAAAAATTAATTTCCACCCGGCAAGACTGTATAACGTTGACGAAAGTGGAATAACAACGGTTCAGTCTATACATTCGCGGGTCATAACATTAAAAGGTAAAAGCTGGATCAGTCACTTCTGCAGAAAGAGGCGCCCTGGTAACTGCAGTTTTTTGCATGAATGCTGTTGGAGGATTTATGCCTCCACTATTGCTATTTTCTCGCAGAAACATGAAGAGAGAATTGTTAGATGGTGCCCCACACAGTTCACTTGCAGCCTGTCATCCATCAGGCCGGATGCAACAGAATATATTTACCCAGTGGTTGCAGCATTTTATATCATATGTAAAACCAATACGTGGAGATCCTGTGCTTCTTATTCTTGATGAGCACTACAGTCACACACGAAATATGGATGTCATTGAAGCAGGGCGTCAAAATTATGTTACGATTTTATCTATACCACCGCATAGTTCACACAAGATTAAACCGTTGGATATATCATTCATGTCGCCATTCAAAATGTATTATTCTCAACAAAATGAGATGTGATTGAGGCACAATCCAGGTCGAAATATCACCTCATATCAAATTTATAAATTGATGTGGCCGGCCTATTTAAATGTGCTACGGCCGAAAATTTCGGTAAATGTGTTTCGTAAAACTGGGATATTCCGTTTTAATAGAAATAATTCTTCTGAACATGACTTTATGTTAGAACGACAGAGAGAAAACACCACCACCAAATGTAATTCAAGACAACACGGAAACTGTATTGTTAGCTGATTTAGAGAATGTTCTTGGAACTACACCTTCAAAGCCAACTACAGCAAAGGAAATAATCCTGGTGAGGGCTATGGATATAAGTCCTTTACCTCCAAGTAGTTCTACCTCCCAAGTTGAGCAAAAAAATTCGGGACCAGGTACAAGTCGTGTAATAACCAGCACACCTTATAAAAATCAACTGGAGCAGAGTATTCGCGAACAAGAAAGAAAAAATGTTTGAAGGGAAGAAACCCAAAATTGAGCGCAGAAGTTGGAAAACAAATTCAAGAAACTGATCCAACAAAAAAAAAGTAAGGAATCTGGACGAGTTCGTTTTAACTTTTAAAACCGTTTATTTTTGTGATTATTCCTCATTAAATCTGCTATGTTTTCCAAATTTCTCGCGGTTTTCTCGGTTTAATTAGTTTCAGTATTACTGTCATTATTATAATGTTTCTTATGCTCTATTATAACACCCATTGGCTTGTCTGTACTTCGGAGTTGTTTATGGAATATATCTAACTTTGGTTTATATTTTTATGGTTGCTGTCAACATGTTAATTTGAAATTATCCGTAACTTCCAAATGATTCAGTTTACACTCCAGGTATTATACAATTTTGAAGTTGGAGCCGTGAGAGAGTTTAACTAGTACATGTGAGCATGGAGATACCCTCCTTTATACACTGAACCAAAACGATACTTATTGTTAATAAAAAAGTATTGGCTCAACGAACTCAGTTTATCTTTTTTCGTCCGATGAACGAGTTCTTTGTTACATTAGTCGATGTTCACAATTTTATTACTCAAAGCCTTTTTATAATTGGGTCCATGATAATGTTTATTAATGCAATGAGCAGGTATATTATTCCATAAACATATTCATAAACTCAATTATTTCTGAAATTGACTGTCTCGACCCTTACTTCGTGGAATATGCTCATATTAGTGTTTTTAAATGAAACTCAAGGTCTCTAGTTAATTCCACAATATTGTGGAATTAACTAGAGACCTTGAGTTTCATTTAAAAACATCAATTATTTCTGTCCATGAAACCAACTATTGATCCAATAATCGATTCTATTTATCCAATGAATACGTTCAAAAGCTCAATAATTTTTTTCCGTGAAATCAATTAACGTGTTCATTGATCCAATAACCAGGTTTAATATTCCATTCAACACATTCAATGGTATAAACACCTATGTTTGTTAAAACAATGAACGTATTTATTAATTCAATGAAGATGTTTGTTGGTTCAGTCAGCAGGTTCATCAAGCTAACGAAACTAAACGCAGCATTCAGGTATACATAATTTCAACTGAATACAGGACTAAGTATAATTAATTTGAAAATATCATAAATATAAAAATATAATAAAAATCAAGCATTTATTCTCAAAAATTATAACACAGAGGGGAGACGACAATATACCCTCACATATTTTGACACCTCAATTTGTAGTATTAATTTTATTCAACCTCTCCTTAAGTCAACGTTTCTCAACATATCAGTACTGGGGACCCAATGTGTAATAACAATTTTTATGGCGCCCACCTACCTTTCTTTTTCATATTTACGACGAATATGATACGTTCAGAATTACCGAGAATAACTGAATTCACTGAAACTTGACAATGCCGCTGCGCTACATCCCATCCATATAGGTGGACAGCGTAAAGCCAGAGACTACCGTCTAGCGAGCTGCAAGTCACAGATGATCTTGACCCATTTAAAAACTACCGAGGTTAGGATCCGTTGGCGTGAAAGTTTAAAAATAATAGCTGCTTTCTTTTGACAAGATATTAACTTGTTTCAATTAAAACGCATCGTAACTGGTTATTACTAGGCAATTAACTGATATTATTTGATATTCGGCCGCATTCACTAAATCATAACGACATTGCTACACTGAGATAAAAAAAGTGAGAGAACTGTTGGCCAGTTACTTAAACTTAAAAAAATCTGTTAAATTTGAATAAAAATGAACGGTTTTAAAGATTTAAACTAACTTTTCCGCATCTGTGGCCCTGAACAATATTCTATCATAAAATTGTTACTTGTATACACTTCGGGGGATGTATCGTGCTAACAAACCGACATTTCTCCAAAAATTTAGTATATCCCGCTGTACTCGCTCGTCAACTGAAAATCAATAGGATTCATCTGTGAGATGCCTTGAACAATATTCAATCATAAAATTGGTCACTTTTGTACACTCTGGAGGCTGTATCGTGCTAACAAACTGAAAATTCTCCAAAAATGACCAAAATTTGGTACCTCGAGTACCATAGCACCCGTTCTACAGGCGTTAGTGAGATGAATATTAGTAGGGTTTATCTTTGAGAATCTCTGAGTTATATCCAATCATGAAATTGGTCACTTGTATATACTCCGGAGGCTGTATCATGCTAATAAACTGCAATATCCCCAAAAATGACAAAAATATCGTACTTAAAGTACTATAGCACCTGTTGTATTCGCTCTTGTGAGCTGAATACCTATAGAGTTCATCAGTGAGATGTCCTGAATAATATTCAATCATAAAACTGGTGACTTGTTGAACTCCGGAGACTGTATCATGCTAACAAACTGAAATTTTCCAAAAAATGACAAAATGTCGTACCATAGCACCCGTTGTACTGGCTCTGGAAAGCTGAAAATCAATAGGGTTCATCTGTGACATGTCCTTAACAACATTCAATCATAAAATTGCTAACTTATTGCACTCGGAGGATTTATCGTGCTAACAAGACATGTAAGGAAAAGTGACCGACGACAACGACGACGACGACGACGACATACACACAGGATGTTTTTTCTAAAAACCGTTTTTCGTGTTGTTGTTGATGGAAAACGTCAAAATAACTCAAGAAAAAATTTCAAATTTCCAACTTTTTTTGGGGTAAACCAATACTTTTCTCGCATATAGATAGTTTGGGCGGAAAGGTAAAACTGTTTAACGGTTAAACGAATTTTTTTGGAATGTTAATTTACTCATTTATGTTTAAGTTATCAGAAAACTTGAACTACTATAGGTATTTCATTTTTCAAATTAAAATATAAATCGTTTATTAGGAGATTCAAAATAATTTAACTTTTCTATTTTCTCATTGTATCGATCAATTTGCTATTATAGCAATATTAACAATTATTGTTGATATAGTAACAACAAAAAATCGTTTAACAGCAATGTCGTCCTGTGTGTATGTCGTCGGCCACTTTTCGTTATATGTCTTGTTAGCAAGATACAGCCTCCGGCTCCGGAGTGCAACAAATCACCATTTTTATCATCGAATATTGTTCAGGATATCTCACAGATCGACCCTATTGATTTTCAGGTCACAATAGCCAGTACAGCGGATGCTATGTTACTTGAAGTACGACATTCAGGTCATTCTTTGAGAAATTTCAGTTTGTTAGCACGATACAGCCTCCAGAGTGCAAAAAGTCGCCAATTTTATGATTGAATGTTATTCAGAACATCTCACAAATGAACCCTATTGATTTTCAGCTCACCACAGCCAGTACAACATGTGATATAGTACTTTAAGTACGACATTTTTGTCATTTTTTGTTAGCACGATACAGCATCCAGCGTGTACACAAGTAACCCATTTTATGATTGAATATTTTTCGGGGTGTCTTATAGATGAGCCTCATTGATTTTTAGCTCACCAGAGCTAGTACAACGGGTGCTATGGTACCTGAATGCCATATTTTTTGTGCTTTTTGGATGAATTTCGGTCTAGTAGGATACAGCCTCCGGAGTGTATACGAGTGGCCAATTATATAATTGGATATTTTTCAAGGTGTCTCACAGATGTACCCTATTGATTTTTAGCTGACTTTAGCGAGTACTGCGGGTCCTATAAAGCCAGATATACTGCATTTTTGGTTACTTTTGGAAGAATGTCGGTTTGTTAACACGATACATCCCCCGAAGTGTATACAAGTGACAATTTTATTATAGAATATTATTCAGGGCATTCTCACAGATGCGAAAAAGTTAGTTTTAATCTTTAAAACCATTTATTTTATTTTGACCTATATCTGTTGCCATGAAGAAAAATGAATATTCAACGGGGCAAAAAAACTATCAAGGTTGTTGGATTGTCTTATAAATTATAATTTATTTATAGATTTCTAGATACCAAATTTGAAGCTATTTTTTCTTCTTTGTCCAACAGAACAACCTCCTCTGAGAATTTATTTTTTTATTGTGTGGAATATTAATATGTTAATAAGAAGCAGAATTAACAAAGTGGTGTTTAGACATTGGTGCTGCAATTGTGGGTGGTATGGGGGCAATATCTTTATCTACAATCTCAAGTTCCTCCAATGAAGTTGTAGCCTCAAGAATTTGCAAAAACTTTATTTTAATTTTTTTTTCTCTTCAAATTCAAATAATTTGAACTATCCTTTTTACATAATCCTTTGAGAATACAGTCCTGTTTTATGAAATTTTCTTGGACTACGTGCATATGAAGACTATTTTCGTCATCTAAGAAAATAACTTGAAAAGTCATAAAAATTATGAAAAAAGGAAAAATTCGTAGATTAAATTGCACTCTGCAGAAAAGTAGATATTTTTTTCTGGGTTGTAATCGAACCTTCACATTTTTTTAGTCAGCAACAAGAGATTTCCTAATAAATTTTCAGTCAATTCATCACTACTTATAATTTTTTAAGTTAAACTCCTATCTCTGTATAGGGAAATGTCACAAATTTGAATTGTCTAAAGATTTATAATTGGGGAGGTAGCGATTTCTTGCACTCCTTGCATTCAGAATTCATAATCAATAGAGAAAATAGTTTTGCAACAAAAACTAAGTAAAATAGTACACAATGATCAAGGACCGTGAATAAAATTCACTTATATTCTTACACAATGATAAACATTTCTATTCTACATTCCGCAAAACCTTACAAAATTATTTAAAAGTCCGATACCATTGTTGCCAATGCCAGTATACTAAAACTCAACATTCCTCAGAATATCAAAATTTTTACAAATCAAAAATATTCGGAGATATTTGAAAAAGTAAAAAATGAATAAATTAGAGAATCGAGTATAGCTAAAAAAGTTTTAAAATTGTCCATAACTTTTGTATTATTGTAAAACTTATTTTCAGTCCCCTTAAAATAATCTTCCATCAGATAATGATTTCGATTTGGCAACACTGCTTCAATCGTCGACAAGGTTGTTCCTGTTAATTTCGATTGGTTAGGATCATCGGTGACCCATAGATAAAATATCTCAAAAAAAAATAGATGGGCGACTCTACTGAATAATTAATCAATGTTATTTTACTTATTCAACCCGCCGCTCTAGCGCTGCGTATAGAACCAGCGGGCTTTTTGAAATATATGGAAATAACTATTTTTACTTTTCATTTTCAACAGATGGAAATAGTGAGCTCTAATGTATTTCCATTCACCTTTTTAAAGGGCTCGAGAATACATTAGCTTACACCAATTTTATCAATCGACCACGCTATTAATAAGGAATTTTATGAAAAGAGGAATTAATATTCCAAAATAAAAGACTGCTTGAACACATTATTTGCATCCATGGAAAAATAAAAAACACAGCAAACAAATCAATTTACTTATTCCCAATTTAGATTTATTTATAATAGTTCTAACAGATCTTACACCCTAATTATAAGGAGAGTAGGTCATTTAACAATTTGACAATTATATTTTAAGTTCAAGTTGGAGGAATAGATATAAAATATAGATAACAAAATATAAAATAAAAGACATTCATAGTTATTAAGTTTTTATAACCATATATCGTGATTTACTTTATCAAACACTGTCTGTAAGTCTGTGTAAATGACACCTAACTGCTGTTGTTCTTTAAAAAACTGATAAGTAACTTCTGTAAATAGTAATTGATCGGCCCACCGTAATTCCCTGTATTTCGTGAACTATATTATTTTCTACATAATTATCAATATACAAATGCAATAAATGCATTAAGAATGAAACCAGTTATAAACAAAAATGATTTAAAGCATGAATCCAAGGATATCAAACTCAATTAAAAAAAGCAATGGAAAATTATACATACTTACATTTATTATTGCGATTCAATTGTTACATATTACTTTTTTAAATATAGTCTGGAATTATTTAGAAATAGTTAGTTTCAACAAAGTAAGGGTCAAAACAGTAAACTTTTTACATACTCTAAAAATTTACCTCTACGTCTGGTGGGTGTCTCTAATGTAGTAAGAATGGTGTTCGAGGTAGTTGGAGTGCTGTAGGTGGCGATGGCAGGATATGACTCTGAACCTGTAATAGTAAAAGCTTTAGTTATATTTGCTAAGTCAAAATGAAACTTTTTTAAAGCATCATCTGAAAATTTTCTTTAGCAAAACAAAAATAAATAGGCCAAATCGCTTTTAACTTTTGTAATATACAACAAAGTTTGTGGCTTTGTCTATGTTTGACATATTCAATAGCACACACTGAAAACGATTCCTAGTGAGAACTTCAATTATAGTGTTGCAAATCTAAATTTTCATATTCACTGGGCTGCTCCTCATAATTATGAAGCAAGCTGATGAAACTACAAATAATTACTTTTTTGTGTTTTTCGCTGTCAGATTGAAATACATTTCCTAAAACCAGTTTTTCCTACGACTACTTATGATATGGGTCAATTTCCACAATAGTATTGTACATTACCTTGGGATTCAACAATATATCCTGGTTCTTCTCAGGTAATTCCTCCAAACTCCTTGTTGGTGTTGGTATATATAAGTTTGGAACTGCATTTGCTTTTAAGTTTGTTCTATTATGATGTGCAACAAACATCATTTCTTCGGAAAAGTGTATAGCACATACTCGAGAATTTTTTCTCCTTGTTATGGGGATATCCTCTCTTTGAATGATTTGAACCCATTGCCTAAAAATCTAAGAGAAAAAAATTATAGAAAATATAGTCAACATTACTCTTGACTTGCAGTCGTTAAAATACAATGACCTGATTAGTTAAGAGTGATTTAATTCACTAATATATTTTTAATCTATGATTTAACATATACTATCAGTAATAGTATATCATGGGATAATAATGTAGTAATCAAATTGATACACAAATTATCATTATTCTTTATTTATTCGGCCTATTCCAGCTATAAGTGGAACAATAAGTTTCAGTGGAAAAAAAAACATTAGGTAAATCAAACACAAATTAGATTACAAACTTACCTCGGGATCTTTAGGAAGGAGATGCATTTTAATGTCTTTACTTGTATTTTTACGAGTGGGAACAATACAGTATTGAACCATATTGTTATTGTTTATTATACACAATCACTTGGAAAGCACAAAATTGTCTGTTTATACAAATTAATATAATAATAACCGTATAATATACAAACGAAAGCAATGGCTGATAATGGCGATCGAAGTATCAAAATGAGATGGAGGTTATAGAGATGGCGAGATTTTAAAAATCTGACAGTTCCTTGATAATGTAGCGCTACCGGTGACGGGTGGTATGACTAAATAAACAAGACAAAATTTATAGTGGGAGTGAACATAGCATGCCGTGACCTTACGACTCACTAGACGCTAGTAAGCCAGAGTCGATGTTGCTCAGTGCTCTCTGTCATTTACCACGGTTATGAAACATTCTCGGGACTTACCGTTGCTACAAGAAGTTTTGACCGTGGTTTCGATTTTCTTGGAATATTATGGAAGATCTGTTCGACAGCGAAGTAAGCGTGTATAAATTCTGCAACTATAGGAGTTTCCGGTCAGTTTTAGTCTACTCGCGGTGTGTAGTTGTACCGTATTTTCGTATAAGATATTTACGTAAATTTTACGGCAGTAAATTCATACAGAACTATGGATAAATTTCAAGCGAGTATTAGACAATAGTGAAGCTTGAACAAGTGCACAGTCGACCATGACTTCGAAGATAAAATCAAGATAATATTCGCAAGAATACCTAAATTTTGGATTTGTCACTACTAAAATAAATGAAGAAGATAGACCCATGTGTGTTGTTTAAAAATTTTGTCAGCAGACAGCATGAAACCTAATAAACTCAGACGCGATTTAGAAACACTCCATAGTGAGTACGTTAATAAGCCCCGAGAGTTTTTTGAATTAAAATTAAAGTCATATGGCTAGTAAACATCATTCGTTCAATAAACTTTATCTGTGAACGAAAAAGCTTTACTTGCCTCTCACAAAATATCATATAAAATAGCCAGATATAAAAACTCACACCATTGGTGAAGAGCTTATTCTGCCAGCTGCGAGGGACATTGTAGAAACTATGTTTGGAGATAATTTTGCCAATCCATACCTCTATCAAATGATACTGTTGCCCGCCGAATTAATGATATAGCCGAAGATGTACAGCATCTCCTTATTGAAAAGATGCGTTTGCCTGACAAATTGTTTTCGATTCAGTTTAACGAGGCAACAGATAGTAATAAAGACGGTCATTTAATTGTTTATGTCCGATTTTATGACGGTATATAGGCAGTAGTAGTTTCTGCAAACCCATAGCACTCGTTTTTGTTGGATACTTTGAATGATTTTATTAATGAGGCAAAAATAGAGTGGAAGAATTGCTGGTACAATGTCTGGAAGGTAGCAAAGTGTACAAGCACTTGTTAAACAAAAATCTCCACAATGTGTCTAGACCCATTGCATGATCCACAGAGCGGCTCTGTATTCCAAAGAAATGAGTCCTGGTCTCAATATTGTGCTAGCGACGGTTGTAACTGTATTAAATTATATAAAACTGAGACCCCTAAAATCAAGAATCTTTAATGCACTTTGCAAAGATATGGGCGCAGAACCTTCGACGTTGTTATTTTATTGCGATCCCAGATGGTTATAGCGTGGGAAGTTTTTACGACGTGTTTATGAATTAAAAGATGGAATTCTCACTTTTATAGAAGAGGAAAACCGATCGGAAGCCGAAAAATTTCGATATGTTCTATATGTGATAAGATTGAGGTACTTGGTCGACATATTCGAGAAATTAAGTACCCTGAACCTGCAACTCCAAGGAGAAAACATACATATGTTGGAAACAAGTCAACTATTGAATAAATTAAAACATTATAATTCACGAAAACAGTTCCTCCGCCGAAGCCACCGTAACCAATCTGATGTCGTCTCACGCCTTAATCCAAGCCTTGCAAACTCACATTCTCGAATCGTTACTGCACCACAACCTGAATCGATATAACCTCTCACAGACTCGCCAGTTATTATACAATCGATAACATAGCATGTATTTATTTCATTATTGTCACGAATTTCAGGAACAACTGGGTGGTTTCGAGACGTTCCTACGTTACTAGCCTCATGACCTATTAATTTGCGTTTAGCGCATTCTACACGTCGTTTGGGCATTCGTTTTGGTAATACCCTCGCAGTGTGCAATTGAAACACTGCACTTGTTTATGATCCATTTTCACAGTACTTTTTCTTTGCTCTCTTCGATGATCAGCTCAGTGACGTGCTTCAGTTCTTTGAGGGCGTTTACTGGCTTGTGATGTACTAGTACTAGTCTCATATAAATGGTCATCTCGTAAAGATAAAAGATATTCCTCGTAGAAGGCCTACAGTGAAACGTAACGACCAGCCCATGCGCCATTTTGTATCGTAACATTTGATATACCATCAATAAGGCACAACACTGCATTTCCGCCAGATTCTTGACACCTTCTGAGTAGTTCCACTTTCTTAAAGTAATAAGTTGTCATTGATTAATTACGTACCTTCATTTTGTTTTAAAATGTGACGTAGAGCCGTTGCGTAATCGACATGGTCGGGAAATGTTCCAGGATCACGGATAATGGGTTAGACTGCGGTACCAGTTTCGTGCCATTCCAGATAATATTGATCGCATTTGGTATATTGTGGTGGCGTCACCCCAGTTATTTATTTGTTTAATCTGACCCACTTTTTCCAGCCACTTAACAGCGGATAAATTTCCACTTTCTCGATTGAACTCAGGTATGCAATGACTTCTCAAAGACACGGGTCGGCACTCCTTGTTTTGCCGTTGTTGCACAAGAATTTTTAAAAGATGCTTCAAGAAATTTTTATATCTACGGTGTCCCTCAATGTTCACCGTATTACAGTTACTAATTCTAAAAAAGATTATCAACTTAAACTTCTCACTTCAAAACAAAACCCAAACGTATCGAGATCGATATGCGTAAAAAACCGGTACCTTGTTGGAACCGCTAATTCTTTGCTAGAGTTCTCTTCACCTAGGGTTACAGACTACTCTGAATGAAATCTTAGTCTCTTTAGTGAAATTCTTCCATTTCCCAGAAATTTGAGTTTCAACCAATAAAATCTCGTATATATTATATAAAGTTCCTCAGCCCAATTAACTCATCTATTGGCCCAAAGCATATGTTCATCAGAAAATGACGCGTTTATTGAATCAAAAAAAACCTTACACATGTAATGATTAAATTAATTGTCCTGACGTACAACTGCTCGTAATATCAATCAACATTTTTCTTCAAACCAATGTACACGTTCATATATTTGTCGAACGGATTCGATGATATAACGAATACAGTTGTTAATTGATGCCTATTAGTTATTCGTTAGTCCAACGAAAATTGTTCATTGATTCACGTGAACGTATTCAAGGTACTGTGTTAACTGATCCAATACTGAGGATTCATTGGATCAATAGAAAATTAACTGACTACTAAAAAAATTGATAAACAGAAATTCGCTAAACGAATAACCTTGTTCATCAACAAATAACACTTGATAATTGATTTAAAGTACATGTTCATTAACGTAATAAACTTGTTCATTGTGCCAACAAACAAATTTCGATTAATGATATTTATTGATATAATGAACAACATTATTTTCAGTGTATGATTTTGGACGCATTTCTTTATAAAACGGATTTTTTTTTTAATTTTATTTTGTTCTTCATCGAATCCCCGAATCTATTGGTTCTACGAAATAACTTTAAGATCATGAGATTTTCCAAAATAAACAGGGATTTCAAGTCGTATTGTTATTCAACAAAAGTGAATCACGAAAAGAGATTTGATATTAAATAAGGTGCTAATTTCACCCCTTTATAATGTAACAGTAGTGAAAGTGCAAATACATCACAAAATTTCTAGTTTCAACATTCACTTAAAGAAGAGAAAAAAATGAATACATGAACTTAGAAATTTTCTGGATGTATATAATTTAATTTATTAAAATAACTGTCTGTGAATTCTTAGAATCTAATTTTTGAAAATTTTTTGCAGCTACATATGCAGTGGAGCTCTACTATTTTGTAAATGGGAAGATCATTGGTCGTTCATGGACGCTTCCTATTTCTGTTTTATTTCATTGAGTACAATTGGATTTGGTGATTTAGTTCCGGGAGATAAAATATATGGAAGAGGAAGAGATTTTTATACAGAAGTCTTAGAACTCAGTTTCGTATTTTGTTCGATATATCTTATGCTCGGAATGGCTCTGATTGCCATGTGTTTCAATTTGATGCAGGTAATTATGTGTACCAAATTAATACTAATATAATATATCGTCGGCATCGAGTGTAAACCTGTTAAATAGATTGTGTATCGTTGTAAGTCATAACGTTCATTCGGAAGAGTAAATAACTACCCAATCTAGAAAAAACAATCAGTATAAGTTTTCGTTTTAATTGACAAAAACGCTTGATGAGTAAAATCGATAATTCTATGAGTACATAGTGAGGGCAAAAATAACTAACAACATAACTAATTTCTTACATCAGAACAAAAAAACACGTCATATTTAAATTCATTGTACAAAAAATTTCTGAAAAACCATCCAGAATTGATTGTCACTAAAGCTAATATAGGCAATATCACAGTAATTTTATACAAAAATTAGTATGTTGAACTTGCAAATACACTGTTAAACAACAATACATACTATCAAAAAATTAATAACAATCCTAGTTCAACAATGTTAACAAAAATCGCAAATATTGTTTAGGAATTTTTCGATGACGAAGATATAAAACGATTAAAAACTCAGATTAACAAATAAAATAGATGTTTGTTTTGACTTTTCCTTGCCTCAAACATTGAGTCACATTCTAAGCTCACTTGCGGGACACTTGTACTGCTTTGCCATATTTACAAATCCTCTTTAGTTGCGGGAAAAGAGAAATTAGACGTTCAATTGGAAAATTTTTAAAGAGTTATGCAAATGAAAAAAAGTCATACTAATTTCTGCATTTGAGTCGCAGCTCTTAAAATTAATTAATAATACTTGAATTTTATTCAAGAAAGGCATATTCTTATAAAAATTTTAAACAATTATTTGATGTATCCTTTATGGTTGTAACTAAAAGTGACAACAGTGCTCAGGATTTCAGTACCTGTTAATATGTCAATAGTAATCTATTCAGTAGTTTTATCCGTGTTTAATTACCATATAAAGAGAGATGCAAATATCGTCAGAGTGTGATCGACGATCATTTTAAATACGCCGTAATATTGTAGTAAATAATGTCAAACGTGGTTTGTTTATACGAGCGCCATTACGACTAGAGAGTAAACATTTAGTTCTTTCGTTTTGATGTGTTTTTCAAGACTTTTTAGTGTGAAAATAAACTTAAGTTGATTCATTTAATGTTTTTGGATTATCATGGTTCGTCGGTACCAAGTTTGTCAGAAAAATAGCCGAAATTAGCAATGCCATGTATCTACAATACCAACCCCACTTTTTGTAATTCATTAATTATTTCACTACTGGCGTTTAGAATTGTTGGCCGCAAAAATGAACGTGTTTATGAATGAATAGTCCTCTCTATGTTTATTATTACTCTAAGATTAAAAATGAGTTCTTCTGTTATTCCAAAGTTTTATGGACTACCAAGGATTCACAAAGAAACATTAAGTTTACGTCTAATTATCTCATCTATAGAATCACCTAATAAGAGAATTTGTCAGAGACTCTTGAATTTGAAAAGTTTATTCAAAGTTATCACTAACCTACCAATTACGTAATCATTAGTTTAGATGTTGTGTCGCTTTTCACTAATATACCGATCAATTTAGTAGAAAATAGTATTATCACACATATGAATTCCATTCGTGATTCATGTAGATTAAATATTGACCAATTTTTGGAATTAGTAGACTTTGTGTATAGCACTTCTGTTTTTGCTTTTAATGATGAATATTATACACAAGTTTTTGGTACACCAATGGGTAGTTCTGTATCACACATTTTTGCGCAATATGTCAAGGACGATTTGATCGCTTAGTGTGTTGGGAATTTACCTTTTGATATTCCTCTTCTAAAAAAATATGTACATGATATCATCACAGCTGTTCCTGAAGATGGTGTCGAAAACATTCTCAATATCTTCAATGGTTACAATCAATACATACAATGCACAGTTGAAAATGAACTTAACAGATGTGTGTCATTTTTGGACACAAAGTTAATAAGAACCAATGAAGGCAGGGTGATACTTGACTGGTACGTGAAACCTACCAGTTCGGGTAGATACCTCAACTTTAAGTCCAATCACCCCTACAAAATGAAGGCTAACTTAGGGTTAGGGATGAAGAAGAGATTAATAAAAAAATATCACATTCAACATTACTTAATAAAAACCTTGAAATATTGATTGATAAGCTGCAAAAAATAGTTATCCTATCAAACTTCTCAAAAGGTTGATTTACAGCACTCCCG
Organism: Galeruca laticollis; assembly: GCA_963921935.1. Taxonomy (NCBI): domain Eukaryota; kingdom Metazoa; phylum Arthropoda; class Insecta; order Coleoptera; family Chrysomelidae; genus Galeruca; species Galeruca laticollis. Next base: position 260,053,613 of record OY998175.1, read on the forward strand.
GCGAACATACGGTCGATCATATTAATAGTAATGAAAATGAACAGGATGCTAATTTTAATATTAGTCAACGGGTTACTTTTAGATCCTTTCCTCATATTAAAGATCTATCAGAAAAAATAATTAAAGAATTCAAGGGGGCCAATGTAAAAATTGCTCAAAGAACAGCTAAACCTCTGGAGTCTCTTTTTATTAAGTTACAAAAAACCGGAGGATTACCTGATGAAAACTAACGTGATATGCAGTATCCCTTTTAAAAATTGTAACAAAAAGTATGTAGGTATGACATCTCAAAACTTGAAATCACGTTGTGCTCAACATAAAAGGAAGGCAAGGTTAAAAAAGGCTGAGGTGTCAGTCGAATGTTGACAATACAAACATTATTTATTATTTCAGTTTAAAAGAATTTTTTACATTATGGCTAGCACAGCTCAGTTGCGAATGCAGATGATTTCCAAACAGTCGGGCCTCAACGTGAGAGGTTAGGTCTTTTCCATGTTTTATAAGTTACAGAACTCACATCACTTCTCCTAACCGACAATATTACTGTTATGGTGATGTTATATAATTATTATTGCTTTTCATGGAAATTAACATCAGACGAAAGTGGAGATCGTCAGTATTTGCAGGTGGGTTTTGTTTGGCATTTTTATCTAACAATAGTTAGTGCTGGAATGGGTTGACAGTTTGGGAATACCGAATGTGAGAGGTTTGTGTGTTCACTGTTGACTTATTTCGTCATCCCAATTTTTCACATTTTGCTAAAGACAGGTGTCAGCTGTTTGACAATAGTATGGTTAAATTTAATAGTGTAATTTTTCAATCTTATCGTGATCGCAAGTGTGGACATTGATCTATAATTGTTTTTCTTTTATGTTTCCACCATGCAACCAAAAACGACATAACAGTATGTCTTAGAAATTTGGATTTTTATTAAACAGTTCTTACTGCAACCTTTCAATTGCCCTCCATAACACTACCTATCGACATCAGTCGATTTCACGTTGAAATATATATTCATAATTTCTTGTTGTACGTCTTTTGTTTTTAAAAAACAGGAAAAAATCCTGGCTCCCATTATTATATGTAGGTGGGGAACTAGATTTGGTCGACATTTTTGTCTTTAGTGGATAAATGTTTTTTTACAATTTGTGAAATATGAGTTTAATTTTAAATCAACACTACACAAGTAAGTCGTTATGATGTCAAAAATTATTTTCATTATTATATTAACCGGTTTTTTCTTTCTAGTTTGAAAACGGAGACAATGTTCTTCGAAAGCTTAGGTAACTTACAAATTTATTTACTTTATCTCTAACCTGTAAAGTTTTTTTGGCTGCTATCCCCACGAGTTTGAGGGTTTTGCAACAAAGACCACTCTTTGAAGTTTTATATATATATATATATATATATATATAAATCTATATATTTATATATATATATATATATATATATATATATATATATATATATATATATATATATATATATATATACAATCAGAAACTTAGTATACCCTAGGGTGTTGAGGTGTTTTCAATTATGTACAAATTTAGTCCATTCCTGTTTATTTCCAGCCTTTAACTTCGCCTTCTGCCAATTTAGTCCACGTTCTTTCAGGATTTCCACTACTGCACAATCACAGGTTTTTCGTGGTTCCTCCTTGGTCGCCTTCCGCATGTTTTTGTTTGCCATATCATTTTTGCTTGTTGATTATTTTTCATGCGTACTAAGTGGCCAACCACCTTAATTGATTCCTTTCTATGCTTCTTCCTAGGGGCTCTACTTCTAGCTGTTCTCTTATATAATCATTTCGAATTTTGTCCCTTAATGTGATTCCCAATACTGCTGTCAGGTACTTCATCTCAACCATTCGTAATATTCTTTTTGTTCCTCTTGTAAGAATCCAGCTTTCACTCCTATAAGTTAAAATAGGTCTAAAAATGGTTTTATGGACTGTCATTTTCGTGTTATTTGACTATTCTTTCTTGCGAATGAAAGTATTACATATTGCATAATATATTTATGGCACTTTTAATGCGTCCATTAAATTTAGAGTTATTTTTCTCCTCTTTATAAATCTTCTCTCCCAAATATTTGAATGTATCCACTTGCTGTACTTGTTCTTCGTGTTCTTCGTTTAGCTGTATTTCGAGATTCTTGTTTTCCTGCCCTATTACCATTACTTTGGTTTTCTCTACATCTATTTTTAGATTTCTGCTTTGTAGAACTCATTTCCAGACGTCTAGATTTCTTGAAGATCTTTTTCGTTTCTAGCATATACCACTAAGTCGTCCACAAAGGCTCATTCAGATATCTGTATAAGTTCCATATTCCTATAACCCACCATGTATTTATTTACTTGATATCTCACCTCTTTTATTATATCGTCCAATATCACATTGAACAGTGTAGGGCTAAAGAGTCCTCCTGCTTTAAACCCTCTTGTGTACTAAACTCTTCAGATTGTAGGTTTCGGGTTCTTACATAATTCCTCGTATTTTTGTACATACTATTTATACCCTCGATTAAACTATGGTTTACTCCTCTCTTCTTTGTACTAGCCCATATTTGCAGTCTAAGGCTCTGTCAAACGCTTTCTCTATATCCACAAAAGGAACATATATATTATTTCTACCATTCTTTTCTCAATTAACTGTCTCACTGCAAATATGTGATCTTGAATACCTTCATGTTCTATTATGTTTTTTAGTCTTCTTTTAAGAATCCATAAATGAACTTTTAACACTGTACCTAATATCGTAATGCCTCTATAGTCTCTATTATCTCATTTCTTATGTAGGAGTAATAATATTCCCATTTATTCGGTATTCTTCTTTCGGTATAGATTTTATTCAATAAAATAGTTAATTTTTCTATTCCTTTGCTTCATAGATTTTTGAGCATTACCGATGTAATTCCATCGTGACCTGCATATTTTCCTCGTTCTAGTAAGTTTATTGCTGCTTCAATTTCTATGTTAGTGATTTCATTAATTTCATTTATTCCATATTGAATGTCTTCATCATATATTTCCTCCGGTTGTTGAGTCGTTATTCCTGGGTTCAGAATCTCCTCAAAATATTATTACCATCTTCTCATTATATTTTCTCCTCAGCTATTATTATTCCAATTTTTGTTTTCATATGTTTAACGCTATATTGTTTTCCATTTTTGAGTATTTTGAAAACTCTACAGAACAGTTTTTGATTTACTAGATTGTCTTCTTCCAATTTTTCTTCGAATTCTGTCCAAGATTTTTCTTTTGCTTGCTTCACCATATCTTTCACTTTTGTTCGTTGTCTTTTATATTCTTCATAGATTGCTGTAGTTTTATTTCCTATATAGTTATTCCATTTTTGCTTTTTAATTTTTACCTTATTTTTCATGTCTTGGCTCCACCACTTAGTTCTTGTTTTATTTTTTGTTACTCTTACTGTTCCGCATGCTTCTTTTGCAGCATGAATTATTGTATCCTCAAATGCTTTACATAGGTCATCAATATTATTGTTGTTTATGTCTTTAAATATAGTAGCCATCTCGGTTTCAACTGCTTCTTTATATAATTTTGTATTCTTACTTTCATTTAGTTAATATGATCTAATTTTATCTATCGTAATGTATTTTTTATTTTCCATTTAATTCCATCAATTACTACTTCTGAGACTATCAAATAATGGTCAGAATAAATGTCTACTCCTCTTTTTACTCTTGTGTCTTTTATCTCCTTTCGGAGATTTTCTATTTATTATTACATAGTCTTTTATGGATTTTTGCCTCTAAACTTCACCTCTCTGGTGTATTCGTGGATATATTTATGTTCAAAAAAGGTGTTTGTGATTATTAGATTATTTGTTATACAGAATTCTATTAACATATTCCGTTGGTATTTCTAGTGACTTCTCCCTGATTCCCTATTGTTTCTTCGGTTTCATAATGTTCCTTCCCCACTCTACCATTTCGATCTCCCATTATTATTATTATTCTCCCCCCAGTATCAACTATTTCCTGGGCCATCTGATCCCAGAATTCATGTTAGTTTTTGCTGACTCGTCTTCATTTGGTGCATATACTACTAATAGTGTTGTGTTTACTGTTTATTCCATTTCTGTTTCAATTTTTAATATTCTTTCATTGACAGCTCCCAATATCTAATATATTTTATATCCTTTATATATTTAGGTTCCACTCCGCTATATAACATAATGTGTCCTATGTCCAATTCTACTTCAGCCTTTCCTTCCTTTTTTGTTTCTGTTATACCTATGATATCCAAATCATTATTTCTCAATTTTATAAAGTAATTCCTTCCCTTTTCCTGTTATACTTCTATCATTCAATGTTGCTATTTTCCTTTGGTAATTCGTTTTTTTTCCTGTATCAATATTTTTTGTCCATAATTATGATTTGTTTTATTCTCCTTCTTATCCAATTCCTTAAAATGTTGTCTCATTTCCGTTTTTATAGCCTGATTTCTTTCCCTTTTCTTGACATTACTACTTATAATTATGTCTGCTAGTTTTTTGATACCGTGTTTCTCCACTTCGTTATTCCACCTTCATTCTTCCGTCCCTATATATAGTTTTCTATACCCTATTTCAGTTGATTTCCATTTTGATTTTCTTCTTTTGCTCTAAGCCTCATTTCTTTTTGTATTTCCCTATCCCTTTTTGACAGATCTTGAATATATAATGGTTCCCCAGTTTTCCGCTTCATACTTTGTGAAACGCATTAGGCAAGTCTTATCTCCAAGTTTTATAGCGCTATCAATACCTGTTTTTAAACCCTGTCTTCTTCATTGTAGGTGCTTACTTTCAGACCTTGCAATACAACATTGTTACTTTTTTTTTGGTTTTACATGCGCTCTAATCTCCCATCGATATCCAATATAGCTTTCTTCATTTTTTGGTTCTCTGCCTCAAGTTTCTTATTTTCAGTTCTTAATTCATTGATTTCATCTCTATACAATAGTATTCAAATAATATATTCGCTTATATTGTTCTTCAATGTGACTATTATGTAGTCTCATCTACAATAAATAACAAAATAAAACCTCAAATAAAATTTATCTCTATTAACACAGCGAAAAAAGCTGTGGGCCGGTCAACCCGTCGGACCTTTGCTTTTATCGATGTTTTGTACTTATACTTTTATAGTACTTATGCTACTTTTATCTATTGTAGTTTAAAACTTAAATTACTTATTTAAAAAGATTATTCTTACTTCACTGCTGTGATATTTAGAATATGTGCACTCATAACCTTTAACTTCACACAATAACCAATTGATAGATTTAAATACTCATAATACCCCTCAAATTAGAAGTTGATAACGGAGACGAAATCAATCACAACTTCCTCACGAATTACCAGGGCCGGATTCAGTTCGCAGATAATATCTTTTAAATCATCATTTTGTATTGAGATTCCACAACTACACGTGTACTCCTGCAAATAACTAGTTTGTTCTATTATAATAGTGTAAATGAAAGTTATTAGAAATGAAAATTACAAAGATATGTATTATATTATAGCCTTATGATTTTATTGTGTTGTTCTGGCATTATTGGAAAATAAATAATGCTGTTAATAAAACTCTTGATAGCATACAACCCAAAAAGATATGAGTTAGGAGCTTTTCCTTGAAGAAAATCTCACATTTATTGTATTTAGTAGGTATTCTGTTTCATAATGAATTAGTAAATTATAATTTTGTATTATAGATTATTTATTGATGCGCTAATTCACATTTCTGTTTGTTGGTATCGTAAAATAATTGCTGAGCGCGTAAAATCCCCGACATGTGTGCAAGTGGAAAACAAAATCGTCAAAAGTGCAGGTACAATCTCAAGCTCCTATTTCGGATGAATGGTCTGTGATCTAGAATGTTGAAATTGAATTTATTTCATTTGAAGTATCATCTCATGACTTAAACTCAAGTGCTAATCAAGAGTGACTGCTCGTCACTCGCGTCATATCACGTCTCGACTCCGCCCTCTTTTATATATTTTTGCGCTAGACGACAGACACTCTTATACCGAGAATTCCGTCTATTCCCTCTCCCCGCAATTCTATATTTTTAAATTAATTGAAAAGTATATTATCTACGGGCAAAGTAATCATACATTTGCCATATAATACATATATGATCTTCCAGTTGCAGCATCAATGATAATTTTCCATGTACTTATTAGAAAGATATTCAGTTCTAAAAAATGAGAGTTGTATCTTTTGTTAAAATATTTCTAAAGTTGAACGTTGGTCATGTGTGGTTTCGATATTTCGGAAAGGCAATCAATGTCGCCCCCGGTGATCCATTTCTTGCAGGTGTGGTGGTCGATGATTGAGTTTCATCCGCACTGATGCCCTGAATCTCGAATCGGGGCGTTATTATTGACGTCGTTCCCAACGTCATGCATACGCAAGCCTGAGAATGCTCTATTTGCGAATAGTTTCTAAAATGATGTTCTCGAGCACCGTTACTAAAATCATCGAATTGTATCGTCCCTCACAACAGCGTCAGTTGACGTTACAATACAAATGTCATTTGGTTATGTCAAATGTAAGGGTGCATTCAGAAGCTACGTCAGGCGCATTTTATGCGATCAGATGCTTACATCTGGTAAATAGTCGGGTCGTTCAGATGTTAACGGTAAATTCTACCAGTCGTCCAACCATTTAACCCAGTCGACACATCGGCAGAAATTGACCCGCCTGCGCTTTACATTTTATAATGCATGATTGAGAAGTTTGGGTTATGTTTACAAAATTACAAATAATAAATTGATATTCAACGAGACTTTTTACATTTTTTTGTAGACCCACATGTATATTATCCATTTTCTGCACAATTAACAGAATGGAAATGTGGCCATTTCGGTTAACTGAACGCATATGATTTCATTTACATCCTAGAATGTATTCGAAATTCAACAATCAGCATTTGCATTTAGTACCCGTCAACTATTCTCTTTTTCAATTTCAATGTAACGTCAAGATAACTTGTCAAAAGAAAAATATTTTAGTAAAATGAGTAATTCCAGTGATGAATCAAAAATCAATAAATATTACTCCATCAGATATTCGTTTAGCCACAAAGGAGATGTTAGACACACATCATTACCCCAAAAAGTGAATATGAAAAGTATTATCAGAACATGTTATCACTGCTCATATGAATGAAATATCGAATAAAAATAAGCTCTCAACCCTTTGGACAACATATTCTATGTAAAAAACAATGATAAATATCAAAAGTAATATTGACATTTCAAGTTACCGTAAATTGCGTTCATTTCATATAAGTATGTGATGGATCAGTGTGTTAACGCACGTCTTCAAATGTATACAGAAGAGAATAGAGAAAGTGGTCCGAATATGGGCCCCCCATTTGTTTTTTTTTCGTAACTTGCATATTATTTTTTATAACAATGTCTAAAATCATCTATACATACTATAAGACCTTAGTAACAAAACTGCAAAACCTGTTTTTTTTTAAATGAAGTTTGTTGGTTTTACAGAGAAATATATAAAGAGAGGCACTTTTTTGAAACGGGTCAGACAGTATGAAATATGGGCCCCCTAAAAAAATATATAAATTTTCTTTCTACAATAAAAAATAAAACAGCAAAAATAAATGTCAAAGGAGAAATTAACATGTTTTATTAAAAAAAAACGAACTAAATTACTGACAAAAATCACAAACGTAAGTGTCTTTTTCTGCTCCGGAACATTGTTCATGTGCCCAGAGATTGCACATTAAACACTGAACCCAGGTTTCTCCTCTGGTATCATCTGAAAATCGTGTTTCGCAAAATAGACATGTAGCTTCATTACTGCCAGGAGTGTACTCGCCGATCTGGTCAAGGTCAAGGTCCTCGTCAGCAGGCAAAAATTCATCTTCCTCTCCCTCTTCATCTGAGCTGTAGCTGGTGTTTGCTTTTATTTTGAGTTTCTTCACTTTTTTTTCAAATTTACCATAGATAACTTCCGCTTTTTCTTTCCCTTCCCCTTCTTTGTCTGACATGTAGGATCATTACTGCCAGGAGTGTACTCACCGATCTGGTCTGGGTCTGGGTCAAGGTCATCGTTAGCTGGCAAAAATTCATCTTCCTCTTCTTCTTCATCTGAGCTGTATCTGGTGTTTGCTTTTATTTTGGGTTTCTTTACTTTTTTTTTAATTTCCCATTTTCCATAGATAATTTTCGCTTTCCCTTTCCCTCGTTTGTCTTTACACTTTCTTTTGATTCATCTGAAAATACTTTCCTCTTTTCGTTTCCTTCTTTTGATTTCCTTATTTTCTAAATCGATAATTCAAGATCTGATTTATATGGAGATGAAGTTATAATTTGGGAACGAGAGGTTTTTCTTCCTCTTGTAGACGCTCTTTTTGTAACTGATGGGACAGGTGAAAGAACGAATGGGCTCACGAAGGTGTTTGAACAGTCTCCTAATAGCACAGTTGATGGGGCCATTGTGACCCTTAATGGTGGATCGGGGTTTTTAGAACAACCCGGTTGTTGATCATCTGAACGAATTGATATACCTTCTGAAGAAACAGTTTTGGAATGGTCACATGTCGGTTCTTCCAGCTTAGTTACAGGTTTTTTCAGCTTCAATTTTTTCAGCAATAAAATCAGCATCTGCAAAAATGTGATTATTTATTGGCCATATTCCGATTACTTTGAATCCATTTGTAGCTATTTCTGCCGTCTGGCATTTCAGAACAGCTTTACCCAATAATTCTGCTAGATCAAATTGTGATAAAGCTCTGTTATTAACCCGAATCCAAGTTCTAGCCTCTTCGCTGTAGTACGCTTTTAGTGGTCCCATGAACGTTTTGTCAAGGGGTTGGAGTTTATGTGTCGAGTGAGGAGGGAGTGATATGATGCAGATATTATTTTCCCTTGCCAAGTTCATAATTTCTAGTGTGACTGTAATGTCCATCTACTACAAGCAACACAGGTAACTCCTCAGTTGGCTTTACAAACTGGAGAAAATGTTTGAACCATTCGGTGAATAGATTTTGCTGGATCCAGCCACTTGGATGTAATGCATAAATACTTCCAGGTGGTGCTCCGCGCATAAGCTGATCGTTTCTATTTTTTCTCGGGAAGACCAACATTGGGGGAACAAATTGCCCTCCTGCACTCATTGATGCAATCATAGTCACTAGCGAACCTCTCTCAGCCGATGTAATGGCAGCAATCTGACGTTTTCCCTTTCGGCCAATGACTTTAGGAATTTTTGATGGTACAACGGAAAGACCAGTTTCGTCTACGTTATATATTTGATGCGGACCATAGTTATGTTTTTCATATTGTACCTCAAGGTTATCGAAAAATATTTTGATATTTTCCTTGTTGAATCCCAAAGCCCTTGCAAAAGAGGTTCCAGTTGGTCTTCGGGGGGACAGTACATTTTTATGTCTTCTTAAAAAAGCGTCTAACCAGGTACGACCAGCTATACCATTTTTGAAAGGATTGCTGATTTTATTTTCAATAGCCAGTGTGTATGCCATTCTACACAGATCTTTTCTGGTTAAACCATAAAACTGAGACTCCATTTTGAGAATATATTCAACCAATTCTTCTTCTATGGCGTATCCAAGAACTGGTTTTCGTCCCAATTTAGAACTTATAATATTAGCAATTGGAAAATCGTTGGTTTTGACTTTTTTTACCATTCTCTGTAAAGTCGTTCTTGGCACCTGGAAACTTTTGGAGGCACGTTTTAATCCCTTGTTTCCCTGCTCTACAGCACGTACAGCTTTCTTCATGTCATCCTGGCTCCATTTTTTTCGCAGATTTTGACAAATAAATTTTCTATTTTTGGCAGACATTGTTAACCTGTAAAAAATAGATGGCTTAATCATTACGTTCTGAATATGGGCCCCTGGCCCATATTTAACTCGCACTAGGGGCCCATATTTCAAACTGTTTACATTCATAAAAAATATTAAATTATGATGTTTGTAAATATTTTTTTGTTCATAATCTACGCTAGAATCTCTTTTTCGTCCTTTCTTCTATCAGACTGATATATATCAGTTCCTAAATAATATCAAAAAACACAAATATCACTCAGTATAAACTTACCCAATAAAATTCTGTCCAAGGTCAAGAACAAAAGCACCACACCATTCAACATCAACAAGTGTACTGACCGCGGCATCTATAATATAGCGTAGGAGAGGTGCCCTATAGCACATTTTGACATTTTTCTAATAGATGACGCTACCGGTTTCACAGATAATTTGGGGGCCCATATTAAATGCATGGCCCATATTCGGCCACTTCCTCTACAGTTGGTTCAATCTCCGCTTCATACGTTCATTTTCATTGCTGATATTTGTATTATAAATAGTAATTTTCATGAAATTTTAGTTAGTTTTTATTTTTGGAATTTATGGAGTACGTCTCCGTCAAAAATTTTAAAGATAAATCATGTAAAATTTAGAAAATGAACTTCAAATTAATTTAATTGATAAACAAACCCAGATCCTTTGTGATCTCTTGTATGTTTTACGAGGTCTTCAAAAATATATTCTGCTCTGACCACCAGATTTAGAACAATTTTTTGTTAATTTCCGAAAAGGGAAATGTTCGGAGAAAGTAGTCGTAATTAACAAAATTGGTAATCAGACAAAAATAATTGCTAAATTTTTAAAATAACCAGATGCGTATTTATATACGGGACATTGTTTTCGCCTTAAATAGTAAAAAATTTCATTAAAAATATTAATCATATATTTGAATAAATCTTCTTGTTCGGGATTTAACCTAAAATTGTTCACCAAATACGTTATAGTATATTTTGCAATGAGCACGGAGTGACATACATTTCCCACAAATAGGTATATGGAATTTTGTAGTACGAGCTTAGCGAGTAATACAAAATTTCATATACCTACGAGTTGGAAATGGGTCATTTCATGCCAATTGTACACTATATTCTTTCTACGACCATCATAAATCATAAACAAATCTGTAATATTTTACATAACAATTTTTATTATAAACTTTCCTGCCGTCATTGTTGCATGGTTTGAATGACCCATATATTTTTTTCTTCTTGTACATGTATCTACCTACGTCCTGAAACAAATAATATTCAAAATTTCAGAATTTTGACAACTCGGAAATGAAAATACTTTATGCAGAAAAATTGTTATAATTCACCTGCGCAAAAAGTTATCAATTATCGTGTCTCTTTGAAGGAGTAATATCACCTCCTGCATGTACCAGGATAGTGACCGATGTCCTTCTGAAGCAATGGCTAGTTTCCATATCTGGATCAGCATGTCAAATCATCCTCACTATCGCGACCCATTTTCGATTATAAATTTTCTCAACAAACGAATTTTGTAAACACCGATGTGAAATGTCAAATTATTAGATAGATATTAACAAACATGACTCGATCATATATTATAATATATATGACCAAAAAATTCGTTAATATAATGACAGTCTAGTAACGCATGATAGTTGTGGGAAATGAAATAGGCATTTCGATACAGCTAGCCCATGGGAAATGGAAGTCTGTATTACAATGTGGTAGGTTCCTTAATTGAAGACGCACTTGAAATGAACATTTTTCTTTATGGTCGTAGAAAAAATATTTCATATTTTCATGATAAATTTGAGTATGCTCAGAAGGAACAAAAATTGTACGAATAATTTAATGATGTTTTCTTTGTGACTCTAGTTCTAATATCTATAGTAAGAAGTAATACATTTATTCAAGACCGATTACTACTTTTTTTACTAGGGAAAAGGGAAAGTAAAAAAAATGGAACTCTTTCTCGTTTGCAAATTTTTTCAAGAAAATTCGCACTTTGAAAATTTTTTCGGAATAATTAAAGATCTAAAGAGATTATAAGTGAAAATATTTCAATTTGTCATCTAGATGTAGCTCATTATGGAATACTTATGCATTCAATAGAAACACAACCATACGCTAAAATCAGGAAATAAAATGCAGAAAAAAATTTACAAATGTTTTAACTGGCTTCAAAATAACAAAATAAATAAAACGAATAGGTGTAACTAACTTAACCAAAATCTACAAAACTAGATTAATAAAAATTATTTGCTATTTCTAGTTCCTTCATTCTCCATTTCTTCAATATTTTAGATGTTATTTACCATTGCATTGACTTCATGCAGAACTAATTGTCCTCTTCTTCATAATTTGTCTCATCATCGTTAAACATTAAACATATGTTGCTTAGAACCCATGCAGTTCGAACAACGTGGGAAATTACATTTGTACGATTTATGTCTAAATATTTTCTTCGTCTGAATCTTCCAAATAACAAACAAAATGCCCTTTCAATAACTTGTCTGGCTTTAGCAAGTTGGGTATTGAATCTAACTAGATAATGATGGAGATATCCCCTATCTTTATAAGGTGCTATACACCAATCATATACTGGATATGCTTTATCCCCGATTATGAAAGAGCTTGGTTGAAAATAAACATATTTTGTCTTATGAAGTTTTTAAATATGGTTGTATTCCTAAAAATTCGAATATCACTAACACTGCTGGGATAACCACAGAAAATGTCTAGAAACGTTCTTTTGCTATCACAAATGGCTTGTAAAGGTACACCATAAAAACTTTTTCTATGTATGTATGTCTCTGGATTTTCTTGACATGCTTTTATGGGAATGTATGTTCCATCGATTGCTCCAATACAACCATGGAATTGTTAGCCATTTCAAAACTTTGTCGGTAATCGAAATAATTGCATTGATTACTCTCTCTATTGACACAAAAAGAGAGGAGTTTGCCATATCAAACCTGCTTGCAATGCTTCTGCAGAATAAAATCAATGTAAATATTTCATAATTTAATAATTTTTCCTACTTCACCTATAGCTATCTAGAGTGCTCAAAATCCAAAGAGTTGATAATTGCTGTAAACTAGGATCAATGTTTTCTTTGAATGTGTTGTTGCTTTTCAGCAAATGGGTAATTTTGTTAAATAAATCATTATAAGCAGACCTCGTCGAACGTAAATGTTGTTGGAGTTCGGCGTCAATCATTTTTTCTATGATCTTCAAAAATTTCCGTGAGTTTGAAAAAGATTTTCTCTACCAACCTCTCCAACTAATGCCAATATACGTGTTTCAATATTATCGTCAGATAATGACGATTCATATATATATATATATATATATATATATATATATATATATATATATATATATATCCGGAAAGGTTTCCGCGGTTAGAATTATGAACCAACGAACTAGGTTCACAGGTTGAACCGCGTTGGAAATTTCCATTGCGGTTCAACCCGTGAACCTAGTTCGTTTGATCAGAAATATATATATATATATATATATATATATATATATATATATATATATATATATATATATATATGTTATTCGCAATAACCGAAATCGGCCGCTGTCCGAATGTTTTGCCCACAACGCGTTTTGTGTATTGCAGTTTACCCACGAAGCGATTGAGAAGATTATAGTTCGGGCGCTTTTGTTTCGCATTGTGGATCTTTTCGTTTACCCACGTTGCGTTCGGGCTTTAACGTTTTACCCAAAATGCATTGTCAGTATCTTGACGAACGAAAATTAATCCATAACAAGCACGGTCTTGTATAGCGAAACACGTGCGTACATATTGGTTAGGTTTTGATTTGTTTTATGTACCGGCAATTGTTTTGAACAAGATGAAAGCTGAATTTGAAGGAAGATTGCGGATCCTAATGTTGGAAAAGAAAAACAGATCGTTTCTATTATCGGATGAACGTTACTTAGAAATAGTTCAAGAAACCAAAATTGCTCGACAAAAGAAACGGGATGGTCTTAAATTATCATCAAAATATTATCGCAGATTAAAACGATATAATTTATTGACAGTTGAAGAAAAGGAAAAACTAGTCAGTTAAAAAAAATCAAGAATCCAATCAGGTTTAATTTTTTACTGAACAGCAAGTGAGATGTATGATATAATACACACGGCACATTTACAAATAGGACATAAAAAAGAGAAGGCCATGGGAAATGAATTGAAATATAAATACCGTAATATAACTAGAGAAGTAATTTTGATATATTTAAGTCTGTTTCGATCATGTGCCTTGAAAAAGAAAGCGAAGAGTAAGGAATTAATTGTTAAACCTTTAATTATGAGTGAAATGAATTCTCGATGCCAGGTAATATATTTTTGTAAAATTTTTTACTCTGTTTTATAGAAGTATACTTTTATAGGTTGATCTCATCGATATGCAGAGTGAACCTGATGGAGAATATAAATTTATTCTGAATTATCAAGATCATCTAACGAAATATGTTATATTGCGACCACTTAGAACAAAAACGGCGGATGAAGAACCAGAAGTTATTCTCGATATCTTCTGTTTGTTTGGTGCTCCGAACATATTACATAGCGACAATGGAAGAGAATTTTGTAATCAAGTAAGTGTAATGGCTTCACACAAGGGCTTTCCTTCATCTAAGTGTCAACTTTTTAGGTAATTGAAAAGTTAGCAGCTAGTTGGTCCGCTTTCAAATTGGTCCATGGCAAACCTCGACATTCCCAATGTCAGGGTTCCGTTGAACGAGCAAATCAAGATGTTCGTGATAGTCTTGTAGCCTGGATGTCAGACAATCAATGCCAGAATTGGGCAAAAGGTCTTCGCATTATTCAAAGCACAAAAAATCGCAGTTTCCATACGGGTATAAAGCTGACACCTTATGAGGCTATGTTTGGAAGTCCACAAAAAAATGGGCTATTGGATACATGTTTAGATACCTCTGTTATTAATACAATTAAGACGGAAGAACATTTAAAATTGATAAAAGAGTGTTTGGAAACAAATACCATAAATGAGGAACCTAATGTGACAATAACTGAGTCGGAATTAGAAACTGATACTGACAGTATGACCAAATGTTTTATTTGTGATATTATGTATGTCCCTTGTATCCAAAATGTATGTATTGAGTGCAATGAGTCACTTTATATCGAATGTGCTGCTAATTTGGATTTACCAATGTGTAAATTATGTAGCAATAAAGAGCAACTGATATGGAGAGAATAGGATGCAAACGGGGGCTAGAAAAACAGGCTGATAAAATGCTTGCCCAATCACAACACAAATTCCCACCTGCCAATATAGGTGAAAATGTTTTAGTAAATATACCAGAGGTAGATCGGGGACGCCTAGCTCCTGGGAATGTATTAGCAATCATTATAGACAAGACTGACCAAGGTTTTTATATTCTCGGTACTAAAAATGGAAAACTGAAACGATTATATAGCCGAAATGAGTTTCAATTATCACCTTCAGCATTTTTATCATTATCTGAAGTGCCATGAGATTCTTCTGTCAACCTGCGAGAAGAAGCTAAATTATCTTCTGGGTCTAAGCAAGGTTTTGTTCGGTGTAATTGTTGTAAAGGTTGCCACACAAAAGCATGTAATTGTCTAAAATCAAAACTTAAATGCAATTCAAAATGCCATCAAAGCACGTCTTGTAAAAATAAGTAACATATTTTTTTGCTTTTTTATTTCTGGTTTTTATATTTCCATATTATTTTGTTATTTTATTTACAACGCGTTCTGGTTAAAGCTCTATGCGCAGAACGCAATGTGGGTAAACGGTAAGATCCACAATGCGAAACATAACCGCCCGAAATATAATTTCGCTTCCTGAGTAACGTAGTTTACCCACAACGCGTTCTGGGTAATTCGTTTTGCTTACTGCTCGATAGAAATCTTCTTAATCGCTTCGTGGGTAAACTGCAATACACAAAACGCGTTGTGAGCAAAACATTCGGACAGCGGCCGATTTCGGCTATTGCGAATAACATATATATATATATATATATATATATATATATATATATATATATATATATATATATATATATATTACCAAAAAAAGACTGCCCACACTTTATCTAGTTGGCTTAAACAATAGTCGAAAAATTGAAGAAAATATTTTGAAAATAGTGTGGAAAAAACGAATCACTAAATGAACAATAGAACGAATTGAAAGATTGAACTTCAAAAATAATTGAAATACTGCCATCTACGGATGTTAGTAAAACTTTGCGCCATTCACACGTCTCCAGTTACTCTGGAAAGAATAAAATTTCTATTTAATAAACAATCAAATTACCTAATCCAATTTAAATCACAAAAATTTTTGAAATCACGTAAAACGCCATGTCGTATATTAAATTTATCCACCTTTTCCTATTTTCAATTGATACTTACAAAGAAACATTCTTCCAAATAATTCTCAATTTATTGACTGAAATTTATTCAGATGAAATTCTTATATATACATAGTTATTTTCCAGCTAATTTTAAGCTGATCTGAAAAATCATTTGGCAATAAAAAAATTTATAAGACTTGGCCCAATTTTTGCAGCCCTATACCAAAAATTGGGCCAAGTCTTAGGTATAATTGTGTATTGTGTATTTTGAAATTCATTTTTGACTCACATATTGATTCATTAATTATATTAGAATGGTTATTTAAAAGCATTGGGTTGTCAGCGATGTAATATCTGCCACCACTAATGACGAAAGTTAACGTTATGGGATATTCTATCACTGGTGTCAGAAACTGACGTTTTCGGTTCAAGTGAAACGTGACGAAAGTTGTTGATTTTTAAATGATAATAGAACAAATTAATTCCGACTATGGGTCTGATTACGAAAACTATCCAAAGGAAAGCAATAAAAGAAAGAAAATTGTGCATAAATCAAACTGATTTGCTAAAAGAAGCAGAATATTCAGAGAGATTGTGAAAAAGTATAATGGAAGTAAAATTGAATAGAATTTGAAATTTCAAGGCATCCTGGGGTAACGAAGATGCTTGTGCCGAGAAACTCAAAAAGGATCTTTGAAATATTGAATTTAAATAGATACGCAGAATATTATTTTTGAAGCATTTTGGATTACTTGCTGGCCAGAAAAAAATGTACGTTGATAATTTTGAAACCCCCTTGCTTGTTAAGAGTTCAAGAGGAAGAAAATTTGATGGAAAATCTTTATTTTACCATTTAAAAAACGGTGACGTGCCAATAGATACGTGTAGAACTATATTCGATGAAGAAAAGTCTTTTTTGTGTTTAGAAATTATGAGAAGCTACTGAAACGTGACTTTGCTACCCAAATTTTCTGTCAACTTCGAAACTAAACAAAATATTCTGAAATGTGAAATATTGAATTTAGTTTAGGATACAATAAGTAACTAGAACCACAAGAATATTTTATCTATAATTGTTATTATTACTGAATTTATAATTTTGCATTAGTCGGGGGAAAATACTTTTGTTTACACACAAAAATGGTTACAAATAAATAACTACTAACCGTTAGGAATACAATTGAATATTAAAAAATGCTAAAACCTTTTATTGAAACAAATGTCTATATTTTTAGAACGAAACTTAACCTGTTTTCACTGTAAACCGACTATATGTGAATGGCTTTTGACTGTGACTCTCAACCTAGTTAATTATATGCTTAATTGCTTATATACAAATACAAAGATTTTCCTCCATTCGTAAATACACCTTATTGAAATAGTTTATCACTTGGATACCCTCACAATTATTAAGTTTCTCTTTAACCAGTCTCCATGGTACCATATCCTTATACAAATGAGTTTTCTACAGTAGTTTTAATTTGTGTCTATCGTTTATTCCCTTATACTGTCACTCACTCTCACTCGATATCTTATTTTATACTCATCTCCCCTTCTTCGTACCAATAGTTTATCAATGCCTCCAATAATATTCATGTAATTTTTTTATTTTTCACTACGCTGTTAGTCCTTTGGACAATTTGCATAAAGTGAGAACCCAGTCAATTGTTAGCCAGCAATAATTTGAAACATTCGTGCTCTCAATACTTCTTTCACCAGAATAATCCTTTATAGTAGATAAAAACGGTAAAAATCGGGACTAGAATGGTTACATCCAGGTGGTCAAACCCCTTTGTTTACATTGTCAGGTACTTTGTTAACGTTGCTGAGCGAACCTGACTGTTCGAATCAGGTCTGGATCGTTACATTGCCAATATACATAGCGCAAAGTTATCAAAATTGACAGTTCAGTCAAGTTGAGTAATTCACTAGTTCCAAATAGTTCAGGGTCAAGATGAATGTTGTTAATAGAATAGTTATGTATGAATCAGGCCGTAACGGTGACCTTTTTTGGCCGAATCTGAAGTTTTGCAGCGAGGAGCAGCCAAGTCAGCAAATCAGGTGAGGTCAAAAAAGAATATTACGGCCGAGGTGCACATAACGTTTTATATGCGATATTACTGCAAAAATCAATAAGAGAATCCGATATTCCACCATCTTATACTTTGCATATTTAATAGAAAACATGACAAAAAAAGACGGTTCTGTGAATTATTTTGATTATATCAACTGTCACTTCATTTAGTTTCCTTTGAATTTCATTGGAGAAATATCACCAGCGGTGGATAAAGTAATTATAACATGAGCGTACAATACCGTTGCACTTTACGGCCGCTACAGGGCACTAAAACGACTTTTTGGTTGATGGCCAATAAATTATTTCATATAAATAGTTGATCTATTGTAAAGCTATCAATAGTAATTAACCAGCATCAACCAACCACGAAATAACAAAGAAATATACATTCAATTATCAAAATACAAACATTTATAAGACAAAACAAAAAAATAGGGTTTTTAGAAATAGTCTATAGATACAAAAATGAAAAATAATATACGAGAATATATTTATAATTTAAATGAAATTGTTTCATTGTTTCTGCATTGAAACTTGAATTTTGACAATTGAATTAAAAAATCATTATATAAGGGGATGGATATTACGTGTATTTAGTAAATAATATATATTTATATCAAGGTTTTAAATATCAAATTGTCACTAATATCTGTAGAGAAACTTCTAAAACAAGACCGAGGGTGGATGACAGACGAGATTTTCAATCTTGTGATGGAGAGACGTAAAAACGAAGCAACAATACTTGAAAACATGAATAAAACCAATAACAGGAATGTTTAGTAAGGTGTATAAGAGAAAATTTAATAATTTTGACATGCATACAAGAGAGGGAAATAGTTGCCACCAGAAGAAACAGAGCTTGGGTAGTATTCAGAGACAGGATTGCAGCCTCAATAGCAACATAAAATAGAAGCTTAAAACTTACAAAGTATAAACAAGAATTCTTCCAAGATGGGCGGAAAACCTTGGCAGACATGGAGGAGAAACTGGATCTGATGTCCTGAGTGAGGAAGTCATCAACGCTACGAAAAACACATACCAAGAATGGAGATACAGTAGGAAATGATAACTTATAGATTGAAGATATCTTGTAGATCTATTCAAAAAAATATATAGAATTTCACCTACCTAATTACTTCCTACGACTATAATTCCACAAATACAAGTAATGCTCAGAAATGCAACAAATATAGAACTATAACATTATGGTAATGATTATTCATAAACGAATATATCCGAAGGTTGAGGAAAATATGAGTGAGACATAAGTTGGACGTTGAAGTGGATTCTACACACGAAAGCTCTGTTTACAATGAATGTGCTGATGCAAAAATGCAAAGATATAAGTCAAACATGAATTTTGAAAAATCATTCAACCAAGTTAGATATGAAAATCTGTCGGAGGTCCTCAAATCAAAAGAATATTATTGATCAACGCAATATATGAACAATCATTTTATTGAGAACAATCAGAATGAAAAACGAACATTATTTCGCCGAAGGAATGAATATTCTGAATTGATTCCGGTAGGGATCCATCATGTCGCCATTGCTATTCAATGTATACAACTGAGCCATATTTGAGGAGGCAAACTTTTAGAGAAATCGACGGGTAACAGCGTGAACGGGCAAAATATGAATAATCCAAGATACACGGACTAGAATATAGCTGTATACTGATTAAGTTTTTCCTTGATGGGAAAAAATTCCAAGACATGAGAAATCAACAATAAGAAGAAATCACATGATGAAGATTACTGTCTCGACCCTTACTACAGTGAACTTAAATATTAGGTAAATCAAAGCATTCGTTGAGGTAAAATCATTTGAAATGCCTGTGGATATGGTGTACACACTAGATGCAAATTGAGTGAATGAAAACGACGAATACTCAGTGTGTATTAATTTATTACTTTCAGGCTAAGCGCTTTCGGCTGTTAAGCCATTATCAAAGCCGTCCTATGAAAAAATACAAAGCTTGTGAAATTTTGAAAAAAAAAAAACAATTTAAAAAAGTTGAACTTACGTCATTTAAAAAAGTAATTGTCAAAGCCATCAAGTTGATCAAAAACAATATTCAAGATAGAACCATCGTTATGATTGAGTCATTCTAATAAAAACATTAAAATACCCTATTGTAAGGGTGTAAAATTATATTCACATGATGTAAATACACTCAAAATTAAAAAACTGAATTAAAACAGATGACAAGCTTGACATTAGAATTACGGTGGCTAATAAGCCAGCGCGCCGTAAAAACAAGTGCATGACAATACAACATATTTACACGACGAACACTGAATCAAAAGCATGATTGTAAAGATGAAAAAATTTTTCCATAGTGAACTGAAAATTGTAGGGAACCCCCAATATTACATTTATTTTTAAATTTGAAAATGAAGTTAAAGATGTGAATAAAGCAAAAAAAAATTGAAAAACTCTATTCAAATTCAATTCCCAACATTTATCCAATTTAGATGAATAGCAAAATCCGCCTCATCCCTCAGCTGCATACTGAAACCGAATTAAGAGGTTGGATCCATTCCCCAGCCAGTCAGGAACAAGCGTAGTAACCTAAACGTGCGAAATGCTAGATAACATAAATCAAATATTTAGTTGTAAATGCATCCATGGAGGAGCTTATATAATCTATTGACTGAGGTGGAAGAAATACGCTGGCAAGGTGAACCCAACAACCGACGGTCTCACATATGAATTAGATGTAATGGCATAGTGATTGTGACCTAATGGACCAAACTATGTCCCATACATAGCCCGACGTCAGGAACACAATGTGATTATGAATTTAAGTCAGTTGTTACAAACCTAGACCCATACTAGGCATGTACAAGAAGAGAAGAAATCATAGGAGTATGTTAAGAGTGGAAGGGGTAGGACAGAATGTGATAAGAGCTGCAAGATAAAGAAGTTGATGAACCCAACTATGACCCATACATAGCTAGGTTAAACGGGAACAATGAGGTTAAGAAATTTTGGTAAGTATGACAAACCTAGATCCATACTAGGCATGTACAGGAAGAAACGGGGTGGGGTGTAAGGAGAAGACAGAGAAGGCGTGTAGTTATAACAAACCTAGATCCATACTAGGCATGCATAGAAGAGAAGAAACAAAATTTATAAAGAGAAGAAAGGATAGCAGCCATGCCATGGCTGTGACAAACCTAGATCCATACTAAGACCGTCAAGAACCAGGCATGCTCAAAATAATAAGAAAATAAGGGAAAGTGAAAAGGAGGATGATTTGCTCAAGTTATTACGTAGCTTATATGCTTAACCAAACTATGACCCATACATAGCCTGGTGTCTAAAAATGTGAGAAGTGAATAAGGTTGAGCAAACTTAATAAGAAAGAAGAAATAGAGGTAAAGAATCAATAGAAGATAGAAAAGACTCTTTCATTCGCCTTTTACGAATCAGTAGAGTGCTGGGCGATATATTCTTGAACCGGATCGCCACGGTGAGAATGTAAGTCGAACGCCGTAGAGGACCACAAGGTCTTGAACAGAGGTTGAAATTTACAATTAAGATGTACCTGTGTGTTGAGGCAGTTTTCTGAGTTAACATTCATTTCTCTGAGTATTCCTAGATCCTCAAGCAAGTCCATCTTTCTAAAGTTGTTCCTGGGAATGTTATGTAAGATTTTTGAGTTACGTGATGGAGAAAAGTTATGGTTATTGAACTTAATGTGGAAGCCGAAATTCGATGAAGTGGGTTTATTAAGATGTTCCTTAATTCTAGTACCTAAAGAACGAGTAGTCCTACCCACATAAGTAGATGGACAGGAATCACAAGTTAATTTGTAGATACCACTTCTATTGAGTTCATCAATAGGATCTTTGTTCTTAGAGAAAATTGTGGAAATGGAACATTTAGATTTAAAGGAGATTTTAACATCTTCAAGATTGTTGGTAATAATCTTTGAAATTTCATCTGAAACTACACCACAATAAGTCAACGCACGATATTGAGTTTGAACGTTGTTGTGAACCTCAGGATAGGCCAAATTTCTTCTCAACCTCCTTGTTGTCTTAGAGACTATACTATCAACAATTAGAGGAGAATAACCATTGTTAAATGCCAACTGTTTCAAGATATTAAGTTCTACGTTGAAATTATGTTGAGAAAGAGGAACCCTAAGTAACCTATATACATAACAAGATATGGCGGATATTCTATGTTGAATGGGGTGGTTAGAGTATTCCAATACACTCTAACCACCCCATTCAACATAGAATGTCCGCCATATCTTGTTATGTATATAGGTTACTTAGAGTTCCTCTTTCTCAACATAATTTCAACGTAGAACTTAATATCTTGAAACAGTTGGCATTTAACAATGGTTATTCTCCTCTAATTGTTGATAGTATGGTCTCTAAGACAACAAGGAGGTTGAGAAGAAATTTGGCCTATCCTGAGGTTCACAACAACGTTCAAACTCAATATCGTGCGTTGACTTATTGTGGTGTAGTTTCAAATGAAATTTCAAAGATTATTACCAACAATCTTGAAGATGTTAAAATCTCCTTCAAATCTAAATGTTCCATTTCCACAATTTTCTCTAAGAACAAAGATCCTATTGATAAACTCAATAGAAGTGGTATCTACAAATTAACTTGTGATTCCTGTCCATCTACTTATGTGGGTAGGACTACTCGTTCTTTAGGTACTAGAATTAAGGAACATCTTAATAAACCCACTTCATCGAATTTCGACTTCCACATTAAGTTCAATAACCATAACTTTTCTCCATCACGTAACTCAAAAATCTTACATAACATTCCCAGGAACAACTTCAGAAAGATGGACTTGCTTGAGGATCTAGAAATACTCAGAGAAATGAATGTTAACTCAGAAAACTGCCTCAACACACAGGTACATCTTAATTGTAAATTTCAACCTCTGTTCAAGACCTTGTGGTCCTCTACGGCGTTCGACTTACATTCTCACCGTGGCGATCCGGTCCAAGAATATATCGCCCAGCACTCTACTGATTCGTAAAAGGCGAATGAAAGAGTCTTTCCTATCTTCTATTAATTCTTTACCTCTATTTCTTCTTCCTTATTAAGTTTGCTCAACCTTATTCACTTCTCACATTTTTAGACACCAGGCTATGTATGGGTCATAGTTTGGTTAAGCATATAAGCTACGTAATAACTTGAGCAAATCATCCTCCTTTTCACTTTCCCTTATTTTCTTATTATTTTGAGCATGCCTGGTTCTTGACGGTCTTAGTATGGATCTAGGTTTGTCACAGCCATGGCATGGCTGCTATCCTTTCTTCTCTTTATAAACTTTGTTTCTTCTCTTCTATGCATGCCTAGTATGGATCTAGGTTTGTTATAACTACACGCCTTCTCTGTCTTCTCCTTACACCCCACCCCGTTTTTTCCTGTACATGCCTAGTATGGATCTAGGTTTGTCATACTTACCAAAATTTCTTAACCTCATTGTTCCCGTTCAACCTAGCTATGTATGGGTCATAGTTGGGTTCATCAACTTCTTTATCTTGCAGCTCTTATCACATTCTGTCCTACCCCTTCCACTCTTAACATACTCCTATGATTTCTTCTCTTCTTGTACATGCCTAGTATGGGTCTAGGTTTGTAACAACTGACTTAAATTCATAATCACATTGTGTTCCTGACGTCGGGCTATGTATGGGACATAGTTTGGTCCATTAGGTCACAATCACTATGCCATTACATCTAATTCATATGTGAGACCGTCGGTTGTTGGGTTCACCTTGCCAGCGTATTTCTTCCACCTTAGTCAATAGATTATATAAGCTCCTCCATGGATGCATTTACAACTAAATATTTGATTTATGTTATCTAGCATTTCGCACGTTTAGGTTACTACGCTTGTTCCTGACTGGCTGGGGAATGGATCCAACCTCTTAATTCGGTTTCAGTATGCAGCTGAGGGATGAGGCGGATTTTGCTATTCATCTAAATTGGATGAATGTTGGGAATTGAATTTGAATAGAGTTTTTCAATTTTTTTTTGCTTTATTCTCATCTTTAACTTCATTTTCAAATTTAAAAATAAATGTAATATTGGGGGTTCCCTACAATTTTCAGTTCACTATGGAAAAATTTTTTCATCTTTACAATCATGCTTTTGATTCAGTGTTCGTCGTGTAAATATGTTGTATTGTCATGCACTTGTTTTTACGGCGCGCTGGCTTATTAGCCACCGTAATTCTAATGTCAAGCTTGTCATCTGTTTTAGTTCAGTTTTTTTAATTTTGAGTGTATTTACATCATGTGAATATGATTTTACACCCTTACAATAGGGTATTTTAATGTTTTTATTAGAATGACTCAATCATAACGATGGTTCTATCTTGAATATTGTTTTTGATCAACTTGATGGCTTTGACAATTACTTTTTTAAATGACGTAAGTTCAACTTTTTTAAATTGTTTTTTTTTTTTTCAAAATTTCACAAGCTTTGTATTTTTTCATAGGACGGCTTTGATAATGGCTTAACAGCCGAAAGCGCTTAGCCTGAAAGTAATAAATTAATACACACTGAGTATTCGTCGTTTTCATTCACTCAAAATCATTTGATACAGTTTTCTGAAATGAAAGCATAATAGAATGATATGAAAAGTACTATAACTGGAATTTTACATTTGATGTAACGTGAAAAGGTGACAAATAAATCAGGAGACAAGTACGCCACGCAAAGCAAAGTGTTGGCTGTATTAATATTGTACGATTGTGGAGATACATTAATTATATCGGTAAGAAGTTTGGCGGATTATTGATGTATTCTTGAGATTTCCAACAACCTCTTGGAGAAGAAAAATAACTGAGTAGGTAGCTACACCTCAATGCTGAAGCTCTGCAACTTCTAAACAATCATCAAGTAGTACGAAGACTGAAGAGAAACAAAACCTTATGTGGTGTGATTGTGTAATTACTGAGGACAGTGCGCGAGTGGGACGTATAGTGCATAAGACGTCGCATGGCATTTTTAACAGACTCATATAATTTTCATGTTTTATCCTATAAAAATACAGTAATACATAATGTGTACAACTTTTTTTTATATATTGTTTCCCAGCTTGAATAAATCATTACCATCAAGTTTTGATGGGTTTTTGGAATCAGCACATGAGGAGAATCATAATTTATTTATAGAGTGTTAAAAAAAGCCGTTATGATGTCATTACCCGAATCTAGGATTTCCTGTGAAAAATGTAATCACTGGGTCAAACACTTTATTAGAATAAAGCATATACTTGTTTCCAAAATTTTTAATAATAATAAGTACGGGTAATGATTATTGTATGTGTCACCTCAAGGAAGCATTGGATGGAATGCTTGAAACGTACTACATGCCAAGTTTTGAGCATATACTACATTTTGAAGTATCTGCTATACTATACAAGCATCTACTACTCTCCGTATTATATGCTACTATGTACGTGTTACATAGAATGAGGTATTATGCTTTACAAGTATCTACTAGTTTAGTAATATTTACTTCAGTTCAAGATAAGTTGGTGTTTGGGAAACTTCAGTCGCCACAAATCAAGTGATATTATTTTATTGTCAGCGTTCATTAATCTGCGCCGCAGAAATGTGTATCAAGAAAAAAGGACATCGATGACATATATAGTAAATTATTTCGGTAATTATCAGAAATTATGCACGTTTATAGGTTCGATATGTCTAATTTGCATCACATCTGAATTGTTCCAACATTTGGTATTTCAGTTTTAACAGAGAAAATATGGCAAATTATTTTTTGGATGATCACGATGTTTCCGTAGAAACAAGAGGTGGAGTCTTGTCGCCCACTCGAAAAATACAGATTTTTTTGAGAAGCTTAGGTGGGTAGCAAGGAACTTGAAAAGGATGGAAAATGTGAATAATATTTTTTTGGGGGCCCTGCAGCCTTGTTAGGTTATGAAGAAAATAGTATTGCTGACTTCATTTAAAAATCCAACTATACCTATTCAGGAAAATGATAATTTAATACATGAAAAAGAACGCTGTGTAATAGATTGCTGCTTTGGCAAGTTGAAACGGCGTTTTGCCATGCTACACTATAGTTTTCGCCTGGAAACTAAAGGCATTCCAAAAGATATTGTCAATTCATTTTGTACTTCACAGTGTAGCTAAACATCTGCAAGATCCCTGTAATGATTTTCAACTACTTAATATGGAAGTACAATATCCAATTAAACTAATTTCCGATGGTAATCGAGCACAATTTCGAAATCGACGCGCACAGTGAAGTAATCGAGTGGATTGGATCTTAATTCGTGATGCCAACTAATATGATTATTATGTACTACATTAACTAGTATATTGATTAATTGTCCAGTAATATAATCAAAAGACAGCTAAACATCGCAATTATTTCCAATTAGACATTGTTATACAAATAAAATAGAAAATGACACATTTATAAAAAAAGTATTTATTACTGTCCATCCAACATGCTCCGTTTAATTAAATTGTCAACTAACTGCTCATCAGCTTTGGTCAAATTCGCCAAGGAAATGGCGGCCCGTTCGTGAGCTTCCGCAGAAAATTGTTGAGATCGGACAGCAGAAATTTCGGCTTCGGCAGCTTCTTTTTGTTTTCGTAAGAAGGTTTTCTGTAGTTCACTTAGTGACTTTTCTATTGCAGTTGCTTAGGGACCTTTATATGTCATGATTTGAGCTTGTATAGATCCATATTTGGAACTGAGGAACTCATCAACACAGTTTTGTACAGAATCCCCAGCCTCATCACTAACAACATCTTGACACGCACCTGGTATCCTGTGTAGGACTGGATATTCTCTTGCGTTTCATAAATACCATATTTTTTTTGCCATTCATTCAGTACGATTTTTCCGTTTTCACGTCAACAATTCTCTTAACTTTAGTTTTTCATGATATTAAATTTTTTCAAAATTTGTTTCGCAACTAGATTTCTTTCTATTATTTCGTTAGTCAGTTCAGCGCAGTCAGTATTTTCAGCGCATCTTCTATTTCGTGTTTGATTTTTGGTCTTATTCTTCTATCAAATTGAATTTGATAACCTTGAAGAAAATAGAATAGTAACAAATAAAATTCCTTTAGTTTTATTTTTGCATGCTTCTTATGTCGCATCTGCATCCGAACAATGACTCATATTTGTGACTTTTAACTAACCCAAAAAAATTTAAATATATATTAAAGTAAATACCTACGCTAAATGTAGGCATTGAGAGACAAACAAGTTCTAACACGATTATTGTGACATGTAATGCGGACACCACACGATAGTAGATACTTAATTTCAGTAGTAGGTACTTCGATTGTGCCGTGCGGTGATGAATGTAGGCCTGATGATGGATTTTGAAATCCCCGTCTACAGTATACGTACACATAATTGCATTTTATTCTATTTATTTTTCTTTTTATTTATCTTTGAGTTATGCATGAAAACGTATGTTACGTCAAGGCTCAGTAGATATTGCATTGTGTCTATGTTTAACGAAGAACGTCAACAATTAATTGTATATGTGTTAGCTCCGGCTGAGTACTCGATAGTGATACCCCAAATTTAATCAAAATGCTTGCGTATGCACCTTAAAAATAGTTTCTATCGTTATTTATTCGTGATTTTGGTTTCTTGTTTCTTATATCTCTGACATGATTGAAATTATTGATATTATTATAATCAATACAGCTATAATAACACAAATCACAAACGAAGTATAGCTTCAATGAGCATGAAACACGAATGAAATGTTGGTGCTCAAGAGGTAAGAGGGGAAAAGAGTTTGAGCGTCTGGGCGCGTCTGAGGGCTCCAAGCAAAAGTCAAAAAGGTAACGTTACACTCGAGTATGCTCGAGCGAGCAAATCGAACACCACTAATATGTAAATAAACCGATGAGCTATTCCCAAAAATAACTCATGATATGATTTCAAAAACGGCTTGTGTGAATAAAATTTTACGTAGCCCCAATGATTTATAACAATGTACCTATAAGAGAGTTTTCACGTTTCGAAATTAGACGAGTAAAAGTCTCTATTTGATGCAAGAAACTCTCCCATCATAAACAAATCAATTGTGGCCAAACTAGAGCTATATGCCTTATATTGAATGATGTAGGAATCGAACGAATAACGTAATCACAACAAAAGTTCAAGCAACACTCGAGGAGATAATTGATAGAACATAAATTCACCATTTGCTAAAAATGTAGGAGAAATGCGTTTCTAGTAATTATAAAATATAAAGTAAAAACAGGTAAAATAACATTGAGTACCAAATTTTTGGTAAGAAAAGAGAAAACTATATCATTTTAATAGTTATTTTAGAATAAAAATGCAGAAAATGGAGTCAATTTCCAGCTCTGACGAGGGCGATACAAACAAAATGAAGATAACAAATGATTGTGAATTTGCATTTTGATTTATAATGACAGTACATTTTTCTCAAAATAAAGTTTAAGAACAACGTATTTTCATTTATAATTTTTTTTGTAGGGGAATAAATGAGAGAATTTAATTTTTAAATGGGGAAAATTTAGGGATTATTTGAGCTGGTAGAGATGGCTCTTATAAAAGGTTACCATCACTGATTTACTGTCACATGACGTCATGCGCTGTTTCGAACTACATGGCCAAAGGCAGTATTTAATACTTTTATTTTTCTAAAACTCTTATCCATTCAAATGTTTATAATAAAACTAGGTCATTTTTCAGAATCATTCCATCACATATTTTTGTCCAAAACCATTCACTTTTTGATTCCTTAGTACTGTCAACATCACTATTTTTCTGCGGTCAATCAAATGCTATGAAGTAGATACTATTTAGTGTAGTAGTAGCATCTACTACCAATATTTATCAATCATAGGCATTTGAAGACAGTAATGAATGCATTTTATTTATTTCTCCAGAATATAAGTTATAATAGATAATTTATTACTACAAGTGGTTTGAATTAGTTGCGTGTTGAGAATTAATATGTCGAATATCACATTTTGTGGGTAGCCAATTATAGCGAACTATAGGGATTTATGGAAGATATACTGCAAGAGAAAATCGAATATGAGGTCTGAAAGTTATCTAGAAGAGAAACTATTCCAATACAGGAATTTCTGTATCTAATTTATGGTTTTAAGATAATACATGAACTATTGGTTTATCAATTGGAGTTATCTCCTATTATAAACAATATCATGTGCAAGAAAAACAAAAAAGCACAGAAAAGTAATTGGTATCGGTTTGATTCGGGAAATGGGAGAATACAACACAAATAATTTGATCAAATTGATGAATTGTTTATATCACACATGTCATGAGTAAATTTCCTTTACGAACTGGATTGAATAATACGTACGAATGAAAAATGATTCATGATCTCTACTTACTTCTGTGTCACAAACCCCGAAAGGTTATTAACACTGAGTTTAATCAACTCATTCACATTCATAATTGAGATTACTGTTACCTCATCATTCATTTAAGTGTCTGTGAGAGGTATGAAAATGTGTTCGAATTAAAATCGTTCTGAGTTTTTGGGAGTTTAAACTGGGTTAGACCTTCATTTGTCTAAAGGGTTACAGAAAGTTTCTCAGTTGTCTTCCTAACTGTAAAATTTGATAGGTTTGATAGGAATAAGTTAGTGATTAGATACCATGTTCAATTTAGTTGAAGTATGTCGTATTGACGTACATAGTTGGATAAAAAAAGCTTCCTCTAGTATAACTGTACTGGTGCTCAATTAATATAGCACCATAAAACTATTAATAATTTAATAGGCCATGAGTATACAAAGATTCTGTTGGTGAAAAATTCACAACATAACGTTATATTTTTGGAATCAAAACACTTTCCATTGGCTAGTATATAGTTAGAAACCTAGGTATTTTCTGTAGCATTGAAAATCAAACCATGGTGATTATTAGGAATGTTTCAAATAGTATTTTGACCACTCAATTTGGACAAGTCTTTCTTTTATGTTAGTACATTAGTGGGGCACTTATCATCTTAACTCGACCATTCCAGTTAAATTCAGATAACTTGGTTCTTATGTTCCTAAACAATGACATGTTTCAAACAACTAATGTCATTATCTCCACGGTAGAATAAACTTCTATAAACCATAATGAATTCATTAGTTCCCACTAGCCGGAATGTTCACCACTACGATGTTATTTGTAATATCAAGTCATAAATATTTCCTTCATACAGTGAATTGGTTCTTATTATATTTTTTTAATTGGAACTACTATTTTGGCAATTTTATACACAGAGCATTAGAGAAATTGCTAAAGGTAGCATCAACAGAGCCAGATATTCTCAAGACATGATTAGAACGGTTAATCTGTAGTTTAGTGTCGCTTTTTCTTCCGACTTATTGGCAATCAACATGTATTGTTATGATGTCAAATTGAATTTATATTGTAAATAAACAGTTTTGATGATTAAAACTAATTTTTCCGCATCTGTGAAATGCCCTGAAGAATATTCTATCATAAAATTGTCACTTGTATACACTTCGGGGGGTGTATCGTGCTAACAAACCGACGAAATATTCCCAAAAATAACCAATCATATATTAAGTATATCTAGATTTATGAGTAAAGGACCCGCTGTACTTGCTATAGTCACCTGAAAATCAATAGGGTATATCAATGAGAGACCTTGAAAAATATCCATATATCAAATTGGTCACTTGTATAAACTACGGAGGCTGATCGTGTTAACAACCCAAAATTACTCCAAAAAGGGCCAAAAATGTGGCACTTCATATACCATAGCACCCGTTGTACTAGCTGTGGTGAGCTAAAAATCGCCAATCTTCATATATAAGATGCCCTGAACAATATTCAATCCTAAAATTGGTCACTGGTATGAACTCTGGAAGCTGGATCGTGCTAACTAACTGAAAATTCTCCATAAATGACAAAAATTTGGTACTTCAAGTACCATAGCAGTGGTTGTACTGGCTCCGGTGCGCTGAATATCAATAGAGTTCATTTTAGAGATGCTCTTAATAATATACAATTCTGAAATTGGTCACTTGTATATACTCCGGAGGCTGTATCGTGCTAACACACTGAAATTTCTCCAAAAATGACAAAAATATCGTTCTTAAAGTACTATATTATCTGTTTTACTGGCTCTAGTGAGCTGAAAATCAATATAATTCATCTGTGAGAGGTCCTGAATATTACTAAATCATATAATTTGTGACTTGTTGCACTCCGGAGACTGTATTGTGCTAACAAAGCATGTAACGAAAAGTGGCCGACGACAACGACATACACACAGGATTTTTTTTCTAAAAACCTTTTTGTCGTGTTGTTCTTGATTAAAAACCTATAATTTTTTTTCCAAAATTCCAACTTTTCTGGGGTAAACCAATACTTTTCTCGCATATTAGATAGGTAGTAATATCCACAAGCTCCAATTGAATAAAGATGTTTTTAGATTGAACTACCTCTTCAAATCCTTTTCACGTTTTTGAATAGTTATATTTATACCATTTTCTCAAAAATTCACTAGGTATAGTTCCGGAAATCAATATCAAATGTCATTCATATATATTGTAGGAACGATTTTCTCCCTTCTATTGCCATATCAGCTTCAGGTGAGAATCACTCTCATGATCTTCTCTGATCCTGGTGGGTGATCATTCTTCGTTAACTACTGTAATACTTGTAACTGCAGCTTTCTTAAATACCTTAGGGCTAATTACTGGTGGAATGAGGAAAAAGAGCAGCTATGGACGGAGTGTGAGAAAGAACGAAGACGGATTCTGAAGGGGAGAGGAAAAGGGGGTTACAAGGAGAAGAAGAAGGAGCTGGAGCGTAAGCTGGAGAGGGCAAAAATAGGGAAATGGGTAGAGTTACTGGGGAAATTGGAAAAAAAAATCAATGGGAAAAGGCGTATGAGAACGCGGTGAAAAGATGGGGGAAATAGGAACGAGGTGCTGGAGGAAGATTGGGAAAAGGATATTATAGGGAAGCTGTTTACAGGGGCTCTTGGATTACCCCATAAATCAAGGAGAAAAATCTCTCTCCAACGTTCTCTCACTTGAATTACCCCATAAATCAAGGAAAAAAATCCCTTTACAACGCTCTCTCACTTAAATTACCCCATGCATCAAAGAGAAAAAACGGAGTGAATGATTCGGGAAGTCGAGGAAACTAGAGAGGTAGGGAAAAAGAGGGGGATTAGGTCAGTACAGAAATGAGAAGTAGAGAAACATTAAAGTGAGGAAAGCACCAGGGATAGACGGCCTGAGTGGTGAAGGGGCTTTTGAATGACATTATGAATATTTCTGGGAATTATTTAACAGTGTGCTGAGAGGGGAACATTTCCCGGAAATATGGACGGTGGCCAAGATGATACTAGTGGGAATACTGGTAAAGAAGGTGAGCGGGCGGGGGACTACAGGCCCATGAGCCTGCTGAGTGGTATGGGTTAATTGTTCTAGGGGATAATAAAGGATAGGATTGAGCAAGATGTTGGTAGGAATGGGGGTATTAGGGAAAACCAGCACGGGTTTATGAAGTGGAAATCATGTATGTCTGCGCTAGGCATGGTGATGGGTGTGGTGGAAAGGGCTAAGGAGAGTAGCTGAAGGAACAAAAAATTGGCCCAACTCGTGACCTTCAACTTCGGAAACGCGTTCAACAGCGTCAGTAAACGTTCGGTGTTGAGCGCATTGCTAAGGTTTGGGGTGGGGGAGGGGTTGGTCAGTCTAATAGAGGATTATTTTACGGGCCGGGTGATAGTAGACTCTAGAGGAAGGAGGTATTAGATGGAGGCTAGAGTACCTCAGAGCTCGGTTCTGGGACCGAGGCTCTGAAAGTGTGTCTTCGATGAGGTTTCTGGGATGGTATGTGAAGAGGGGTATGAGATTACGGTGTTTGGTATGTACGGCAAAGGAGGATGCGGATATAGAAAGAAAGGCGGAGATGATGTGTAGGAAAGAGGGTGGGGATTCTAGTAAAGGAATGGAGCAAGACGAGTGAAGTGGGGGTGATGGTGAAGGGTAGGAGATTTCGGAGGATTCGGTGAAATACCTAGGGGTGTGGTTGGATAATCAACTAGCCTTCAAAACGCATATGGCTAAGAAGGCACAGAAGGCGTTAGTGTGGGCAGCATGCCTGAGAAGATTGCTCTGTAACGTGAAAGGGCAGGGAAAGTGGGAGAGAAGGGTAAATGGTAGGACAATAGAGCAGAGTATGCTGTATGGTGCGTAAGTGTGGGGTGAAAGAGTGTGAGTGTATGCGAGGGTTAGGCCACTCCTGCGGTTGCTGGGAGGGATTATCCTTCTGGGAATGAACGTAATGAATCTACATGGTTTCCAGCTGGACTTTTGAAACAGAACCGTTAAAGTGGGTTCCGAGGAAGTATTATTCCATCCATATGAAGGTAGAGGGTTGTTGGCAGCTGAAAAGGAAGCAACCGTTTTACCTGCATGAAGCGAAACCATGATATAAACACGGCTACAGGGAATCATGGAGGAAGGTACACCGGTTATGATGGAGCCAAGGAACCACGACTAAGAGGTTGGCAAAGGAGTACTAATAGGGAATGGATTGGTTACATCGGCGAAAGATATCCCAGTACACGTGATGAACGTGAATTATTACCCAGTTACCATCAAGAAGGAAACCAGTTCCTGCGTACCAGTGTGGTCTATAATTCATCAAACAAAGACCACTGACAATTCTAATGCCAGTTTCGAACAGATGTTATTAATAGCTGGTCAATCCTCGAATCGAGATGAAAAAAAGAAAATTTCACAGTGTTGTCTAAGAAATCCAGAACTAGTAAATACAACAATGCTTATAATGCTAATAATGAAAACAAGATCAACAAATAATCGCATATTCAAATGTCCCAAAAATCTGAGAAATCTACTAATATTTCCATACATCATGATCCAGTATGAAATAACACACTTTCTGTGAGATTGGAACAGTTGTTTTTAGAAGCAGATCTCTTCTGAAGTCTAATTCATGATTATCCCATGAGAAATTTTAACTCGAAGGCCTGTAATTCTTATTCACTCCCACATTTTCCACAAAGTGGAATATACATAAAAATATCCGCACTTAATTTCTGATTGAAAGGCACATCAATGGAATTTGATTTTTTTCATCTACCCACTGATAATACAATTGAAGCTCTGTTCCAGTGGCCATATTAAAATACACCATTCAAATGACAACAGGAAATGTGGAATAGTCATACCTGAGACATATGTAACGACTCACATCCTAGTCACATCCTAGACACACATCCTTACTGCGTCGAAAAGTCAACACCTAGAGAAATATATGATTGAATCCTCAAAAGTTATGGAATAAGAACAAGCCTACAAATTTAACGTCAAAGTTATTGAGTTCTGAAGTAAATCGAAAAATCTATAAGGCGTTGGATTCTGCTGAATCCCGCCACTATAAATCACCAGATAAGCTAAGAACGTATGTGTAGGCTTCGCGGACTCTTACATAAATACATAAAAAACTAGAAAATGCTTATTTTGTAGCAAAATAACTTATCATTTTTGCATTACGATGAAGCAGCAGCTTCTCTATTTGTTCCCAATTTTTAGACCACAACGTCTATAAGACTTGTTTTCCCACAATGGAGACGGTAGGTAGTCACATAGCTAACAGGGTGTACCTGAAGAGCCAGAATAGATATTTTTGTATCGATAAACATTTTCCAATAAATATGAGTTAGCTCATTTTTTGAACACACCACATATATACAGAAAGATACATCATGCAATCAATTATTCTATTGTGAGCTCTATTTTACCAAAAATTTATTGGTGAAATAGAATGACAGTTTAAATTTTCACATTTTCAATTCAATCATTCTCCAAAATACACATCATCAAAGCTGATACTGGTATTTTTGTACCCCATTTTAGTTAGCACTACTTTGCTATCTTCCATTTGCATCAATAATGACTGTAAAATGCAACGCACAAGTACACTTTTATGGAAACTAACTTTATCGTTTTCAGGCAAAGTAATCACTTTATCGAGGAACGAATTTTCTCTGCCGAGTTTCCGCTCCCAAAAATTTACATAAACATACACATATTAACAAAAGACAATATCCTTTTCTTTTCGCGCCATATGTATGAAAAATATGATAATTTATAATATTCGATTAGCTCAATTTTTAACCGACTCGCGAGAACTTACATCCCAAATCCACTTCATTAAAGACGCCTAAGGTCCTGATCAAGTAACGTTCATAGTACGATCTACTAGCTTCACTCAAAAAATACGAATGCATTCCGTAAGAACATGAAAACTTGGTGAAAGATTTGATATTTCTAAGTAATAAACTTTTGTTGTCTTCAAAATACTTCCAAAGTTACGCTGCTATTTCCAACATATGAAGGCGAGAATGTGTTGTTTTGTTTGCGCTATTCAAACTTCCAGTTGCCTGCATATTGCAGAAGTTTTCGCAAGTAGCCGCAAGGTGTTGTGAAATTACCGTAGATCTTAAATCCAAAGTTGGGGTACTTTAGAGCTAGCCATATACTTCTTTCATTTTGTTTTCGGTTACATTCACGCTAACCCGTTTCTAATATGGATTAGAGGAAGTAAACAAAAAGGTGAGCGTTTCAACATTCTGCACGCTTAATCTTTCGAGTCAGTTTGTTAGAGAGTACATACGAAAAAGAGGATTAAGTATAATACAGGGGATTATTTTGTTTGTTTTTGGAACTTTAATTGGATATACTAATATACCTTGAAATGTGAGTTTGTTAGAGAGAATATCATTGTCTTTGTCGGTTTCAATTGTATTCTCTCAAATAATGGTTGTTTAATATCTTTTTTACGAAGGTATATTTACACTCAAATGAAAACTAATTTAATTCTCTCCCTTCGGGATAGGGTGAGAAAATTATCTCATCCAGATTTCCTAAATAATGATCTAATTGCATTGAAAAACATTTTATTTCAAAACTCATACCCTCGAAGTATGATAAACAAATTTTTAAACAACACTCCGACAATTTTTATTAAAAATAAAGATGTTGTATCTGATTCAGCCCACAGTACAGATTTGTATTTTGGTTCACTACCATACATACCTGGTTTAACACCTGACCTGCTTAAAGTTCTGAATGGTTCAACTACTGTTAAGGTTGCAACCTATAATTTATTTACTATTAACAACCTTTACACTAAGGTCACGTCAAGGTTGTGCTCAGGGGAGATGTCTAATCTAGTTTACAGCATTCCTTGCAACAAATGTGATCAAATTCAGATAAGCCAGACTTCTAGATGTTTATCTGGAAGACTGACTTCACATAAGAGCGACTGTAATACTGGAAAGTTGTCTTGTTCTTTGGCGGAACACGTTATTGTTGGTAAACATACTATGAGTTTTGATAATACTAAAATACTTGCAAGGGAGAAAAATTACAATAAGAGACTTTGTCTTGAGATGTGTCACATACATAGAAATTAAATAACTGTCTAAACAAAAAGTCTGATCTTGATGGACTTAGCAAAATCTATACCTATCTATTAACTTTGTAGTATAACTAAGTTATTTCATTTCTTGACTTCAACATTTATATATCACCCTGTATATTATTTTACAACACCAATTCATATCATCACTGTATGAATATATTCGATATCTAATCTGCTGATAATATCATTAGAAGAATTGGTCTTGGTCTTCTTTTTGTTTCGTGACAAAAACCAATAATTACTAACTTTGAAATAGATACCTTTCTCCCTTGGTATATCGTTTTCAATATTCAGTCTGACTGTATTTTAATTGTTGTGTTAGTTCAAAGTTTTTACATTTCTACATGATATTGTAGATATGATCATTTTAAATGTTTAGACTGTCAGAAAATTATTTTTATCTCGATTTTTGTTAATTAATTTCATGCTCCTGTTAAAACTCTTGTGATGTTCTTGATGGATAATTTTCAAAACTTATTTTGGTGAGTCAATTGTGTTTTTTTCAAATATTTGTTCAGCTTTATTAATTTTAGAATTTTTTTATTCTTTTGTAGATGTTCTGATGAAGGAAATAAACAATTTCCGAAAGCTTAACTAGTCAAAAAATAGTTTTCTTTTGATCAGCCCTATATTGACCGCATCCCTACTAGATTGTTTGCAGTTTTATGTTCAACGGTCACTACCCTTCAGTTTTTATATATATATATATATATATATATATATATATATATATATATATATATATATATATATATATATATATATATATATATCCTATATTCGTGTTTTTTGTTAAGCAAGAATGTTTATGTAATGTTTTTCTTATGTATTCAAAAGCTATTATTACGATGGGTGGGATAAATTTATATACACGGTATGTCTGCTCCCTTAATTTATCAATTCACTCAACTATTCACTAATTTATATTGGATACACATATTCACTCACACTAATTTATTTAGACTCTTCACTACTATTTATTTACTTAGACAGAATTTATATAAATACTTCACACCATTTACTTCTCACTATTTATCTCACGAGATTAAATTATAAACCAAGTCTCCCGCTGGTAAGTAGGTTCCCGATTGCGGCTAACAAAAGCAATCGACTCTCCTGGAAGTCTCTAGATAAGACTAGTCACATAAAGTAATGGTTAAGAGTTCGAAGAAATCCCTTGCGCCTTCGCCAAAATTTCAACTTCCGTACATAGCTTAAAAAGAGTTGAATTCAGGGACTACACCAGTGTGCGATTTTGTAACATTACCCCTGCCTCAAAAACAAGCTCCTTCTGGAACTTCTGTGTAGCCAGGACTGGGTATTTAAATCAGCAACTGGACCCATGTCTGCACTTTCCGGTCGTATGGAAATAACAGGGCACCGTCTTCAACGGGTACCGATAACGAGGCGTATCGCTTCAAATTAATATGTGGACACCTGTATCTTGTAAGATCACCTCTATCATATTCCTGATGATTCGCCAATCCAACTTGTTGCTCTGTGGATGCAACGCTGTTGGCAAGGTCTTCTTCATTCTCAGCTTGTTACCAATTTCCTGGAATACTTGGCTCTCGAAATTTCTGGACTGATAAACACTTTCACCAATACAACCGCGACAGTTGTGGCCGCTTGATTCGGGATCGTCGGAGCTGTTCATCCAATAAAATCTGTCACGGACTCGCTGAAAAGTTTTATTCAATCTCAGATGACCTCCCGATGGACCGTCTTGTAACTTTCTCAGTACCTCTGCTACTATCGTTCTCGGGATAACTATTTGTTTATTCATCTCGGAACCATCATGGTTCTCAAGGTATCTTTTCAACAGCCCGTCTTCTAGGACAGGGGAGTCTAACTGAGCCCAATATGCCTTAAGTGTCGGTGGTGAAAATCTTGATACCTCTTGCCAGATAGGTCGCCCATTTTCTTCCTTCCATTGCTGAATCGTCTTTACTTGAGGATCATTCTCCTGATCTTCTCTGATCCTGGTGTGTGACCATTCTTAAGTGACTACTGTCGTTCTTGGAACTGCAGGTTCCCTAGATTCCGCCTTGTTGCAGTGGTTGGACACGGCCGTCTGGACAGGGTGTCGGCATTTTGGTGATTCGCATTAGCTCGATGTTCACCCAAGTCTAATTTCCCCTGTGACTGGAATTCTTGGGTTGCAGGAGTCCTGGGATGCTCAGACGGGCAGCGTACGTGCTCTAGCTCACCCACTTCCGCCATTTGATCCTCTTCGGCTTATTTTCTGCCATCCCTTTCAATAAGTTGACGATATGGTCAAGTCTGTCATCGTCAACTTCTTCTTCCTGCATGGTCCCACTTGTATTGTACCGCTTCGTGGCTGCTTTATATTCAAGAGGTTCTTGGTTTGCAAGAGTCGTAGGACGTTTACACGAACGGCGTACTTACCCTAGCGCGCAACAATCACAGCACCTGATCTTCTTCGGATTCCTGTCTACCATACCTTTCAACAAGTTGACAATCTGGTCAATTCTATAATCGTCACCTTCTGCATGGTCCTACCTTCTCTGGATCCCGGAGCCATTGTGGCTGCTTCATGTTCAAGAGAAGTAGTTAATGCATCGGCCAATGTTTTGGGATGGGCTAAACGAGGCATCCTCTGCATATCGGGGTCACGCATGCCATTAATAATGGCCTGGATACCCACACATTCTATCATATTCTCTGGTGCTGATGGATAAGCGAATCGAACTAGTCGGGCAATATCCACTACAAACTCTTAAAAGGCTTCGTCACGTTGCCTGCCTTCAGTTCATCAGCTGGGATTGGTACAAATATTCTTGATGTTCGTGACCATATGTTCAACCTCTTCTTCAGCTGCGCGAAGTCATCCTTTTCTTCCAGAGGTATCGTCTGAAGTACATTTAAGGTATCTCCCCGGAGCGCGATAGTTAAGTTCACTGCTTTCTCCTTATGGGACCAACTATTCACTCTAGCGGATGCCTCAAACTCTTTTACATAATTGGTCCACGAAGTTTTTGCGTCGAACGTTGGTGCCTTGACTCGGGCGAAACTGCAAATGTCTTCCACCTTGGGAAGTATTTCTTGCTCGCAAAGTTTTATTTGTTCGGTCTTCTTTTCTTCTGCTGGCGAGTCTTGTGTTCTTGAATCTGACATAGTTCTCTCTCACTCATCGATTTTCTTGTCTATCGTTGACATTTTATTCTCAATATCCGATTTTAGAGACGGCTGCGTCAGCAGCAATGTCATTTTTTAGTGATAAGATATCGGCAGAAATGTCGATCTTCATAGCAGAAATATCGTCCTTCATAGTTGAAATCTTTTTAATCAGGATAGCAGAAATATTGCACTTCATAGTTGAAATCTGTTAGTCCATATTAGCAAATATATCGTTCTTCAAATTAGAAATATAGTTCTCCATATCAGAAATTGACGAGATCTTTATTTATATACTAACAGATGTATTTTATGGTTTTCACAGAACTACAATTAATATGAGTCCCGAATGTATGGGATAGAACGGGGTTGTAAGGCACTATCCATAGGTTGTCAACTTCAAGTATGTTGAGCTTGAACATTCTTCCACCGTCTTACTTGCATTTGA
Organism: Galeruca laticollis; assembly: GCA_963921935.1. Taxonomy (NCBI): domain Eukaryota; kingdom Metazoa; phylum Arthropoda; class Insecta; order Coleoptera; family Chrysomelidae; genus Galeruca; species Galeruca laticollis. The sequence continues at coordinate 260,093,961 of OY998175.1, forward strand.
GTTTCTCTTAAAAATACCTTGGGGTATAATTTTGTATACTTACCATCAACAATACAGGGTGAATTTGAATTGAAAAACCGAGATAGACCGTGAGCCATGGATGTCTTGATAACTTGATAAAGGTCTGGATCAAGTAACTTAGAGCAGATAATATGGTCAATAGACTCTTATCTTATTTTCTGTTATAAACAAAATACAATATGAACATGATATAACGAGAAAACGTTAAACCTCAGTGCTCGCTATAGATGTGCGGGTTATCTCCCGTAGTACAACCCGTGCTCGCCAGTCGACTAGCTTCGAGTCGAAGAAGGGGTGGATTCTTAAAAATTTAATAGTTACTAAAAAGGGCACCAGAGAAGTTTTGGCTAGCACCCAAGACTTCTTAAGTTAGCGCACAACTCCTCAGTGGGTTAACAGCACTACTTACACACTCCGAAAGGTTAAACTGATAGGAAAGTTATCACTAAAGAAAAATAAAAGTCAGCAAATACCCCCTGATTGAAGTTTATCAATCTCTTGGACCCTATGTCTCTTTTCAAAAGTATATCACAAAGTCTACTAAAAAAAGTAACACTATTAATACCTGAACACAGCTGAAGGCTGTAGATTCAGCATGCAGTTAAGCTGAAGACCGAAATCGGCATAAAAAAAGCTTAATTCGCAAAATAATTTACTAGCTACAAACGAAACTGTTACAGGAAACGAACAAATGGTTCATGTACAATTTACATGGGTTCACACTTCCGCAATTTATACGAATATAAATATATAAATGCCCATGCAAAAATAAATTAAATAAGCCGGCGAGCTTAACAATGCGCAAAAATAAATTGAAATTATTGAGGTGCAAAATTATTTACATAAAAGAACAAAAGAAACATCAAGCCAGAAAAATTATTTAAATTAACGCATCACCCAGGTACGTACCGTGGTATACCTGGCGTTCAAGCCTACAATCCAGTATTTACGAAGTTCTTACAAAATTTTGTACAGAAAAAATAATGCTTAATTACCGCAACATTCAAGGAGAAATAGCCAATTCGATAGTTTAAAAGGTTATTATCAAATTTGTTCAGAAATACTTAATGCAATGCTTAAAAAGAGAGCTACAAAATACTTTACAAAAAGTTAATTACCTAATGCAAGAAATAGGCATATAAAATACCATACATTAAAAATCTCGTGAAATTTTGGCAAATATTGATGAATTGAGAATGTATCAACTTATAAAATTAATGAATAAAATGACAGTTACGAGGGATCCTCCTCCCTCAGAACAGCAATTGAAGTCGCCGCTTCTAAACGTCCCAGCCCTCCTGATTACTATTTCCGGTAGGTGGTCCTCAATCAGAGAATAAAACCATAGATAAATATAAAAATCCCCCTTGATAACAGGTCCTACTGGCCTGGTCGTCAGTCGGGAATTACCCACGTGAATGGGGAAAAATGTCGATTATCTCGAACGTGATGGCTACCAGAGCACACAGGAATATATTTGATTCCGTTATCGTTCGCTTCGACGACCCATGGAGGACTACTTGATAGTTATCGAAACGGTCCGTCGTAGTCCGCTGTCGACAGGTTTGCCAAATTATATTTTAGGCGGACGGGCGGGCGTTACAATGAGGGAGTCCACGTTTATGCCATTTTATGGAGTACATGTTGTAACGCCCTTGCGTCGTTACTTATCGGATTGGCGCCTTAATTACAGGTGACGGGTTGCCTCGGGCGCCAGTTTATTAAAGTGGTATGCTCCACTCGCTTCGGACAGCGTCAGTGAAGAATTAAAATACCCCAGGGGTCACTTATGGTGGTGACACGAGTGTTGCGGACGGTCCGGCAGATTTTACTTGCCTCCCCGGGTATGTAACCTGGGTATTAGCTTACCTATTTGCGGAGGTTTAGTGGTAGTTGGAGTTGGAGAGGAGAGAAACCAAAAGTTACTTATTTACGAAGAGTCTTTATTACATAAAGAGCGGAGAAGTTATTCAACTAAACTAAATGGCTCGTCCTCTAATTCGGGTAGGCGGGGCAAAAGCATTAGTACTAACTACGGTTCAAACGGTCTCCTACGGTAAACAACTACGGTAGATTAGATTAGATTAGATTTTAACGAGGTTACAGTGCACTGAAACCAAAGGTTCATTGTGCCCCCCCTATCAGAGTTGTTCTCGCTACTACTACAGCTCGTCTTCCAGTTCCAAGGTTCTAATGAACTCTAGTATTTGGGACGGCTTCAACGAGGTTAGGCCCTCACTCTTACAAGTTTCTTGTCCGAAGCATTTCTTGCGATGGCTTGCAATGGCGAGGCATTCCAGAACTAGGTAATCAGGAGTTTCATCCTCCTCCCCACAGAATCTACACTCGTCAATCTCTGCTAGACCTATTCTCATTAAGTGCTTCCTAAGGGGACAGTGTCCTGTAAGGAATCGCGTGAGGAGATGTAGCTTATCTTTACTGAGGTCCAAATATTTTTAGGATCTAGCAGTGTCGAAGTTCCCCAGGAACTTTTTGGAATGTTCCAACCCGGGAAGGTACCGCCAGAGTGCTTCTCTCTCGGTTTCCTCTTTATTCCGAAACTTTTTCTTGTAGGAGCATTTTGCAACACCACAGAAAGGCTCTGGGCCAAAAACGGGCATTTGTGCTCTTTTCCTGGTAAGTGTATTGGCCTCTTCATTTCCCGTGATTCCCGAGTGGCCAGGAACCCAGACTAAAGAGACCCTGTTATTCTTGCCTAATTTATCAAGTTTTCTTCGGCACTCTCATGCCAACTTTGAGTCAATGACGAGGGAGCTCAATGCTTTGATAGCTGCTTGACTATCAGTATGGATCGACCTGTCACATTTCTGATAGTTTCGTTCTAGGTTCACGCATCTTTCGATCGCAGATATTTCTGCCTAAAAGACGCTCTTGAAGGAGCCTAACGATAATGAGTATCTGGTGCCAGGCCCAAATACTCCAGCGCCTGCTCCAATGGTGGTTTTTGAACCATGCGTATACCATCTAATGGTGTTTTCTTTGACAGTTTGTGTGGTGTTTTCCCTTTCCCAGTCTCTTCTCGTATTTAGCATCGTGGTGAGATTCTTTTCGATGCTGACTTTCCTTATCTTTTCGTCACTGGGAAGATTCGCTAATGAGATGTATCTTGTCAGGGAAGACCAAGCTCCCTGATTTTTTATACTCTCATTGCCTGAACCTTCCTTAGATATTCTAAGAATTGCCTCTTGGGCAGATCTTTCTATCACCATATGTAGACGTGTGGGATCTGTAATTATTTCAACTGCCCTAGTTGGACACGTTGTCATAGCTACAGTGATGCACACAGAGGCAAGCCTTTGAACTTTGGCGAGGGTCTTCCTCGTGCTGTACTGCCTTGCTTTTGTGTGCCAAACTATTGCCCCATACGTAATTGCTGGTCTCACAATCATGGCGTACATCCATCGCAGTATTTTTGGGTTACAGCCCCACCTCTCCCCAGCTAGATTCCTGCACACCATCAAAGCTCTTATTGCTTTACTAGCAGTTATTTGAACATGCTTATTCCACAGAATCTCACTGTCTAGGGTTATCTCTAGATATTTAACCTCTGATATCCATTCAATGATTTCCCCGTTTAAGGATATGGGTTTCGTGGCTGGAAGTGTTCTTTTCCGGGAAAATTGAATTACTATGGTCTTGCTTGGGTTAATATTTAGCCCCACTGACCAGCACCATTGCTCAATGATTCTGAGGCCTTTTTGTAATAAATCACACAAGGTACTCTTGAACTTGCCTCTGACTATTAAAACAATTTCATAGGCGTAGCCCATACATTCGAAGCCAAGCTCCGTTAGACTGTAGAGCAACACATCTACTATAAGGCTCCATAGAAGGGGAGATATCACTCCCCCTTGAGGTGTACTGCGAGTGGCTTTAACTGAGGTGGTTTGATTCCTCACCTGTGTCTCAGCTATTCTTGTTGTCAACAACTCATACATCCATTTTACAATGGTTTCATTCACTCCTCGCCTTTTTAGTGCTTCTTTGACAGACACATGAGTTGTGTTGTCAAAGGCCCCTGATATATCCAGGAATGCGCACATTCCGATTTCTTTGTTATTCAGAAGTCTCTGGATGACTTTGGTCAGCTGATACAGAGCCGTCTCAGTTGATCGACCCGCTCTGTAGGCATGCTGACGTTCATGAAGTGGTATATTCTCCAGATTCTCTGTTCTTATGTAGTTATCCACTACTTTCCCTATCGATTTGAGTAGAAACGATGTTAGTCAGATGGGTCCAGAAGATCTTTTTTCCCTATTTTTGGTATGAAGGTTACCCTTGCCCTTCTCCATTTCCTAGGTATTAGACCCACTGCTAGACTGCTTCTTGCAATCTTCAGCAGGTGATGAAGAATCTCCTCTATCTCTTGCTGTAGGAGTGCTGGAAATATTCCATCCACTCCTGGTGATTTATATGGTTGAAAGGTACTTATGGCCCATTCCAACCGTTGTCTGGTAAATATTTTCTTAGCAATGTCCCAATCTTCCCTGCGGGATTTTTTGGTGTAGTTCATTGCTATTTCGGTGCTTGTTGCTGGTTCACTACCTGGAACGTGGGTTCTTAGAAGAAGAATCGATCGTTACTCTTCACCTTCCGTGTATGATCCGTCTGGCTTTTTCAGCGACATTGTGGGGTTAGTTTCCCCATTTGCCATGACCTTTTTTAGACTGGCCGCTGTGTGAGTGGACGTGATCTTTTCGCAGAAGTCTTGAAAATTGAGCCTTTTGGCCTTCCTGATCTCTTTATTGTACTGAGTAAACTTCTCAGTGTACCTCTGCCAATTGCCGTCACGTTTGGCTCTATTAAAGATCCGACGGACATTTTTTCAAAGGTTTGACAGGTTATCATTTCACCAAGGAGCATCCTTTTCTGAACAAGCTTTGGAGAGTGGGCAACTAGGATGAAAAGCTTCCATTATTTCCACAGTGATATGTTCGACTCTTTGTTCCAGGTCGTAGTGCGGGTGATTTACCCCATTCAATTCGACGTATTCCAAATTGTCCTTCAGATTGGTCATGTAAAGAGACCAATCAGTATTTCAAGGATTTTGGATTGTAGGAATCGAGGTGGTATTTCCCTCTATCCTAAATTCGATGATCCTATGGTCGGAAAGTAATGGCTCGCTCATCACCCTCCAATCTTTTACATTTTTCCTAGCAGCAACATTAACAATTTATCGTTACGCTCAGGACCTCTTCTCTTGCTCTCGTGACAAAAGTGGGGAATGTCCCCACGTTTAAGGTCTCAAGATTATTTGCTAAGAGATATTCTAATAAACACTCACCTTTTGCGTTGTTATTGGTGCTTCCCCACACGGTATTGTGTGCGTTGGCATCACCACCAGTTATATTTGACAGCCGTCTGCCATAGCATTGTCTCACTAGCTCTTGTACCTCTACTGGCGGTGTCATCGGCCCGTCTCCAGCGAAGTAGGCAGAGGCAATGACGATGTCTAGGTCGATACTTCCAATGTTGAGGTGAACCACGATTGAAACAAGGTCTCGTGACACGTATTCTTAAACACAAATATATTTTATGTTTTTTCTTATGGTTACACAGGCACGCAGAGATATTTGCCTTTGATCATAAATCAATTTAGAATTCTTACATGCCAAACCTTTGATTTGGCCTCCTTTGTTGATCCATGGTTTTTGGATCAGTACAATATCCAGTTGTAGTCTAGCGAACAACCTTGGAATCACGGCGGAAGCTTCCTTCGCGTGATGCAGGTTAATCTGAGCTACATCCGTGAACGTAATGGTGAATTATTATGGATGAGAGAGGCCGAGTTACTCAGCCTCTATTCATCCCTCTCCTTTCTCTCTCCCTGACCCTCCTCGACCACCATGGCAGTATCTTCCTCGGTAATCGAGCTGGTTTATTGACCTCGAGTCAGACTCTCGACGCCCAGGCTGCCTTGCCCGGCTTCCCGGGATGCAGAGGCAGTCTCCGCAGTCCCAGTCATCTCAGCAGAGCCGGAGAAGATCTCGGGCTAACCCAAGGTCAAGCTTTCGCCTTGTAATCTCTTTCCAGAGGTTCCGCATGTGGGTGGAGGGTATCTCCATGTCCTTTGGATCCTCCGCGGAATTCTTCTCTTTTCCCAGCCCCGAGACAGGGATAAACCCAAAACGGAAGTTTAGCGCGAATTAACTGCTTCAAGCATCAAATTCTATTTTCAAAAACTTCATTTTCAAGTTACAAATATATTCTCTGACAATTATTACGTTTACTTCAAATTCAAATTAACAACAATAACAAAAAACTCTTTACAACTGTTTTTATGTCCTCGGTTCCGCACTCTGCTGACTTGGCGTTTACACTGCGTGGTCATCAGGATGCGTTGAGGTAATTCCCCCTCCCCCGAAGCTCCAACTCATGAGGGTAGACGAGGGAGTTGGACTACTGGAACTTGTGTACTTGAACTGGAATCTGGATTATCCCTTGGGCGGAATTTCTTGTAGATTATAGTGGCTATTACTCCAATTATCAGGGTATACAATAATATTGTCCAAACACTAGGAGTATAGGAAACTTCGTTGTTGAACTGAGTTTGTTCTAGTGACAGATGACGTATAGCTTCTGAGTAGTGTTCAAGGCTTATATCTTCTAAGTTTATTTCTGATGTTAATGTTGGTAACGTATCATTCTCCAAACTTATTTCTGGAAATAATGTTGGTTGTCCTTGAATAACACTTTCTTTGTTTATTATGGTATCAGTTTAGATTTTACATCCTAAGGGAACTTCCATAATATAAGTACCCTTGAGTTGTTTTACTTCATGCTGATCTTGACAGTCAAACGTAATACTCTTTTTTTTCTGGGATTATAGTTAACCAATTATTTGTGTCTCCTAGATGGTGGAACCTTGATTCTGTGAGGGTGATGAGGAATTGTTTGCATTCTGACGCGTCTGCTGCGTTGAAAATCTTCACTTCACAAGGTGGATGCGATTGTAATTCCTTGGGCGTCTGATTCTCACATAAGTAGTATTGAGGCAAAACTTCGGTGCATAGGTCATTACGAAGGATGTAGTGCAATTTATTTTTTATCAAGTAATTATTTTCGGTAATTTTAACCTTGAACTGACTCTTGTATGGAATCGGAGTCGAATACAAACGGTATATTTCAAAATTATCTATGTACATTATTGGTAAATGAAGGATATAAACTAATTTATTATTATAAATGTAACACTGAATTTTCATGATACTTTCATATCGTGAAATGTTTTCCAAAGAAACATCAAATGGTAGCTGTGAACTTGGTATTTGTTTTCCTATCGCTTTTAGTTCTGTATACAAGTCTGTAGATTTAATTATACTGGGATGCATTACTTTTATTTTTGCAAAGGTTAAAGAAGTCTCTATATCTTGAAGTGTGGAATGAATAATTTCGAACATATTTATAATTTGATTAATAATATCTTTAATGGAAATCAAGTTCTCTCTATCATCTACGGAGTTAACCATTCTGATAACTTCATATATTTTGGTTTCCAATAGTTTCTCATTATGTTTAATTTTCTCAATTGTCTGGTTAAAATTTGTGATAGTGTTGATTGAAAGTGAAATTTGAGATTTTAATGTCGAGGCAATCCTCTCTTGATTTTTTTGTAAATTATTAATTAAATTTTCATATCTTTCACCATCTTCTGCATCTAGATTACCTGATATTGATTTGAAGATTGAACCTAAGCCATTAATTAGACCCCTTCTTACTCGTTTTTTATGTGGTAGTATATTTGAAATTTTATATTCCACCTTTTCTTCAATATATTCTAATACTTTCATATCGTTTGAAACGTCCCAAGAATAGTTTTTGTTTGTGCATACTACTTTTATTATATATCGTGATTTTCGCTGTAGTTTTTCAATTTCCGAGATAATTGAGGTTAAATCGTAATAATGTATCATCTTATAGGAATATTCTCCTATTCTAGCGGTTCCTAACCTAAGTGGTATTAATCCTAAATTATTGTCCAATGGGTTTATCTTCATTTGTTCCCGAAGCCCGAGCGTAATGGGAAACCTGTAAAAATTTTTAAAATAAGTATGTTTTCTTTCGCGGTCTCTTGAGATTGTCCATATGGACCTTCTCACCACGATCTGTACTCACTGTTTTTCTTTGTTCATTTATATCAATTATTTCTGTTGATTTCAAAAATTTATTCGCAGTTTTAGGTCGCCGATTATCTTTTATATAAGTTTTATCACCGATTTTAAAAGAATCTGGTGTGTCTCTATTCTCATTAATTTTTTGAATTACGTTTTGCTTTTGTCTGGCCAAAGCTTCATTAATTTTAGAATACAATTCGCGAGTTATTTCTTTATGTTCGTTTATAAAATTACTTGTTAAAATCATATCCATATTTAAATCAAATGGATTTTCGGCATCTAAATGACCGTTAATTATGTCTATCGGTTTGAATTTGATTGATGAGTGTATGGTGTGATTATATGATAAAATAACATATTTCATTTTAACTTGTATGGGGGTTTTCAAAAACCCTCTGGTATTAAGTAATCTGATATGTTCGTTAAATGTGGAATGAACTCTTTCTACAGGCTGATTAGATTGGGGGTGATTTGGGGAACAAAAATGGATTTTTATGTTATGTAGAGCTAACAATTCAGAGATTACCGAGTTTTTGAATTCTGTACCATTATCCGTAATTATCTGTTTAGGGACACCATGATGAGAGAAGAAGGTCACCAGGTGATTCGTTATATCTGTTGAATTTACTGAATTTAGATGATAAGCTTGAGCATACTTAGAAAATGTGTCGATTATAGTGAGAAATTTAGCTTTTTCTATTGTATATGTATCCATATGAATTATTTCGAATGTTTTATTCGCTGTGGGTGTAATATTCTTTTGCATTTTAATAGGGTTCCTTTCATATTTGCATTGTTGGCAAATTTCACAATTATTCATATAAGTTTGAATAGATTGTTTTAAATTCGGCCAATAATAAATCTTTTTGATTCTATTAAGTGTTTCGTCGATTCACCTATGGTTGCTTTTTGATTCGTGATAGGTTTGTATTATTTCGGCTATTTCGGCTTTACTAGTTACATCTATTAACCTTTCTGTACATCTACGAAATTTTAATGACGGCCACTTAAAATTTTTTCTTACAACTTCGCAGAACGGTTCAAACATTTCCGTTTTTACAAAATACAAGTAATATGATACTCCGGGGGCAATATATTCTTTTATGAAATTAATTATATCGTTTTCGAAATTATTGTCTGAAATTTGTAACGTTATTCTCTGCTTATTTTCAAATAACTTCGTATTTATTGGTTTTGATGGTGAGTGATAAACAGATTGTATAATTATTTGGTTTTGACCATGATTAACAGGTGTTTCGCTGATAGGAATGCCAAGTACGGGATTTTCCTCCGCATTTGAGTGAATAGTTTGTCCTTCATTTTCTTGTTCTATGTCAGACTCTGGGTGAACTATGAGTGAAATATTGTCCAGGTCCAGACTAGGAGATTTTGACATGGTAACAGTTATCGGTTTAAAAATATCTTCAATATCCGGTGTAATTAATTCGTCTCTGTTATTTTCAACTTCTTCTGTGATTATATCTATTTCGTCCCAAATGTCGCTTTGTGTTTCTTTTGCGTGAATTTCAATTCGGCTCAGATTGTCGGCATGAGCTATTAATGATCCCAACCGATAAATTATAGTGTAGTCGTATTCTTCAAGTTTAATTCTCCACCTTAAGAGTTTTGAATTGGGATCTTTTAACGAAAACAACCATTGTAATGGTTTGTGGTCAGTTATTATGAAAAATCTACGTCCATATAAATATGGCCTGAAATATTCAGTAGCCCAAACAATACACAACAATTCTCTTTCAATCGTAGAGTAATTCCTTCCAGAATCATTTAACGTTCTCGATGCATATGCGACCGGTAAGTCTTTACCGATTTGTCCCTGTGATAGGACAGCTCCCAATGCTACATTACTGGCGTCGGTTGTTAAATTGAACGGTTTTGAGAAGTCAGGGTATTGTAATATAGGCTCGTTCGTCAGTAACTGTTTACAAGTTTCAAAACTATTTAAAAATTCTGCATTATGCTCAATTTTTGCACCCTTTTTTAGACACTGAGTCAATGGTTTAGTTATTTTTGCGAAATTATTTATAAATCGTCTATAATAACCCACTAAACCAAGAAATCCTTTTATTTGTTTTGTAGTTTTTGGTAACGGGTATTCTTTTATTGCCTTAATTTTGTCCGGGTTAGGTCGAACACCTTCCGGAGTTACGACGTGTCCAAGATAGGCCACTTCCTTACTCAAAAATTCAGATTTGTTTAGTTGTATTTTAAAGTTGGCTTCTCTTAATCTTTCAAATACGGCCTTAAGTCTTTCTAGATGTTCTTGAAGTGACGTGGAAAAAATTATAATGTCATCAAGGTAGACTAGACATTTCTCATTTTGGATGCCCCTTAGTATGTTATCCATGACGCGTTGAAACGTTGATGGACCGTTTTTTAGACCGAAGGGAAGTCTCAGGAATTCCCAATGTCCTTGTTCTGTACTAAACGCCGTCTTTTCTATGTCAGCTTCATTCATTTCAATTTGGTGATATCCGCTGGCCAAATCGAGAGTAGTAAAATACTGGCATTTGCCGAGTTTATCTAATAAATCAGTTATATTTGGGAGAGGGTATTTATCGTCTATCGTCTTTTCGTTTGATTTACGATAGTCGATCACAACGCGGAATTTTTGTTTGCCAAATGCATCCTTTCGCTTCGGTACCACCCAGATATTACTCGACCATGGGCTATTGCTCGGTTTAATTATATTTTGATTGAGCATACTCTGAATTTGATTCTTTACTTCTTGTCTATAGATAAATGGATAACGATATGATTTTGAATAAATTGGCACCTCGTCCGTAGTTTTAATACAATGTTTAATTTTACTTGTAAAACTTAAAGGCACATTCTCTCTATAAAAAATATCTGAATATTTATAACATAAATTTAAAATTGCATCCTTTTCTTCTTTATTCAGATGGTCGGTCCGAATCTGAGATAAATTCAATTCGCATTTATCCGAGTCATCAAAATTATGCATGTTGAACTCTGAGATATTGTCGACATCAAATTTTTCTACTGTCAACGGTTCCGAGAAATCAAGTGTTAAGGGGCTTGTAGTGTTGTTTATTATTGTTGTAATAGCAAGGCCATTACGAGCAACCGTCAGGCATTCTGGAATTTCGCAGTTTTTTATCTTTTGATAAGGAATTACAATCTCTCCGTTTTTTATTGTAGTTTTTACTTGAATTACTTTCTCTGTACGAGGTTCTATATTAATTACATGTGTATTATTAGTGTTACTAATTTTTTGAAATTTAAGATTTATTTTTGCATGAGGTGTGATTAGACATGCATTATTAAAATCTATTGAAGCTTTCAGTAATTTGAGATTATCTAATCCTATCAAACCATCAAAAATATTATGAAACTTAGATAAATAAAATTTTAATAAGTGTTTATTTGTCAAGCGAAAAATTTCTGACGCTGGTATTTCTACACTATGTTTATGAGATGATTTTTGGAATACAGTGGATACAATAAATGGGTCATATTTAATTAATTTTGGAAATAATTTCCTAGCAATATTTGGATCTAAAAATGATTTTGTCGACCCAGAATCGACAAGAAGGTTAATGTTATATTCCGGAAAAGTTATATATGCTTATTCACTACAATCTACGTTATTTAACGAAATAGTAAGAGGTGTCAAATCTCCGGCATTGGATCGGAGGTGATATGAAAATTTTCAACTGTTTCAAGATTTTCTTCATAAGTTCTTTCATTAATTTCACTTTCCTCGCAGAAGTTTCTATTAGTATTTTCTATTTCAGTATTATATAATTCTTCGGCTATATAGTTTTGTTGCGGTCTATAGTTATCATGGTTAGGCTGTGCAAAATGATTACTTCTATTTTGATTATTAAAAGATTGATTGTTATTATTATAATTATTATTTATTCTTCCAGTATACCTTGTTGATGATGACATTGGTGTCGGTTTTGGAAATGTTCTATTTGGATTTGGTTTGAAAACATTTTCTACTGATGTATTTCGGAAAGTTCGTGCATTAGAGGAAACATTTTGGCTCGGAACATTTTGTCTAAATTGAATTGGACCTGTTGGGAATTGATTATTGTTTCTATTAAAATTCTAATTTGAAAAGAAATTTCTATTTTGTGATAAATACTGAGGGTTATTGAAATTACGATTTGGAACATTTTGTTGAAATGATCTGTTTGTTGAGTTATTTGGTTTAAATTGATTTTTATTTGTTGAATTTTGAAAATAGTGAGTATTTTCTTCCTCAGTCACAAATTGTAATGCTACAGCCAAATTTTCAGGACGCATACATCGAATTGTAGTGCCTAAAGGTTCCCTTAGTCCACAAAGAAATGTTTTGAGTGCTAGATCATTGTATAATTTTTTCTTTAAATCCCTTGAAGCTTGTATATTTTCGTGAATTTCTACATAACTGCATAATAAATTTAGTATATTTAAAATTCTATTATAGAAATTTTGGGCTTTTTCATTAGGCATTTGCCTCATTACTACAAAGTCTCTATTCAAACAAGTCTCATCCCGTTGATCTGCAAAATTTCGTCTTAAGACAGATTTCAACTGATCCCAAGTATCGACATTCTGAATATTAACTACAGTTCTTGCACTACCTACTAATTTACTTATTATAGACTGCAGCAAGTATACATTATGAAAATTATTTCGGTTTACCCTATCATAAAAATTGGTAATAAGACTATCACAAACTGATCAAAATTGATTTTAGTCATTCGGATTTCCATCGAATTGTGGAATACATTTCAAATATTCAGATTTAAAATTTTCTGCCATTATATTATTACTTTGGTTGTTGTCAATATTAGTAGTATTTGAGTTTGTATTCGTCACCGAAGAGTCAATTAAAGAGTTCTCAATAGACAAATTTTGTAAACTATTTGTTAAAATTTCAAGTATATCAGACATAAATTGCACTTACAGTAAATAAATGACTCTCAGCATTCCAATTATGAGGTAGAGGTCCGGTTCAGCAATCTTGTCTTCTCCGAAACACTGGTCCCTCGCAGAAGTGGACGATATGATTCCAATTCTCAAACTTCTTCACTTAAAGTTCACTTTTTAACGTATCCGTCGGCGTCACCACTACTGACAGTTTATACGGTTCGATATCGGGCTAATCGTCGACACGAAATTGGTTTGTTCGATACAAATCAATCCCACGATATCCTACTGACTGCGCCAATTAACTGCTTCAAGCATTGAATTCTATTCTTAAAAACTTTATTTTCAAGTTACAAATATATTCTCTGACAATTATCACGTTTACTTTAAATTCAAATTAACAACAACAACAAAAAACTCTTTACAACTGTTTTTATGTCCTCGGTTCCGCACTCTGCTGACTTGGCGTTTAAACTGCGTTGTCATCAGGATGCGTTGAGGTAATTCGCGTAACCTCCTGCTTTCAGAGCCTCCCCAGATTGGTGATCGATCCCAATTGTGAAGATAGTTCCCTGTCCCTCTTTTTTAGACTTTAGGATCTTCCAAGCCTCAGAACTGAGGTTGGAGTTCTGAACCTCGACAAGTTGAAGGATCTTCTCCAGTTTCATGTCTTGGCTTCTTGGGAAAAACACTGTTATGGTGACCGGCTTTGGGATGTGGTCTCCACTTCGAGCCACCAATTCGGGTCCTTTCCAAGAGTTCAATTTCGGCGCTGACCTCATAAGCCAGTCTGCCGATTCTTGTGACTTATAGTCCACCAGTATCATTCCACAACGGAAATGGATACCTAAGAAGTGGATTCCCTTCTCTCTGCTCTGGCACAGCTCTTCCACGAGAGTGTCTTCCAGTGTGGAGAGCTGCTTCGCTTTCAGGATGACCCCAGGATAATCCTTGGGCATTATTCCCACCCTAAAAGCTTTCTCTGTTTTGACAGCTGCTGCGTAACCAGTGGCTTGCCCGGTTACCGTTGCAGCTGTTTTTAATTTCTTGCTTTGAGGCCGCAGTGGAGGAGTAATATGCTCCGGGCCTCTCTTAAGCTTTGTCTTCCCCGTTGGTGACTCCTTCGGGGGGGTTGGGCGCTGAATTACCTGCTTCCTGACCTCTTCAGGGGATATTCCCTGATTGAGGAGTCGCAGGTATTTCCGCACCCCTGCTCCACTGAGACCTTTTCTCAGTGGGTCGTCTATGCCGCCCGGTTCTCCCGGTTTTGGGAGGTCGCACGGCATACGACCTTTGTGCCGTTTGGCCTTTTTTCCCTCTGTGAGGTGCCCGGATGAAGAGGTGGAGGTTTTCTCCACTACTTTTTTGGTGAAAGTTTTACTTCTTCTTTCCATGAGTGATCCCACGTGAAGCTATGGTCATTACGGTCTACCGCTGCAGAGCCCCGCATGCAGAGTTAAGGGGTTCAATACAATGGAGATCCCCCGGTGCTACAAGGTCGAAACCAGTGAGGACTATTCTTCTATATAGCCACGCATTCTTTGGCCTGGTTTCTCACCTTGACTTTAGGTTTTTAATGAGGTTGTCTCCTCTTGGCCCGGGCAGTAAAGCCAAGACCCCCCCCCATGCCACTGGCTCGCGAGACTTGACCACAGACAGTCAGGAGACATTGGTATAACAGGTGATTTCGAGGTCAGCTTAAAATTTCACCCAGCATCGTAACCCTGTGTGCAATCCCTTAGCCACGATACTACAGCTGGGACAGGTAAAGTTGGTCCGCGGCAGGGTATTCGAGGGCTGCCAGTTGAGTTTCTAGACACAACGAGCCCCAGGTATTCCCCTGCAGACCTCCTCCTCACACAAAATCATCTCAGAGGCCCTTCTCCTATCCGCCACCTGGAGACGCGCCAAGTTGGTACTTCACCCCCTCCACATCAATAAATATCCCGACGAATCGCGTACATATCTACTGATGTGGACCCGGAAACTACTACGTAAAGTAAAACAAAGCTTTATGCAAGCGTGAGCAAAATGGGGGGGGATGCGGTGCTTGGTTAGCGGAAGCGGGTGTGTGCCATGCAGAACTAATACGGATTGCAAGCGACCCTCTAGATCAGTCAAAGCTCTACTTTCGGGGATACGGTTCTCGGTTTCCGCAATATTGAAATCCCGGAGTCGCGACGGTCACTACTAGGATGTGACTTCTCAACTTTCTAGTGATGGTCTACGGTTTCCCTTGATCGGATGGCTGATGGCCCAAACATGGCCGCTACTAGGATGTGAGTACTCAACTCTCTAGTAGCGGACACGATCTCCCTTTACTTCCCCTGATCGGATTATACGGGCGAGAACCATACACCCTAACGTATAAAATGAAATAAAACTCATTCCGGTGGACGGTACAAATGGTTGAACGGTATTGGCTTTCTGAAAGGGAACGGGTTTGTGAGTACAATGATGTCTCTCAGATCTAATTCTCACCTGCGTATGCGGGCAAGCTAGCGAGTCTATGGATGGACTGCCGACTCTGAGAATCGTTCTGCTATGTGTTATGGCTTGTTGGGGATGCGTTGCGGGAAAGTAAGTGTCGCCGACTGTTAGTGCAGGTTGGAGAAATTATATTATATTGTACCGATGTTATTATACGGACGAAAAAATACAGTGTTCGAACGCTTTATTTAATATTATACGGGAGATTGTGCTTTTGCCCGGTCTTTGGAAATGTTACTTCATTACACATCCTTCCCACTTCGGGGAAAAAAATGTATGCCTATATATTTTTTTTCAGAAAATTTTCCTGGACTATCTATTACGGAAAAGATCCCAAAAAAAAAGGAAATCGACTACGCGGCTACCTCTTTTGCGGCCGAACCCTTTTATTGGGGGTAGGTACACCTATCACAAACTTTCGGAAATGAAAAGATGAAACTCAAAAGGAAAATAAAGTTTAATTCTTTTCGGTTCTTCGGTTGATGTCGGACCGGGGTAGGACTTCCGACTTCTAGAGAAGACGCGTCTTAAAGAGATGCTGACATCCGCAGGCGGGGCAGGCTGGATGTTGGTTCGGTAGGGGGCAGTCACATAGACGGCAGGTATCATGGCGACTCTGTTTGGCTGGTGGCGGTGCAAACGGACAGTTTCGAGATGGTATGTCCTGCAAACCGCATCGGGAAAAGAACAAGATAGGATGACTTCGGTGGCACTGGTTGCGGGTGTGTCCGGGTTGAACACATCTCCAGCACAGCTCCTTGTTGACAGGTAAGTAAACTGGACCTCGACATATCTACTTCGGTACTGGTACATGCAGTAGGCTGAAGGAATTTGTTTTCCAGAACTTGCTGTTCCATTGGTCCTGATCGGCGTGTTCCAGAAAATAGAGGTGTGTGGGGCTTCCGACATCCGCGGCTTGGTTTGCAGGGCACATGGCAGCGCTGGCGGGTGGTTTAGCCACTGATACTTCGGGGTTGGCGGCGTCACGGCGACTAGGGGTGTCTTGGCTTTCCTCCATGGCCTTCAGAAGGTCAGCGATGACGTTGTCTACGGCTGCTTTGGTTTCGGGAGTTGGATCCATGCTGGTACTCTCCTTTTATGGCTTCGAGATTCCTGAAAGGTCAACGCATATCAGTATTCTAAACAAATAAACGGTCCGACGGAGAGATACCAAATAAATGACGATTACAACGGATATCCTTAAATGAGTTTCGGACGTAATTTAACTAACGGATAAGTGTCCAAATAAATGAAAAAACGTTAATAATTCTAGTGTATATCTATAAAAATGAAATCAAATAAACCATCGGAAGACTAAGATTCGAAAAAGAAGAACAACTATACTACAGCCCTCTTTAGTAACCCCTCTTGTCGAGGCACACGCAGAGGGTGCGGTGGGGCGGCTCCCCTTGGGGGTTCTCCTGGACAACGGCTTGATATCTCTGAAAGGAAACGGTAATTTTTTACCTAGTATTTGTCGGAAGTATGTGCCGGTCGTAGATATTTGATGTGAATCCGCTGGAGTGGTTTGCCTGTTCTGCTTTCGTTTCATGACTTGATCGCCTACATGGCAACGCCAATCTCGGCGCCGGAGGTGGTAATGATGATTCTGAGCGGTGAATGCTTTGGCTCGCGGAGCAATCTGTCGGTATGCTGCGTGGTTTCCTCTTGGCTGGCATTTACGCTTCCCTTTTTAACTGGAGATGGATTGTGGTATATGGCCTTGAGAACTTCTAGTTCTCTTTTGGGATTGGTTCTGAGGGCGATAACGTTGCTTTATTGGGCCAGGATTTGTAAGACGGATCCTGTGCTTGACCAACGGTGTCGCCCTTCGAATATCCTCAATTAACGGTAGTTCCCCCTGCAGAAATCGTTGTAGACGATCTTCTTCATCTTCGGTGAGAGTCAGCGGTGGTCTTACTTCGGTGAGCCCAATGAGAAAGCACGGTACGGGCCGAGTTTCTCTTGTGACTGGACGGTGATTCACCATGATTTGTCCACTTCCAGTCCAGTCTAATTCGTCGTTTCCGTAATATATCCATTCCTAGTACCATGTTGGATGAGAGTCCATAAATATGTCCAAGAGTTTCGGTAAAATGCTCCTCTCCAATCTGTTTGTCCACGAGATATGCGTCGGATACGATGACGGACCCTCCATTGGCTAGGCGAGCTGAGCTGGCAGAGGTTGGAGTTTTTGGCACTCCTAGGGTACCCCATAGTCGGGCTAGTCTGTCTCCTATGTAAGATATCACGGTTCCGATATCTATTAATGCCTCGGTGGTGCCACCGGGCACTTGGACCGATATATGAGGGCGACGATCCAATCAAGATGAGATTCCATGGCAGTGGTTGCCCGGCGGAGTGACGGTGGGTACGATTTCTTGGGCAAGATTTCTCCGTGGTGGTATAGTAGCTCAAACTTCGCGGGTGACGCTATCATATGTCCTATTTGGGCGGTTTTCTAATTCAGATGACGTAACGGCATGTGAGGCGTCTTGAGGGATTTGCAGCGCGGGCCTCGGGTTGCTGCAGCGCTCTGGCCGTGGACACGACAATTTAGAGACATAAATCCGTCCTCCTTACATCTTTAGCAGAAGATCCTGGGAGGTTCTCGACATTGACTGCGGAACTGTCCGGTCTAGCCACATCGCCAACATTCTTGGTTCCTGCCGGTTGGTTGCCTGTTGGAGGCTGTCGCGGTAACTGTATCATTTGGGTCAACACGGCGTCCTGTGATCCGCATTGGGGACGCAGCTCCTTGATGGGTTGCCCTAACGGTCGCTGATGCGGTCACTGCAGCTGGGCGCGGCTGAGAGCAAACGGGTATAGTGGCAGAAGCGGCTGGATAGTCCTGATCACGCACATTCTGCGTTGGCTGCCGAACTGGATACGAAATGATGCGGTCAGTTTGTCCACGAGCCCGCTCAATCTTGGAGCTCAAAAGCTCGTAATCCCGGGCAGCTTTGGCAAATTCCTGCGCTTTCGAGAAATCCGTCCTGCGAATTTGATTGCCAAACTCCGGGTGGAGATTCCGGTAGAGCCAATTCAGTTCCTGCTCTGAGATAATACTTTCATGGCGACGGAGTGTTTGCATATCGGTGATATATGTGACGGTACTCTCTTGCAGCCAGTGAGTTCTTTTACTGATGGCTACCTCTAAGTGGACATGATAGTTGACCGGAAAGAAAAAATGCAGAACTCCTGCCAGTTAGACCAGTATTTGCGGTTGTTCCGGAACCAAAGTGCGGGCATTCCATGTAAGAGCTCGGGAATAGCTGGCAGGATCCGGTCAAGAGAGATGGCTTGTGACTCACAAATCTCCTCAAGCCTCTCGAGGAAAGCAGCGGTGTTTTCCGATCAATTGAAGCTTATTCTGCAATCCTTGGTTCTTAATGGCGGCATTATTGCTCCTTAGCTTGGTCCTGGCGTGGGCTGGCGTCCTGCCATTGTACCATTGAACACATTTGTTGTCGCCTGTTCTTCTGCACTGGTTACGGTGACGGTCGGTAATGCGGCGGTAGCTGTGGTTGCTCCTGATGTCAGTAGATGCTGGGGGACATGGGCGTGGGAACTTTTTGTGACGCCACATGACTACGCCCTCTGACGTCACATGACCACGCCCTCTGACGTCACATGACCACGCCCTCTGACGTAGCTGTCATCTGTCATCTGTCACATGTGTCATCTGTCAAATGTGTCATATGTCATCTGTCATATGTCACGTGTGTCATCTGCCAAATGTGCCATCTGTCAAATGTGTCATCTGTCATTTGTCAAATGTGTCAACAGTCATGTGTTCTGTACCATATGTCATAAGTGTCGTATCATCTGTCAACAGTCATATCTATCTTATGTTCTGTGTCGACTCTTATGTGTTCCATGACGTCATCAGCGCCATAATTAGGACATCCCCTTCTCTGGTTGGTTCTGTTATCTGTCAAATGTGTCAACAGTCATGTGTTCTGTACCATATGTCATAAGTGGACACCATTAAGCAGAATGGAACCAATCCATATTTTTTCTCAAATTAGGATAAGACTTCCGTTGAAATGTGCACACTGTGTACATTCTTCTATCAAAAGGAACCAACCCTCAATAATGAAGAAATAGTATTTGAATCTACAAAATAAAATAAATTCTAATATAACATTATAGCATCATCTTAACTTTGTCGCTTGTTTACCGAAAGTTATGGTTTAGCACAATGGTTCCTTTCTGCTTAATGCTGTCCAAGTGTCGTATCATCTGTCAACAGTCATATCTATCTTATGTTCTGTGTCGACTCTCGTGTGTTCAATGACGTCATCAGCGCCATCTTTAGGCCATCCTCTTCTCTGGTTGGTCAGCGTCCTGGTTGCATATATCTCTGCTATTATTGGTCGGATTGAAGTCGAATAAACGCCATTATGAATGTTAGATCATTATCATATACAGGATGTACAAAAAAAAGATGCCATTAGGGCACTAACGTATATCTCTGCTATTATTGGTCGGATTGAACTCGAATAAACGCCATTAGGATTGTTAGATTATTATCGTATACAGGATCTGCAAAAAAGATGCTATTAGGGTACTAACGTATATCTCTGTTATTATTGGTCGGATTGAAGTCGAATAAACGCTATTATGATTGTTAGATTATTATCGTATACAGGATGTGCAAAAAAAAGATGTCATTAGGACACTAACGTATATCTCTGCTATTATTGGTCGGAATGAAGTCGAATAAACGCCATTATGATTGTTAGAATATTATCGTATACAGGATGTGCAAAAAAGATGCCATTAGGCCACTAACGCATATCTCTGCTATTATTGGTCGGATTGAAGTCGAATAAACGCCATTATGATTGTTAGAATATTATCGTATACAGGATGTGCAAAAAAGATGCCATTAGGCCACTAACGCATATCTCTGCTATTATTGGTCGGATTGAAGTCGAATAAACGTCATTATGATTGTAAGATTATTATCGTATATAGGATGTGCAAAAACACTTGGGCGTGGTAAAATTTTTATCGAACGTCCTCGCCGTGACGTCACCGGAAGGTCGAATGGCGGTAACCTAACATTACAAACCCCACGAAATCTTATGTAACAGGATGTCATTGCAGATTGCAGGCTGTACGTTGATAACATTATACAGGATGTACAAAAAATATGCCATAAAGTCACTTGCATATATCTCTGCTATTATTGGTCAGATTGAAGTCGAATAAACGCCATTATGATTGTTAGATTATTATCATATACAAGATGTACAAAAAAGATGCCATTAGGGCACTAACGTATATCTCTGCTATTATTGGTTGGATTGAAATCGAATAAACGCCATTATGATTGTTAGATTATTATCGTATACAGGATGTGCAAAAAAATGCCATAAGGTCACTAACGTATATCTCTGCTATTATTGGTCGGATTGAGGTCGAATAAACGCCATAATGATTGTTAGATTATGATCGTATGCAGGATGTACAAAAAAGATGCCATTAGGGCAAAAACTGATCTTATATATACAAATCGAATCTGATATTTTTATTTTTCAAATGCGTAACCTTGAAGAGAATGCAGTTACATTGGATGATTATCTGCATACATAATTTTATCTCTTGCGTAAGACTCTCGCTTTGGTTACCTTGACAGGTTGATTTTTTGCAGGAACCAATTCCAGATAGATTGTTCAAAATCAAATAAGAACAAAGATTGAAAAAGTTGTAAAACAATGATATCTTCAAAAGTTTTAATAGAATATTTATACAGGTTTAACAAAACGTATTCACAAAATACAACTCTTTCTTTGTTTCTGTCGAGCGTATGTTTTGACTCGTCAATTTTCATTTTAATCTATTAATCTAAGTCTATTTCTTCTGATTCTTCTTCTAACCATTGATTCGAAAGGTAAAAAAATGTATATGGTCTAGTTTTAATATGTACCGGATTCTACCTCTATGCATAACTTCTTTAACTCCAGATATTACCACTTCTGTACGTCGGCAATTTCTTCTAAGCGCTTGCAAAACCTTAATTTAATACGATCTTCAATCTTCTGCATAGTTAAGTTTTTAATTTCGCCTCCCCACCCTTTTGCCACCTTCCGCAGCTTAAGTCGCGAGTTTGTCATATTAAGTACTTTTGTTATGCAATACTGTTCGATGATAAGTGAGAATAACCGAACTTCTTTCCACGATTGCTATAAATAAGAACGTCTGATGCAATACCCAGTTTACTGATCGCCAGATCGTAGAAGTGAACATGTCATCCAACGAAGTTTACACTGTAAGCGAGTTATACGGGAGAGAGGTTAAACCGACTAACGAAAGATTCGGAACATGGTTACTTACAGAAAATATAGACAATCTAATTACGGATATTGGAAATATCGATTACACGGAAGGAGAACAGCTACTGAGAGAGGCACATAGACCGCTGTGACAATATAATGGTAGTAAAGTTATGCGGTTCGGAGGACTGTGATGGAGGAAGTGGACCTGTAAAAAAGGAAATTTGTGGCTCGTTTAACAGTTACCTTCGAGAGAAATTTGGTGACCTTTTTTCTGCGAGACACGGAGTTAAAGCCAAGCTACCCTTCTTCTTGCACAGCAACAATCAGATGGCCAAAGGTGTTCGAGAAGTTCTTGGAGAAAGTATGGAAAGAATTACGAAAAAATATGATAAACCTGAATGTATACCATATAAAGTGGAACTAGCAAATGTAAATGTGGAAACACTGTTAAAATAAATACCGGAATTATTAAAACAATTACAAAAAGAAGACTATTATCTTCTAGACCTCGATATTACTTAAGACTTCTGTGGGGTCTTCCAGAAAGACGAAATGACAAACTACTTAACAAGTGACTTTGATTTTCGTAAACATGGAATGTATCGGGAGAACTGTAACGTAATTGATAATAATAATAATACAGTTGGCATTGATTGCCTTACTTGGCTCACATCTAATGCAAGGGTTAAAATATACAACAAATTTATTTGTCAAATAACCAGTCCTGGTGTTAACAAGAGCATTGGTAACCATATTATAGATTTCGTCAACTGCCCAGATAATAGATTAAAAGACACATTTTCCAACACTTCAGCCAGAGAACATGGAATTACAAGATTAGAAGCAGCCATATATAATTATTCCATAGACGATAACAAGACAGGGGAATACAATTGCTTAGAAGACTGTCTAACCTTACTGGAGGATAGCAAACTTCATTTCCAAAATGCACCATTTTACTCTATCTCGTTTGCTAAAATGTGGACAAAGTTGTCAAAAAGTCTGCAAAACAGTTGCTGTCTTGTATTTAACAATATACTGCAATATGTATACTAGGGTAACAGTAATACAAGAAAAATAACTGGTCTACAGATAAGTTTACCAATGGAACCCAACGCAAGAAAAAAAGTTGTAAATTATTTTCTTTCTGCATTTAGTTATAACTTCTCACCTATTAATTACATAGAGATCGTAGAAGATACGAATAATAAGGAGAAAAATGTTCGAATTTCTCAAAAATGCTATACTAAGGCTGTAGAAACATTCTTTACCCGGTCTTCTACACTGTTTAGCACTATCCCGGAAGATATCGACATCCAGGGGCTCGGAGTGGTATCTACACGTAATATTATACCCAAAGTTCTAAGAAAGAGAGTAAACAAAAATAGTAAGCTAACACCAATTTCCCATATTATTGTATTATCTGTAAAGAAACGCAAATTGGAAATGGAGGAAACAGAATTAAAGAAAAGGAAGATAGAGTATTTAGAAAATACAGCTACGGTTAAAAAGGAATATGAACATTTTTTGGAGAAAGAACAGAAGATAACAGAATTAAAAGAGAGACATTATTTCTACACCATATGGAAAAACTTAGAACCCTCTGGAGAGTACAGTGCATCCGCATTCACCGTTAACAACAAAAATAAATATACCTATGTAGGAGTTTTGGCGGATAAGGGAGGGCAAAGGGGCATCTACTATATAGAGGGTTACCACAAAAACACGTTTTCACGCGTTTACAATAATAGAGAAACTCTTGTTGCAGACGGTTATGTCACATTACCATATAACAATGGAATGGAATTAATATGTTTGCCAACCGAAAAACCATTTGCTACCTTTACTACAAATGGATATACGAGTTTTAGCGATAACACATTCGCCAAAATCAAAAACTTGCAATTTTACACAGGCGCATGGAAAAATATAGACGTTCCATTTACCCAAGTGGAGGTGGAGAGGGTTAACGTTGTTATAATGCAAGAAATTGCGGATAACATAAAATTTAGGGATTGTCATCGACTAGAAGAATTTGCAGAAGGTACAGAACTGGTGATATCTGGAATTGAAGAAGTTATGCATAGAGGTAGAATCCACTACATATAAAAACTAGACAAAATAAATGTTTTGTACCTTTCAAATTACTGGTTGGAACAAGAATTAGAAGATGTAGACTTAGAATATAGGATAACAATAGAATTTGACATGTTAAAACATACACCCAACAGAAACAAAGGAAGAGTTGTATTTTGTGTATAAATTTTGTTATACCTGTATAAATATTTAAATAAATCTTTTGAAGGCATCGTTGTTTTACAAATTTTCCCACCTTTGTTTTTATTTAATGTTAAACCATCTATCTGGATGGGGGGATAGTGGAGGATGGTAAAAGGGAGGGAAATAACAGGAGTGGGGGTCGTGGAAAATCTGACCAATAATAGCAGAGATATGTGCTACTGCCCTAATGGCATCTTTTTTGCACATCCTGTATACGATAATAATCTAACAATCATAATGTCGTTTGTTCCATAAAAATCGGACCAATAATGGCAGAGATATGTGCTAGTGCCCTAACGGCCTCTTTTTTGCACATCCTGAATACGATAATAATCTAACAGTAATAATGTCATTTGTTCCATAAAAATCTGACCAATAATAGCAGAGATATGTGCTAGTGCCCTAATGGCATCTTTTTTGCAGATCCTGCATACGATAATATTCTAACAATCATAATGTCTTTTGTTCCATAAAAATCTGACCAATAATGGCAGAGATATGTGCTAGTGCCTTAATGACATCTTTTTTTTGCACATCCTGTATACGACGAAAATCTAACAATCATAATGTTTTTTGTTCCATAAAAATCTGACCAATAATAGCAGAGATATGTGCTAGTGCCCTAATGGCATCTTTTTTGCACATCCTGTATACGATAATAATCTAACAATCATAATGTCTTTTGTTCCATAAAAATCTGACCAATAATAGCAGATATATGTGCTAGTGCCCTAATGGCATCTTTTTTTTGCACATCCTGTATACGATAATAATCTAACAATCATGATGTCGTTTGTTCCATAAAAATCGGACCAATAATGGCAGAGATATGTGATAGTGGCCTAACGGCATCTTTTTTGCACATCCTTTATACGATAATAATCTAAGAATCATAATGTCGTTTGTTCCATAAAAATCTGACCAATAATAGCAGAGATACGTGCTAGTGCTCTAATGGCATCTTTTTTGCACATCCTGTATACGATAATAATCTAACAATCATAATGTCTTACGTTCCATAAAAATCTGACCAATAATGGCAGAGATATGTGCTAGTGCCTTAATGACATTTTTTTTTGCACATCCTGTATACGATGATAATCTAACAATCATAATGTCATTTGTTCCATAAAAATCTGACCAATAATAGCAGAGATATACGTTAGTGTACTAATGGCATCTTTTTGCACATCCTGTATACGATAAAAATCTAACAATCATAATGGCGTTTATTCGACTTCAATCCTACCAATATTAGCAGAGATATACGTTAGTGCTCTAATGGCATCTTTTTTGCACATCCTGTATACGATAATAATCTAACAATCATGATGGCGTTTATTCGACTTCAATCCGACCAATAATAGCAGAGATATGCGTTAGTGCCCTAATGGCATGTTTTTTGCACATCCTGTTTACGATAATATTCTAACAATCATAATGGCGTTTATTCGACTTCAATCCGACCCATAATTGCAGAGATATGCGTTAGTGCCCTAATGGCATGTTTTTTGCACATCCTGTATACGATAATATTCTAACAATCATAATTGCGTTTATTCGACTTCAATCCGACCAATACTAGCAGAGATATACGTTAGTGCCCTAATGGCATCATTTTTGTACATCCTGTATACGATAATAATCTAACAATCATAATGGCGTTTATTCGACTTCAATCCGACCAATAATAGCAGAGATATGCGTTAGTGTCCTAATGGCATGTGTTTTGCACATCCTGTATACGATAATATTCTAACAATCATAATTGCGTTTATTCGACTTCAATCCGACCAATAATAGGAGAGATATACGTTAGTGCTCTAATGGCATCTTTTTTGCACATCCTGTTTACGATGATATTCTAACTATCATATTGGCGTTTATTCGACTGCAATCCGACCAATAATAGCAGAGATATACGTTAGTGATCTAATGGCATCATTTTTGTACATCCTGCATACGATAATAATCTAACCATCATAATGGCGTTTATTCGACTTCAATCCGACCAATAATAGCAGAGATATGCGTTAGTGTCCTAACGGCATGTGTTTTGCACATCCTGTATACGATAATATTCTAATAATCATAATTGCGTTTATTCGACTTCAATCCGACCAATAATAGGAGAGATATACGTTAGTGCTCTAATGGCATCTTTTTTGCACATCCTGTTTACGATAATATTCTAACTATCATATTGGCGTTTATTCGACTGCAATCCGACCAATAATAGCAGAGATATACGTTAGTGATCTAATGGCATCATTTTTGTACATCCTGCATACGATAATAATCTAACAATCATAATGGCGTTTATTCGACTTCAATCCGACCAATAATAGCAGAGATATGCGTTAGTGCCCTAATTCCATCTTTTTTTTGCACATCCTGTATACGATAATAATCAGGGTTTACTTCCGCTAGACAAGATTTCGTGGGGTTTGCTATGTTAGGTTATCGCCATTCGACCTTCCGGTGACGTCACGGCGAGATAGATGACACAAGGTTAACTGTATTAAGGACACGTGGTGGACCATGTAGATTGACGACGACAGATGGCAAGACAAGGTAACTGTATTACCGATACCTGGTGGATAATGTAGGTTGACGACGATAGATGTCAAGGTAACTGCATTGTCGACATCTGGTGGATTATGTAGTTTGACCAATCAGACACAAGGACGCTAGCCAACCAGAGAACGAGTCCAATCAGACACCAGGACACTGACCAACCAGAGACGAGGATGCACCAAAGCAGCGGACCAATCCGACCATCAATAGCAGAGATATACGTTAGTGCCCTAATGGCATCTTTTTGTACATCCTGTATACGGTAATAATCTAACATTCATAATGGCGTTTATTCGACTACAGTCCAACCAATAATAGCAGAGATATATACAACCGGGACGCTGACCAACTGAGAAGAGGATGGCCTAAAGATGGCGCTGATGACGTCATGGAACACATGAGAGTCGACACCGAACATTAGATAGATATGAAGGACATCAAATGATGCTGGTGGCTGTGTACACGTATAGGATAACGAAGAAACATTACATTTGTATCACGTGTAAAATTTAATTTATTTTTGCATAGCGCGCTTTCAGCTCTTTAGACATAGAGCCATCATCAGTGCTTAATCTAAAATACATACTCAAATCACAACCAATAGTGTTAAATTACAAAGTTAAATTCATGTTGAGAAAGTTAACAATACTAATACATGAATTTAATTTAAAGGTGATACAAAAAGGTTTTTAATATTAGAAATTTAATAATAAAAATGATTTTAATTACATTGAAGTTACCATTATTTAAATTTAGTAAGTGAAAGGATGACTAAGTTCTTATAAATGAAAGATTTTTTACTTTAAAGATAAAAAGGTTGATAAAAAATACGTACTGTCAGATTATATATAACAAAATTTCCTGGCTTCATCGCCTCCATTAATATTGAAACAGGTTAATAATATTTTTCTATTTTATATTTACATTACACCAACTTGGACATCACATTTAAAATCGAATTTTACTTCCAAAGAATCATTTTATTTTCTTAAACGCCCGCCATGCTGGAACCTCTACAGGTGGCTGTGTCGGTTTAACTGACGAATACAAGAACTTCAACTGTCAATTGGGTTTGTTCGATTGTTTGTGAATGCTCTGTTCGATTTGAGAGATCAAATGCAAAAATGATTATTCATTTAACTTCAGAAAAGTAGTAGTAAACAACAATTAAATCAGTTAGGTGTAATATTTTAATTTAATTTAATAATTGTAATGAATGATTAGCAATTTAATCAAGATATTTAAAATTATTTAGAAGGTTAGGTTGAGAAAAAAAAAACAAATTAGAATTTTCTCATGTTGGAAAGGTGAGATCTAATGATGTATTCACACTATATTTTAAGGCAACACAAAAAACATGCTCATGATTTAATATCATAGTCCTGAAGCAAGTTCTAATGTATTGTCTCTAAACTAACCTATTTTAGCAAGCGTTATTGGTCTAGTGACCAGCAGGTTAGGACATTATCATTATTGAGGGTTACATGAGTTGACGATGTAAGGGTATATAGTTCCTATTTAGGCTCTCTTGTTTGTTTAGACATTTAACATTAATTTTAAGCTCGTTACTGATTTCAAGGTCTTCATAAAAATCTAGTAAAGTAAAGTTTTTAGAGTTGATGTTAACTAAAATCTTTGAATTTTCTGTGGGGCTAAAATTATGATTATTATATTTTAAGTGATGACCGAATGATGACTTGTTGGGTTTACTAATATGCTCATTTATACGGACTCCCAAAGGTCTGCATGTCCTTCCAATGTAGCTTGCCACACAATCTGAGCATTGTAACCTGTATACTCCACTTCTTTGTAAATGGTTAATTTTATCTTTAGAATTGATCAAAAAGGAACCCAATTTATTGGAAGTTCTATAAGATACTTTAATTGATTTATCAATATCTAGAAAACTTTGTGAAAATATTTTTGTGATATTAGAGTTAATGAAAGGTAATGAAATATAAATTTGATTAGGGATATTTATTTCGGGGTAAGCTAATTTATGTAATTTCTTAGAATTTACTTTTTGAACAAGGGTGTCGACTATTGTGGGGTCGTAACCATTATTGTAGGCTATTTGTCTAATAATATTAAGTTCCTTCCTGTATTCAACTTTTTCCAATGGTATGTTGAGGAGTCTATGAATATAATAATAAAACGAGGCCATTTTGTGTTGGTTGGGGTGATTGGAAGACATGTGGATGGCATGGTCTGTCTGAGTGGGTTTTCTAAAAATAACAAACTTAAATTTTGAGCCATCTCTATGTATGTTAAGGTCTAAAAAGTTGATGTGAGCTTCTTCTTCTATTTCTAAAGTGAATTTTATGTTTTGGTGTATTTCATTGATGGAAGATAATATGTTAGAAGCAGTGGTATTGTTGCCTCTTATCACACAGAATATGTCATCCACATATCTAACATACAATAAGATTTCAATATGTTGTGGAATAATTAAGTTACTTTCAATGTGATCCATGAAAATGTCTGCTATTAGAGGAGAAAGGCCACATCCCATGGCTAGGCCATCTGATTGTTCATAAAATTTATCGTTGAATACAAAAAAGTTTTGTGAGAGGCAAAGTTCAATTAATTTAATCATATGTTCGCTTGTGTTATCTGAAATTTTCGATTTTCTAAGAATGTTTTTAACTAAAGGGAAGGTTTCAAATTTGGGAACTGAGGTATACAGGTCACTAACGTCAAATGAAACCATAATGGCGTCAGGTGGTATAAAGAAGTCTTTTATTTTGTTAACTAAATCAAAGCTGTTACTTACTGTGTTCACTGGTTTAAAGTTGGTTAATTCTCGAAAAAGTGTGCTAATGAAACTTGTTAATTTTGATACTGGTGTGTTAATGAAACTTACGACAGGCCTTATCGGAATATTAGCCTTGTGAAGCTTTGGGAGACCATATAAACGAGGCATCATGGGGTTGCTTGATATGAGCCTTCCTGTTGCATTGTGTTCATCTAGAAAAGACTTGTGTGTGTTTAGTGTATCTTTAAACTTTTTTATAAATCTGTTCAAAGGATTGGAGTTAATACTTTTAAAATTGTTTTTGTTCAAAAAACCCTCTACCTTAGATATGTAACTTTCTTGATTAATAATAATTAGTGCATTTCCTTTGTCTGCTTTAGTGATTATCAGTTTATTTTGTTTGATTTTGTCTTGAATGTTTTTAAGAATCTTATTTTGATGTTTATATTAGCTATTGTTTGGTTTTTTTTTATTAGATGGTAAAGATTTTTTAACCGACAACAAGTTGTGAAGAGTTGTTTATCTAAATTCGCTTTTATTAAAAATTTGAGGGAGATATTCTATAATTGAGTCTAATTCTATTGAAAAGTGCAATAGGTCCCTCTCAGAAATTTGTCGATGAAACGCATGCTTAAGTCCCAGTCTCAGTAACGCCAACTCTTCCTCATCAAAACTAACATTTGAAAGATTTTTAACTCTTTCGAAAAACTTGTGATTAGAATATTTTTTGTCAATTTGATTTAGTCTATTAGTTTCTGCATGTTTTTTTGAATTTATTAATCTTTTTAGTTTGTTTTTGACAATGTTGAATTTTATACTTTTTTTAAAATTTACTGAATTTTGCATTGAATTATAGAAGTCTTGATTTAATAAAAAATTTTGATTGTTTAGTTGCATTTGATCAAAAGTGACTTTTAATTGACAGTTGAGATCGTCCAATTTAGCGTAATGTTTACAAATATTTCTCTTAATGATGTTAAGCTCTAAGGTATTTTTCGATGCTAAGTCAACGTTGTTGGAGATTTTAATTTTAGCAAAGTAAGGTACAACCTGTTCATCTATGCATCTGTTGAGGAACCAAATGTCGATCTTCGTAAGGGCTCTGCTAATGGAAATTTTCTTATATTTGTCAGCCAAGTCTACCATACTGTAGTCAGTGAATGAAGGACATCAAATGATGCTGGTGGCTGTGTACACGTATAGGATAACGAAGAAACATTACATTTGTATCACGTGTAAAATTTAATTTATTTTTGCATAGCGCGCTTTCAGCTCTTTAGACATAGAGCCATCATCAGTGCTTAATCTAAAATACATACTCAAATCACAACCAATAGTGTTAAATTACAAAGTTAAATTCATGTTGAGAAAGTTAACAATACTAATACATGAATTTAATTTAAAGGTGATACAAAAAGGTTTTTAATATTAGAAATTCAATGATAAAAATGATTTTAATTACATTGAAGTTACCATTATTCAAATTTAGTAAGTGAAAGGTTGACTAAGTTCTTATAAATGAAAGATTTTTTACTTTAAAGATAAAAAGGATGATAAAAAATACGTACTGTCAGATTATATATAACAAAATTTCCTGGCTTCATCGCCTCCATTAATATTGAAACAGGTTAATAATATTTTTCTATTTTATATTTACATTACACCAACTTGGACATCACATTTAAAATCGAATTTTACTTCCAAAGAATCATTTTATTTTCTTAAACGCCCGCCATGCTGGAACCTCTACAGGTGGCTGTGTCGGTTTAATTGGGTTTGTTCGATTGTTTGTGAATGCTCTGTTCGATTTGAGAGATCAAATGCAAAAATGATTATTTATTTAACTTCAGAAAAGTAGTTGTAAACAACAATTAAATCAGTTAGGTGTAATATTTTAATTTAATTTAATAATTGTAATGAATGATTAGCAATTTAATCAAGATATTTAAAATTATTTAGAAGGTTAGGTTGAGAAAAAAAAAACAAATTAGAATTTTCTCATGTTGGAAGGGTGAGATCTAATGATGTGTTCACACTATATTTTAAGGCAACACAAAAAACATGCTCATGATTTAATATCATAGTCCCGAAGCAAGTTCTAATGTATTGTCTCTGAACTAACCTATTTTAGCAAGCGTTATTGGTCTAGTGACCAGCAGGTTAGGACATTATCATTATTGAGGGTTACATGAGTTGACGATGTAAGGGTATATAGTTCCTATTTAGGCTCTCTTGTTTGTTTAGACATTTAACATTAATTTTAAGCTCGTTACTGATTTCAAGGTCTTCATAAAAATCTAGTAAAGTGAAGTTTTTAGAGTTGATGTTAACTAAAATCTTTGAATTTTCTGTGGGGCTAAAATTATGATTATTATATTTTAAGTGATGACCGAATGATGACTTGTTGGGTTTACTAATATGCTCATTTATACGGACTCCCAAAGGTCTGCATGTCCTTCCAATGTAGCTTGCCACACAATCTGAGCATTGTAACCTGTATACTCCACTTCTTTGTAAATGGTTAATTTTATCTTTAGAATTGATCAAAAAGGAACCCAATTTATTGGAAGTTCTATAAGATACTTTAATTGATTTATCAATATCTAGAAAACTTTGTGAAAATATTTTTGTGAAGAACTTAGTCAACCTTTCACTTACTAAATTTAAATAATGGTAACTTCAATGTAATTAAAATCATTTTTATTATTAAATTTCTAATATTAAAAACCTTTTTGTATCACCTTTAAATTAAATTCATGTATCAGTATTGTTAACTTTCTCAACATGAATTTAACTTTGTAATTTAACACTATTGGTTGTGATTTGAGTATGTATTTTAGATTAAGCACTGATGATGGCTCTATGTCTAAAGAGCTGAAAGCGCGCTATGCAAAAATAAATTAAATTTTACACGTGATACAAATGTAATGTTTCTTCGTTAGATAGATATGACTGTTGACAGATGACACGACACTTATGACATATGGTACAGAACACATGACTGTTGACACATTTGACAGATGACAGATGACACATTTGACAGATGACACATGTGACAGATGACAGGTGACAGCTACGTCAGAGGGCGTGGTCATGTGACGTCACAGAAAGTTCCCACGCTCAAATCCTCCAACATCTACTGATGTCGCGGAAAATACTAACGGCATTGCGGCGGTCGGTGCGGGGGAGGCGCGGCTCTCTCGTATGAACTTGGCGAGGCGTCGTCTCTTATCATCTACGGTTGCGGTGACTTCTAGCCTAAACTTGGCTAGTTCAGCATCTAGTTCCTCCTTTCTTAGGAGGTATACCCAACCAACACGTGTGTCAGTCGGTGCTTCTTTCGGAAGCGGGCTCTTGGTGGCGGTAGCTTTGTCTGGAGTGTTTGTAGCCATTTCACTAATAATCGGAATCGATATAGCTTCCTTTACTTTCTGTTTTGAAAGAACTTGTTGTATTTGTAGCTCAAGATATTATCTTTGAAATATTATTAGAAATATTACCTGCATATGTGATTATTTTATAATTTTTTATTTCGTTAGTTAGTCCAGGAAATATTAGATGTTATGCCACTGTTTCCTCTTTTTTATTGATTCATTTATCATATTGTAACGCGAAAAATCGCCCGACCGTTGAAAATTAAATTTGACAAGACTGTCGCTGGTTTTGACGAGAGGCGAGTGCAATGAGAGCGAAGCATCAGACGTCGAATAATAGACCATGTTGTGTGAGTTTTGAGAATTCGTGCACTCAGGCAGCCATTTTACGTGGAAAGTATATTACCTGATTAGGAGAGGAAATTACGGTGTGAGTTAGCATGTAGGGGGTGTCCGACCCGGCGTTTAGCTGTGGAAAACCGTTCCGATGAGCAACGAGTTCCAGGATTTTTGCAGGATATAAAAAACCACGTGGATATTTTGTTAGACGTTTTGCTCGAGGAACTCAATATTTACGTAAATTTCTGAACACTTTCTCGAAATTAACAATTTTATAGGTAGTTAACCTAGCAATTTAAAGTTTTGAATCGTAGATTGTAGAAGTATGTAATCTATTGTGTGAAATAGTTTGGTACAGTTCATAAATTTTATCAAGTCAATTTTCTTATTGTTTATTAAAATTTTTGGAAGTAGAATATATCACGAAGGCTGAATAATATTCAGGGATGTGTACAGTAACGTGTTTTTTTTGATAGTTTTTAGATATCATAGTTTTTTTGCTAATCGATAAAAAAACCAGTCTTGCAGTTTTTGCTAGTAACGTAGATGGCTTTTATACTGCTAAAAGTCCGGTTGTATGATTATTTGGGGGTTTTGGATAATTATAATGTAACTGATATAATGGAATGTTACGAGGGGGAGTCGGAAAGCTGACCGGGGAAAAATTGTAAATCCTATCGGTAGGCTAATTCGTTTCTCTATTTTAGTTTTTTTTTATTTATCACGGATTTTATTGATTTATCCGCCGATTGAGGATTATAGTCAGCCAGACCACTCGCCTGGATTAGTAGTCAGGAGGGCTGGATTATTTTTTTGGAGCGTCGACATCGAGGGATTCGATTGCTGTTCTGAAGCAGGAAAATCGTAGTAAACGTCATTTTATTTAATATTGTCATATACTTTCAACTTTATCTATTTTTTACCGTCAAAATTTTACTAAATTTTTATTATATAGTTTTTCGTATGTCATATTTTTGCGCTAATTAAGCGATATTACTCGTTCAACGTTTAAAACGTTAAACATTTTATTTGAATATTAAATTGTTGGCTTTAAACGTTGGGTATACTTCGGTGTGTACCAGGGTGCTGCGACATGAAGGTATATTTTTCTGTCTTTAACGATTTTCATTTATATATGTAATGCCATTTATAGATATTTAAACTCATATAGTTTGCGGTAGTGTGAACCCAATTTATTGAATCAATTGTTGTTTTGGTGTTAGAGTTTCACCGAATTTGAAAAATTGTGCGTGAACCATTTGTTCGTTTGCTGCAATTGAACTATAATTTGAGATATCGGTGTAGATTGGAGCCCTCAGCTCTTCTGCACCCTCCCTGAGTTAGTAGCCTTCAGCTCTACTCAGGTATCGTAGAACCTGCTTGTTTGATTTGCAACTTGTATTTTGGAGTTTTTTGCTCGTAGATGCTAATTTAGCATACGAATTGAGTTTTTACGTAGATTTCGGCCTTCAGCCTAACTATATACTGAAGCTACAGCCTTCAGCTGAGCTCAGGTACAAATTTCATTATTTTTTTGTTGTAAACTTGTATCTCATATTCTGAAAGGAGACATAGGGTCCAGGAAAATGATAAACACCAATTAGGGGATATTTACTGACTTTCATTTTTAATATTAACTTCCCTAAAACCTTTTCAAAGTGTTTGATTAGTGCTGTTAACCCACTGAGGAGTTGTGGGCTAACTTAAGAAGTCTTGTGTGCTTGCCAAATCTTCTCTGTCGCCCTCTCAGTAAACATTTAAGTTCTGAAGAATCCACCCCTTGTACTACGGGAGAGAACCCGCATATCTATAACGAGCACTGAGAGGTTGAGTTTTCCTCGTTATTATATATAATAGGTAACCGTTAGATGTTGCTGTTAATTGTATTATTTTCTCTACTGAAATTATATTTGTGCATAGAAAATGGAAAAGAGCCATGTATAAATGAATTATATGCTGCTAACTTATGTGACCTGACCGTTACATCAGTGTGTGTTGGTTTTATGGAAATTGAATAATCGAGTACATTATTAACTATTTGACTTTTTAAATCATGAAAATTAATTGAATTATTTTCGTCAGCTTCTAATTTAAATTCAATTTTTGGTTTTCAATTATTAATATGGTTGAAAATACATCTTATTGTCGTTCACTACTTATAAAATAAGCTAATATGTCATCTACATATTTATATCAAGATAAAACATTTTTTGAAATATTACTTTCAAATATTTTTCTTTCTAAACTGTCCATTCAAATTATCTTTTAAGTGATTATGAGAAGAAGTCCATCATAAATAAAAATCCTCATTTTTCACAATTATATGGAACCGTTAAATTACATAAAATAAGGAAACCAATCAGACCTGCTCCTAATAATCTATTGGTAAAAAACTTGACAATATACTTAATAGTTACGGATATACATCTGAATACTTAATTGAAAATTCAATAGAACTTATAAAAAAATTAATAGTATTCAACTTGCAAGATAACTCTAAACTCATTTCATTTGTTGTTACCAATATGTCCACTAATATTCCTCCTAGGAGACGAAAATATGAATCCAGGAATAATATCAGATATACTCAATTTATTTGATGTATGTATTAATCAGAATTGGAGCAGGGAGGCTACAGAAAATATCGATATATTGCTAGGAGAAAGGCAAAGAAGGGGTAGACCCAGAAGAAGATGGAAAATGGAGGCTTAAGAGAAGCTTCGAATACTTAATATCAGAAATTGGAGAAGTAAGACCAATAACTAGGTGGAATGGAGCCTTTTTGTGAAGCCAAGTTGAAGAAAATCACTCAATAAATTTTCTTGATTCATGAATTCAAAGAGTTAATAATGTACTTGATTATTCAATTCACAGGAAACCAACACACACTGATGTAACAATTCCATTTAATTCCAGTCATCCCATGTCGCATAAAATAGCGGCATATATTTCAATGATACATAGAGCTTTTTCATTTCCTATGAACAAATGTAATTTTAATAGAGAAATTAATGCAATTAAACACATAGCAACGTCTAACGTTTATCCATTACCTATGATAAAGAAATTATTTAATAAAAAAGAGGAAAAACTGGCATTACACCTAATATTTACTGAACAAACTAACGAAATTAAAAATTATAGAACTATCACATATGGAGCTAATATTTCTGATAATATTTCAAAATTGTTGAACGTAAAAACAAAAATATCCCCTTTAAAGAAGTCTGGTATATATAAATTTAAATGTCTAGAATGTAATGCTGTGTATTAGAAACAAACCCTTAGAAATTTTGAAACCAGATACAGTGAACACATACGAGCATACAGATATATACAACCAGAAAAATCCCACTACGCAAAACGTCTACTTGACACCAGACATGCATTGACAACAACAAGAACTGGATTTCCTTGGAGAATTAAGGATGAACACTTAAATCTAGAGAGTTCTCCACTTTTAACTGTCTTCTCAAGTGATGATTGTGAAGACCAGCTGATATAGTTTTCCTGGTTTTCTATATCATTACCCAGTTATACTGATCTTAATTGTAGTATATCCCCATAGGGCTAATAATATCTAAGCTATATTGTTTATTTCATACTTCTTCTTTCTTCTATTAACATATATTAAGTCAATCACAAGATGAAGATGAAATTTAACTTCTGTCATTCTGACGATGTTATTTATTATCGAAAAAATTGTCAAATTTCTTAGAAGAATTTTCAACATTTTCTCAGTATATTGTGGAATAGTCTAGAAACAGTGTGTTCAATTTAAAACAGTAATAATAATAAATTGAATTAGTTGACCAACCTATCACTATTTTTTAAAACAATATTTAACAGATTACCCTCTAACTTAATACTAATAAATATTTTATTATTTCGAAACATAAATTCAAAATCATACATGCCCTCCATCTCGTTCCACACGTTTCACCGTCCTCGAATTCATTACTCTTTGTACATTTCGGAGCGTACCTTGGTTAATAGCATATGAGCAATCCCTTGTGCATTGTTCTAAATGTGCGACGTCTCTGAAGGGTCTTTCTGGATAAAACTTGTTTTTTAAATAGCCCCATTAAAAGTCCATTGGGCTTAGGGTCGGGTACCCAGCCTGCCAGTGGTTTACTGAATAGCGACCTATCCAATGCTCACCAAATTGGGTATATAACCAAATTTTTACTTTTCGAGTTGAATAAATAAAGATTGACTCGCTTTTTAAAGATAGGGATACCATACAAAAATTGGGTTGATTCGTTTTTCAAGAAAGTTAAATAACGCCTGGCATTAAGGTTTTCTCTAAAAAAATGGACCAATAATTCAACAATGCCAAATTCCGCACCATTGGTCTTTGTTTGCTATAACAAAATGGCAGTTTGTGCCTGCTTACCAAAGATAGTTTTGCGAGCTTTCTATTCCATTTGATGTGAACGTAGATTCTTTGGAGAAAAAAACATTTTCTGTGAAATTTGGATTATCTTCTAACATTCCTTGATATCAAGCGCAAAAATCAAACCAAGAGTCAGAATCTTCTATCCTTCAAAAGTTGAATAAATTAATGCTTGTACGGTGAAACGTATTGCTTTTCAGAATACTGCTAATTGCGGTTGAAGAAATATTAGTGTTTTGATAAACATGCGCTATGGATACTTCCTTCAACGGACAGAAGCACTTCCAAACTATTTTCTTCATTAACCATAGTTTTTCAATAGGCCATTTTAATTTGTGTTCCGTCGACCGTCCATTCATAATGTATTTCAACGTACTCAAAATCGTTGATTAATGACCTATATTAATGAATGATTTTCAATTAATCAACGATTTTATTGAATGAAACTCAACATACATTGTCCTTAAACATTTATATTGGCAGTGACCTGTGGTGTAGTAGCCTTGCTTACTTACTAAAATATTTGAAAATCAAGTAGCTGCGTTAGTACCATCTGTCATATCTCATTATTCATTTTATTGTTAGTTCTATGTATATATTAAAATCTATTGTAGGATCTGAGGAAAAGTTTTGTAACGAACTCGTGAATTAGAATGACGATTAACAAATTCAACCATTATTGAGCTCGCTCGACTCGCTCGTTAGATTATCTTGTTAATCGCTCATGTTAATACACTTGTTCGTTGAATAACTATTTCAACTGGATATTTTCTATATCAATCTTGCTACAGTTGTAAAATGAAAGCATTTTCCAGGATATCTTTGGTTAAAAATATCTTGAACATTTCTAATTCTCTCCGCGAATTAAAACCGACTCTATCTTTAGAAGGCACTTTTAGTACAGATGTATTTGTAGAATGTGTAAATAAAAGTAAACTTAACGAAAACGGAAAATTACGGATCAAATGTCATGATGATGTTACACGAGTATTCGTTTATTATGCAACATAGCCAGAGAAGAATGGGCTCTAGGAAGGTGAAATGTATGGAACTAGAAATCGCTATGAAATGTATGCAGACATTTTATATATTAAAATATCTTGTATCAATATTAGCTCATTGTATTGTTTGTCAATATTGTTTCAAATAGAAATAATTATTACGTTCAGTGAATGATAATAATTCATTAATTATTATTAATGTAAGTAGTCAATGTACTAAAACATTAGTACAATATTTCATAGACTCTATTAATAACGGTTTTTTTCAATATCACAATTCCATTATTTGAAACCGCACAAACTGACAGGATACAAGGTATTGCTAGAGAATAGTTTCATGCGCTCAACGAATATTTTCATTTTAATTTCTAGGAATGACCCTAATCAATATTTCTGAATTGTTTTATCCTTGCCATGTCCAGAGTTTTCTCATTTTTCGATTTTTTTTCGCCCAGAATTTCATTCTTTGCCCTGAAATATCATTTTGATCACTTTTTCCAAATTACTTTTTTCGGTATTTTCGTATCTCCACTTCAAATTTTTCGAATTGGTCGCAATGACAGTGGCCACGTAACTAGTCTCAAAATGAATTTTTTCTTTTTCGACAATGCAGGATCGATTGCATATATTAAATTTTCCAATATACTACAAATAAATTTTTCCCATATGTAGCGAATATTATGGTAGACACGATATATCACAATTAAAATAAAAAAAAGGTATTTTCTAAGATCGCTACTTAAGCATTATATTTTATTACAATAAACCAGAATCATTTTCAAAATATGTCGTACCACCAAATATTCACGTTCGTACTTTGGTTGCGTTGACTGCACTGATTAGTTACTTTTATCATATAGTCGTTTAAGTGAAAGTTGAAGTAGTGTTCATCTCTAGGTACCCACTAATAATTATATAAAACACGGATCATTAATTAAATCGAAAAATATTGACAATTGACCTTTTTTCATTGTTGCACGATAAATTACCATGTACCAACAGCTTCTCTACCAACTTGAATACCAAATTCAAAACATCTCTCCGTATTTCAATTTTTATAACTGACGAATTCAGGCATTGCAAAATTTATTATGTCCAATGAATTACCTATAATCGAATGTCTAAAAATAACAAATACAGTTTATTGTGCTAAAATTTAACCTTCAATTATTGGAAAATGCTCACAAAAACATTTTCAATATTGTAATGTGTATAAATATATTTCAACATCGATGATTGAAGCTTTTGTTTTTTTCATTTCCAGGAGGAAGTAATCAACAAAATACAAATAACCATTCGCACAGTAAAATACATTCTGCGATGTAACAGATGACGGTCGCAGGATCAAATACATCCATTTTTCTTCAACGTCGACTAGACCGCCTGCGGATCGTTGGAAATAAATACATAAAAGACAAAAAGCAGAACGTAGTCACGTTGGTGACAATGAAACTGGGATGGATTGGTTGAGCGAGAGCGGTCCATCACGAAATAAAAATAAGTTTCATTGTTAAGAAGGTAATGGGTGCGGATATAGCATGAAAATGTGCGAATAATTATAAATGGAAATGGTTTTAATAAGAATAATTGTCTATTATTGAAAAGTGGAGTTGTGAGACATTGAAAATATTTTATTGATTCAATTTAGAAAGTTATACTGGTTTGTTAATTTTTGTTAAAAATCATTTATGAAAATTAAATTATAGACACAATCTGTTTTTCGATTACCCAATTTTCTTTTGTATCATTATCAACTGAATAGAGATCGGAACGATATCTCATCTTGTCTCAACATTCTGATACATTTTTTTTCCAAACCAAGAATTTGATGAGAGCTGCGTAACAACGAAGAAAGAAAATATAAATATGGAAATAACAGGAAGATGGAGTGGAGAAATACAAAAACTGAGAAAAAATATGCATGGAAGATAAAAATGAACCAAAAGACCTCAATATTATGTACAGGTATAAATACAGTGTGAGAATTGACAATGCCGTTGAATAAATGAAAAGTTAGCCGTCGATGAAGTTTGGAGAGAAAATAGCCCCAATTTCAGAGAGACTCTCAAACCATTTCACTGAACATTGAAGTAATTGAGAATCGGGAAGCAATATACAATTACACATATGGAGGAAGAAAATATTATAATAGAGAAAAACAAAATAACGTAAATATGGATGGTACACTTACAAGAGCTGAACAGAGCTGAAGATGATAAGTAAATTAGAGAGGGAGATAGAGAAAAGTAAAAGAGTCCATCGGGACAATCAGGATCAATAGAGCTCGAGAAATTAATAAAATAACTGGGGAAATATGATTATGTACTTGGGATTGTGAAGAACAAATGAGATGGTTAAAATCACGAATCACGCTTTTAGAAGTAACACTGCAGGAAATAACATAAAAATAATTTTGTTGTTGCAATTAAAAAATGTGCTAGTTTGGTTGCCTACGTTACGCCGCTGTTTTAAAATTTTCCTTCGACTTACCCTCAGACAGCATAAAATAACACAGCCCGCGAACATAAGCGAGATATGACAGTTTTGGTGCGCATAAGAGAGTTGAGAGGTTGAGAGTATAAAGTAGTAACAATCATTCTCTCGATTTAGTTGTTCATCCTATTACGTTTTGTCAATTTTATGAAGTGAATGTTGCAATAAATTATATTCAATACTCTACATTATTTGAACAACCTACAGTCCACATCCTCAAATGTAAATTGAAGAGAACTAGTAACAATTTTCAATTATCCATCTACATTGGCCACTTCGTCCCGAATTCTCTATCGAATGAATTTATTGCAAACAAGATTAAAAAGGAAGGCTTTAGACAAAACAGTGATAATCTCAAGGAAAAGGGTCTCATGGTTTGAAGAAGTATCTCTCATCAGCCTATAGAAAAAGGAAATATTCTCTCAAAAAGAAGGTTGAAATAGTGAACACGTGATTATATAATACAAGAAAACTGGAAAAACAAGGTCAGATCTATTTCATTATTATTATACTGCTGTGCTAAGAAAAACTGATAACCATTTCTACAAAAACTGTCAAAACTTTGTTCAAAATTCATGATTTGCATGTGATAATTGCTAGATCAGCAAAAATTGCAGTAATATTAGTACATCATATCAATTGTTGATAAATTTGAGTCAACGAATAGACCGTAGCTTGTGTATACAAGTGAAGAAGATATTCTACATTTGAAAGGAGTATCGCGCATTGTTCGGGAAAAGTTGGACTCTGAATAAAATCGGTAAATTATTCGAATTCATTAAGGTTGGACTCTGATTTTAAGAACTGAAGGTTGGCTGGTCTGTTTAAGAAACAAAACAAATAATTATGATTTAGTGAGTTAGTGAATATTACGACTCAAGATCATATTTGTAGTTTATTTGTAGCAAAAAACTTTAGATTTGAATATTTTGTGTTGTAAGAAGACATTACTAAAATATCATTATGGTTTGTACCCTTAGGATAAAATTTCTTTTTATTTACAAATTATAAACCTTTTTAATGGAAAACTTAGATAGGAAAAGAGGTCGCAGCAAGGCTGCTATAACTCGCATTGAACGTTTTATAATTTCCATTGCCACTGATTCTAGCATTGATATTAATGAATTAAGTATTAGAGAAAGTTTACTCATAAAGTCCTTTGAAAGCTATGATAAAATTCAGGAGGAAATTGAAGACTCAATTGACGGAAATGATAAAAATGAAGTATTAGACCAACTTGCCTATCGGAAGGAAGTTGAGGAAAAATATACTGCTTTTCACAGTAAAATTTTGTCTCTTGTTCAACAGCAGTTATCTAGCTCATCTGTTGGGGGCTCTGTACGGGGTAATCACTCTTCTCAGTCGAACACGCAGTCCAATCCTCTGGCTGTAAAGGTTAATTTACCGAGTATAACTGTTCCTATATTTAGGGGGAGACTATGGTGAATGGTGTACATTGATAGATATCTTCACCGCATCAATTGATGATGACGATAGATTAGCGGATTCTCAAAAATTCATGTATCTCAAAACATTTTTGGAAGGTGAAGCTTCAACGTCAATCTCGGAATTACAAATAACTGACGATAATTACATCAAGGCTCTCGATATTTCACGCAGTCATTATGATAGAAAAATGCCGGTAATCAATTATCATATCAATGCTTTATTACAGGTTTAAGTACAAAAAGGCCTAAATGGTCTTCGCGATTTTACCAATCAAGTACGTCAGCATATAAATGCATTAGAAGGTCTAAAGAATACAGTCATGAAGAACTGGGATTCAATTATTTGAATATTTTCTCCGGTAAACTCGATAGAAATTTAAGAAGTAGTTTAGAATTAGAAAGATCTCAAAAAACGCTTCCCACAGTCAAGGAATTCTTTAATTTCCTCGACAAACGAATTGCAGCTTGGAAATCTTCATATAACACAGGTTTGCGATCAAATGATCAAGGTTCGCGACCGGGTCAACTACGTAAAACTGCAGTTCATGCTTCAATTGTCGACAACTCAGTTGAAATTCTCCATACGAATGTTCAGCAAAAATTTATATTTTGTAAAGGTCAAAAACAAAATATTTACAAATGTTTTAAGTTCTCAGCACTATCTGTACACGAAAAACTAGACTTTGTAACCAAAAATAAGCTATGTTATAATTGTTTAGGCAGCAAACATTCTGTTACCCAGTGTACGAGAGAAAAATGTAGGACTTGTAGTGGAAAACACCACAATTTGTTGCATGAAACTAGAGAAAACAACCATTCTCAAAGTGAACCACAGTCGACTTTCGAGAACTCTCAATCACAACTAAATCAACCAACGCAATCGGTGGCAGGTACGTCACATGTACGGTCAAATGATATTTTACAAGAAGTTTCTAATAAAATCCAATCCTCTGAGGCTTTATGTATGCCGTCTATAAAAAAACAAAATATTCTTTTAGCGACTACAAAAATAAATTTAGTTTATGGTGAAACTCGTATTGAACTCCGCGCTCTCCTGGATTCTGCATCACAAACATCTTTTGTAACATCTGATGTCCTCAAAAAATTACAGATTGAAACATTTAAGGCCGATTTAAATATTTCTGGAATATCTCAAGGTACCACTCATATTTCACATGTAGTCGATTTAATCATGGAATCAAAATCTTCTGAAAGATATACATTTAAAATAACTTGTGGCGTTTTGAACAAAATTACTTGAGCGCTCCCTCAGACATATATTGATGCATATGGTCTCAAAATACCGCCAAATATCGAACTTGCTGACACAAATTTCAATGTGCC
Source organism: Galeruca laticollis (assembly GCA_963921935.1). Lineage (NCBI taxonomy): Eukaryota > Metazoa > Arthropoda > Insecta > Coleoptera > Chrysomelidae > Galeruca > Galeruca laticollis. The sequence goes on from OY998175.1 coordinate 260,137,803, forward strand.
AGGGAAAATAGACATGCTCATAGGTGCTGACTTTTATTTTGATATAATTGAACCAGGAAATATTTCTCTAGGACCAAATCTACCTATTCTCTCAAACAGTAAATTTGGTTGGATATTAGGAGGTAAGGTAGGTACTCAGTCTGATAGTATTTCGAATCTATGTGTCAGTTTATTTACTCAAAACATCAGTAATGAAATCAATGATCTAATTCTCAAGTTCTGGCAGCTCGAGGAAATAGCACACAAAAGAATTCTTTCCCCGAAAGACAAAATATGTGAGGCAATATTTTCTAACACTACTCAGCGTACTTCTGAAGGTCGATTTAGCGTCAACTTGCCATTAAAAAATGACCTTGATAATCTTGACTTGGGTGATTCCTTTGACTTGGCAAAACGCAGATTTCAATCTTTGGAAAAAAGGTTGATTCGAAACGAGCAACTATATTCGCAATATAGAAAGTTCAGTCACGAGTATCTTGTGTTAGGTCACGCAGAATATGTTCCTTTAGAAGTAAAGGCAAAACATCATCGAGAAGGCATGTTCTCCCACATCACTGTGTAATTAGGGAAGAAAGCGTTAGTACAAAATTAAGGGTTGTATTTGACGGATCATTGCAAACTAATTCAGGTAATTCGTTGAATTCCGCTATGTACAAAGGTCCCACTATTCAAGCCGATTTATTCGATATTGTTTGTAGGTTTCGGGTATTTAGATGTGGTCTTACCTCCGACATTGTCAAGATGTATCGCCAAATCCAAATAAATCCAATACACAGACATTTACAAAATATATTATGGCGGGATCATCCTGATGATGAGCTTAAATGTCTCGACTTACATATGGCACAAATTGTGCACCGTTTCTTGCAACCAGATGTTTAGTCCAGATAGCCACCGAGGGTGCAGTAACTCATTCGCTTGCTTCGCAAGTCCTTCTAGAACAGGGCTACGTGGATGATGTTCTTGCAGTCGCTGACAGCTTGGAAGGCCTTAATAAATTATATTTTCAACTTGTTGATTTGTTAAAATCATATGGCTTCGGTCTACATAAGTGGATGTCAAATGTACAAAACTTTCCAGTCAAAGTGGATGTTAATCAGCATAGCTCCTTGAATATGAATCTGCACGTTAGTGAATCCTTGAAGAAAGTCTCAGGAATTTTGTGGCTTCCTCTTTCTGATGATTTTGAAATGTTTGTATTTTTAATGAATAATAAGGATGCGCCCACCAAAACGAATATACTATCTCATATTGCACGCTAATTTGATCCTTTAGGATTCATAGGTCCACTAATATTCACTGGCAAAATAATAATGAAAAAATCTGGAAAACGAAAGCGGATTGGGATGATGTTTTATCAGAGGAAATTCAAAGGAAAAGGTTAAGTAAAGATATTCTACTTCTCAATGATCTGCAAATTCCAAGGTTATTATTCAATCTTTCTCATGCAGTTGAAGCCATCGAACTGCATTATTTTCAGATGCCTCTCTGATGGCGTATGGAACTTTGTTTTGATTTGCGCACTATCCACTCCAATAATGAAGTAACTTGCAGATTGATCTGTTCAAAACCAAGAGTCGCACCTCTGAAGGTGGTAACCCTTTATCGATTAGAACTGTGTGGATGCTTACTCATGTCCCGACTATGTCACAAACTCATTTCATTTTTTCGTATCTATTTTTCTTATATTATTCTCTAGAGAGACTCAAAAATTGCTTTAGCATGGTTACAGTCTACTCCTACTCGCTGGACGACTTTTGTATGTAATCGTGTCGCTGAAATTCAGGAATTGACAACCAACGCTCAATGGCAACATGCGTTATCAGAAAACAATCCTGCAGATCACATTTCACGAGGACTTGATTCATCATCACTAATATAATGTGACCAGTGGTGGAATTGTTCTAAATTTCTTCATAATCCAGACTTATATTTGAGTACAAAATCACTTTCACTTGACTCTCTACCAGAACGAAATACTGTCTCCTGCAACTCCATTGATCATACCTCAGAAGCCCTTGAAATATTCTCAAAGTTCCCAAGTTTGACTGAGCTTCAAAGAATAATAGCATATTGTTTGCGTTTTGTAAACAACTCTTCACCACCTAAACAAATATATACAGGATCTCTTTCAGTTGGAGAGCTTAACAATAGTCTCCTTCTGATAATTAAATGTGTCCAAAGTCACTATTTTGCGCAGGAAATTGAAAGTATAAAAAAATATTCCCCTTAAATGTAGTTCCTTGATTCAGTTAACCCTTCTGTGATGGCCAAAACGTACTTCGAATCACAGGTAGACTTTCTCAGTCAAATTTACCCTATTCTAAAGGTCATTTCGTAGACCTGCTCTATAGATATGTGCATCTCAGTTTATTGCATGCCGGCCCTCAAACCATGTTAGCACATATCCGCTCGAAATTTTGGCCTATGAACGCTCCTCGACAAATAAAAAAGGTTGTCAAAAATTGTGTTACATGTTTCAGATTCAAGGCTTCAACTGCTCAGCAGCTTATGGGTTCGCATCCCTCTGATAGAATTTCCAGCTCTCGTCCATTTTCAAAAATCGGTGTAGACTTCGGCGGCCCAATTTTATCAAAAGAGGGTGAAACTCGTAAAGCGGTTGTTACAAAAGCATATATTTCTCGATTTATTTGCTAAGTGACTAAAGCAATTCATCTGGACCTAGTATCTAGTTCATCTTCAGAGGCTTTCATTTCTACTCTGAAAAGATTTATTTTTAGAAGGGGTTGTCCAGAAATAATATATTCAGATAATGGCAACAAAGGAATATATCATCTTTTAAAAGAAAGGGGAAACTATTTCAAAGATTTTTTGGCTACTCGGGAAATTAGCTGGAAATATATCCCCCCTAACAGTCCACACTGGGGCGGTCTCTGGGAGGCAGGGATTAAATCAACTGAATTCCACTTGAAGAGGGTTGTTGGGAATCATGTTCTTAACTACGAACAGATGTCAACCTTGTTGTGCCAAATAGAGGCAATTCTTAACTCTAGACCCATTTCTCCTATATAATCTGATCCCAAAGATTTCAGCTATCTCACACCGAGTCATTTTTTAATTAGAGAAATTATGATTTCATTTCCTGAACAGGACTTACTTGAAACTCACGTTAATCGACTCAAAATTTGGCAGCACTGTCAAAAGATGAAAGAGCTTTTTTGGAAGCCATGGTCCTATGAGTTTCTCAATAGGTTTCAACATCGCCCAAAATGGTCTCAAGAATCCTTCAACTTGAGAAAGGACGACATAGTTTTAGTTGAAGAAGATGGAACTCCTCCATAAGCTTGGAACTTGGCGCGTATTATTGAACTGATACCCGGAAAATACGAAATGGTTCGACTGGTAAAAATTCGTAGCCAAAAGGGCGAATATTATAGACCGATCGTAAAGTTGTGCCCATTGCCATTATCCCTTTCTGATAGAACCTTCTCAGCTGGTGATGAGGATGTTGCAATTTTAAAATGTGCTAGTTTGGTTGCCTACGTTACGCCGCTGTTTAAAATTTTCTTTCGACTTACCCTTAGACAGCATAAAAGAACACAGCCCGCGAACATAAGCGAGATATAACAGTTTTGGCGCGCCTAAGAGAGTTGAGAGGTTAAGAGTATAAACTAGTAACAATCATTCTCTCGATTTAGTTATTTATCCTATAACGTTTTGTCAGTTTTATAAAGTAAATGATGCAATAAATTGTATTCAATACTCTACATTATTTGAACAACCTACAGTCCACATCCTAGAATATAAATTGAAGGGAACTAGGGATAATTTTCAATTATCCATCTACAATTGTCATGTATCGTAGAAAAAATTCTGACCTGAGTCTTGAAAAAAAATTATCCTAGGAACCTGGATGGAATGAATAAAGTTACACAATGTGGGTTTAGATGGAGAGAGGGGGGCCCAATTTTTGTGATTAGACAGGTGAGCGGGGAAGTGGTTAAGGAACTTATCAAATAAATATGTCTCTAATTTCAGTGAGGCAGTAAACAAAGTAGATAACACAAATAAACTGAGAATAAATAGGGAATAGTCTGAGTAGTCTATAACGGAGATAAGCTTGGAACAAGTTTATAGTATGATCCAGCAATGTTTTGATTTATCATGGATGACGTAATAAAAGTGACAGAGCAATAAACTGAGTAAACTGGAGTAGGGTACTTATGGATGGAAGATAAATCAATAGAGTTTTCATTTGCGGATGAGAAAACTTCGTCGGCCGAGACGTAGGAGAACTGAGCACCCTGAATGAAGACATAACAAGAATCTTATATATTAAAAAAACATTATGAAAACTGAAGTCGGGCCATTCTATCCGACCAATTTCCTTCATTTTTCACGAATGAAAGGTATTTAGATATGTCATCAATCATTGAAATTTAGTCAACTCCCACCTTACTCAAGTTATACTCAAACGCGATTCTTCCCTGTACATTTCTTATGCGACACATTCACTCAAGCAATTCAAATTCTCATAGATCCTCTTCCAATGGATGCATCTTAATAGAATTTCTCTCAAAACACTCAGTGGATCAAGCTCTCTCTTTTGAGCTTTTAATTGCTTAAATTAGTTGAGATTGAGGAAAGTTATGCGTGTACAATCAACTTAATATTCAATTTTTTCAAGATTTTCCATCACTCAAACCTCTATAACTAGAGTTCTAATTAACGTAAGCTGTTGACACAAGTCTAGGAACACTCAATGGATAAGCCCTTTCTTTTGAGCTATTTAACTGTTCAAAGTATGAGGAAAGTTATGTGTGCGCGATCAACTTTACTTTCAATTTTTTCCAAATACTGCGGCCGATGCAAAGCTAATATTTTTTGGAAGGAAGTAATGTGAAATGATTTTATGTAATAATCACACCTCTCTATCGTTATGCTGCGGAGCAGCACTGGTCCCCTTATTTACATAAAAATAATCACAGGCAGGCAAACGAAGAATAAAGTTCAATAAATTTAACATGAATAAGGAGATACAAGATCAGGATGAACGAGAAAACAATAGATCAAGTTTAGGTATTTAGAATAAATAATAGTAGCAAATGGAGAAATTGATATCAAACCAATTGAAATACTGAAAAATCAGGAAGATTTTATAGTGTCAATACTCACAAGAAAACGAGGAATAAGAAAGGATATTAGAACGAAAGACATCAGAAGGGAATTTAGACCATCAACGATACATACCTGCGAATCATGCCTTCTAACGAAAAGAAATTATTCAGAACAGGTGCTATAGATATGATATTACCAAGGGAAAAGGAAAATTCCAGATGGACAACTAGAATAAAAATAGCAGCAATTAGAGGTGACTCACAAATGTTGAATGCCTCTCCAAGGATTCAAAAGCCGTTTGACAGTCTTCATCCCATTGGAAAGTTCTTGCTTCTTGTGTAAGTTGAGTTAGAGGCTTGGCAATATCTACAAACTTCCTGATAAATCTTCTATAATATGTGCAAAGTCCAAGGAAACTCATAATTTGATGTTTGTCGGTTGGTTGCGGCCGTTGCTGAATGGAACACATTTTCTCTGGATCCAGCGCCACTCCTTCATTGCTCACTATATGGCCTAGATAGTTCACTAGGTTTTGGAACAGCTGATATTTCTTCAGGTTTAACATGAGCTGGGTAGCTTGGAGTTGTCTGAATACGTCTTCCAAATTCTTCAGGTGTTCATCAAATGTATTCCCCAGTACTATGATGTCGTACAAATAGACCAGTCATGTCTTCCAAGACAACCGTCTCAAGACAATTTCCATGAGTCTTTCAAATGTTGGAAGAGTATTACAGGGCCCGAATGGCATGACGTTGAATTGCCATAATCCAGATACGGTGGTAAAAGCAGTCTTCTCTTTGTCTCCTGGGTCCATTTCCACTTGCCAATAACCAGACTTCAGGTCCAAGGCTGAAAACAGTTTGCTGCCGGCCAAAGTATCTAGCGTATCGTCAATTTGAGGCAGAGGATAGCTGTCTTTCTTCGTTATGTTGTTTAGCAGGCGATAATCCACGCAGAATCTCGTAGTTTCATCATTTTTCTTGACGAGCACCACTCAAGACACCCATGAACTAGTAGATGGTACTTTTTCCTTTGCAATCTCTCGAATTTTCCTTTCAGCTTCCTTTCTCCTAGCTCGTGGAAGTCTTCGAGCTGATTGCCTAATTGACTTAGCATTACCAGTATCGATTTTGTAATTGACGGCTGATGTTCTACCAGTCTTTACTCCTTTTGTCACTAATAGGTTTCGATACTGCAAAAGGAATATATACACAGTATATTTAGTACACTACTACACAGTAATTCATAAAAACAGTTCACTACTATTTACTTGTTCACTTGGTGATTTCCCGAGATCACTTTATAAACTGCCTCCACGGCAAGTAGATAGTCTCTTCATATACTAGTCGGTCTTCTGGAATATTCCATTTTCGGGATATTTCTCGAATGCCGGCTCAATCCTTAAAGATTTTCGGAGAACATGTCTATAAAAAACTGTCACAAAAAATCACAATAGACCTTTCCAGAATTCGGCGCGATCTCCATTTTTAACACCGTTAGCATAAGGTTACAGGCCCGTACTTAGTATCTACTTCGGTGTGAGAGTTTGTAACAATACGTTTCGTCGCCGCTACCAGTGCGAAGCATAATGCCCACCTCTGCGTGGCATGCACCGTGTTTTTCACAATTTACGGTGAAAATGCTTGTTTTATCGAGAAAAGTTGAATGGGAAAGTATGTACGGGAAAGAGAAATAAATATTTTCCGTATAATTGAATTTAATGTGTATTTATCGGAAAAAAATTATTCAGTAGCAGAAAATTTCAGTTATCTCTTGATTTCTTTTTATCAATATCTTCTTATTCTTCATCGTTATTATTTTCTTCCTATCTTGATGATATCTCCATGGTTGAAAAATAAGATATTGTTGCCCTCTTGTATAGCTCAGGGTACATCTAGAGTAGAGCAAGTGCATAGATTCAACGTAAATCTTGAGTTTATGGATGTTTGTTGATCTAATAACAAGTTAAGACTATAATTTGCTAAAATTTTTAATCCTCATTATTATTAGAATGTTTCATTTTTTAGATTATCACTTTCCACTGTCTGTGAATCAATATAAATTAAGAAAAAGTTAAGTTCTTCTTTATTTGTCAATATTTCTATATACAGCATGGCCGAAACTATCCCTTTCGGTTGGGTTCTTTCGGTCGCTTGTCCAGAAAATTTTGACTGGCAAGGTCATGTACTGCTATTTGATGTTCCTATTCAAAAATATTCAAATTTGGCCAATCCCCACTCAGATTTTCAGAAATATGTGTAGTTTCTCCAACTTTCCTATTTGAACCTTAATGTGCCCAACGGTACCGACTTTCCACTACACCCCTTAATCCCAACCGAATGATTTTTATAACATTGCGAATGATGGAAATCTTTTTTTTTGTATCAAGCAAAATTCTTGTTTTTTATACTACCTTTTGTTTGCATATTGAATCGAAGAATGAATAGAATTATTGTGAAAAATGGGTTCTGAATAATTCAACGTAACAATGCCCCGTTACAACATTTTTCCTGCCTGCCTCTGAGTTTATTGAGACACTAATACTGAGAATTAGTTGGTACTTGTGTTAGAAAGCCTCCTAAGGTATGAGCGGAAAATTTTTCTCAGAAATTCATTGAATATTGAAAGTATTAAAATTATTTTCAAGATTTTCTCTTGAAGTAGTATTTATTCTTCCGCTGGCCAATATGCTATAATAACAACAAATTTATATTTTACCAAATAACCAATCTTTTATCGCTGTCATGGAAAGTAATTTTATGTGTTCTTTTAATTAGAAACTCAATTGAAAACTATAAAAATGACACAGTCGTGATATGTTATGGTTTAATTAAACATTTATGTATTTGCAAACCGTTATGTGGCCATTATTATGAGGGCAGATGATAAAACAGTCGCAGTTTAATTTAATGGCTTATTTATTACAATAAAAATATGTTATTTTTCAGAGTAATTTATTTAGGAGAAATTATTCTACGGCTCATTTTTGTTCCATCGATATCTCTGTGAATAGAGAGTTGTCGTGATAGGACAAAAATTATGAATAAATGGAGCGGTTCATGCCTTTGGATTTTTAATGATACGTTGATGGTTTATATAGGGTGCTCTAACTAAAATTTGCACCGCTAAATATTTATAGTTTTGCTCATATTTTGAAAAAATGCCCAAACAGGTCAATTTTAACTTACAGGGCCTGAATTTTTATCGTACGGATGACAATTGAAACATGGTACAATAATTTTAACAGAGCCCGCCACAAAACGAAAATACATATTAAATTTCTCGCCACTATCTGATGACTTCCATTGGCGTCAGAGGTGCGTGTCGCTGTAGTTTCAACGAGGCTAGGGACACTGCAGACCGTGCCATCTATAGAGCCTGTCGAGTAACTATGATTGGTAGATAATTCCAAAAAATTTACGAAAACTGTAACGTCGTTAGTAATCAAATTTTATTGATTCTTATTACTGCCTATGCGCGATATCATATTGCTCGTCCCCACATGTTATATGTTATACTGTTATCATTTCTTAGTTCATGTGTAGATGTTATCATAAGGTTACGGTATTATGGTGTATTTTTTAAATGCTATAGTGTAATATTTATCTGTTGTTTCGTTGCTTCATTGTTATTAATTGAAAAGACAATGCCAAAGTGTATTCTGAAGGAGTCTATAATAAGTGGTGACTTCGATAAGTTTTATTAGAAAAATTTGAGCATTTTTTCTTTCACAATTAACAAACATTATCTTTATTTTTATTAAACACAAAATTTTTACTAATTTAATCGACAACTTTAGACATCATGGTTGTTTTTTACATTAGCTAAACTGAAAATTGCTGCTTTAATAAAGTAAATATTTCTTTTTACAATTTTGTTTCTCTAACCCAGTAATATAAAATTAATATGGTTGAAAAGCAGTGGTGATAAATCATTAAATTTGTCAACGAGGAAACTGTACAACTCTACCCTTCTTTGATACCGAGTTGATTCTCAAAAACAAAAAAAAACCGATGTCACCAGTGTAATAATCTAGACAACAAAACTTAATAATCAGAGTAATAATCTATCCTTCTGAAAAAAAATCCGCTGCTCTAGATGTACTAAAAATATGGGTCAGAAAAAAAAGAGAAATATTTCCTACCTATCTTTTGGCCGCTCTCTATTGATCCCGACCCTAGATTGTTGCCAATTTCTGCCTCCAAAGAGCGGCTGAGCGTGCAAGGCAATCCAGTCCGTTTTCTTTTAGCTAGGTTCGCCTGGTCTTAGAACGGATGTATCCTCCTTTGCCAGGACAGGGCTGTCTTCCTCGTTTCTGTCGCACGTCCACGTTAATACCCTTCCAAAGGGGAAATGTTGGGGTAGGGGAGTAGGGTGAAATAATATAGAGCCATCAAGTTATACAAAATACATATACAATAAAAAATAACGTTTCTAAATCCTTAGATACAGCTATGCATACTTAACCCTAACAATAATCCCGAAGGACTCAGTTCCCAAAATTCCCCGTTATAATTTCTACCTATACATAAAATTTGTCTAAAAGTTTATTTATTGCTTATTCCTACCCCTGTATAAAACGATAATTGTGAACGGAGTTCCCGTTTTTCCGGGGGTGGCAGTGAGCCTATCCCTGTCATCAGCTTGGACCTTTACAACAACTGCGGGAGAAGAGTGTAGCTTCTTATTATTCGTTTCTCAATATTTCTATTCCCCTGTGTCGAGAAAACAAATAAATCGTATGTGTAAATTTGCTTTTAACCACAATAAACGTTTCACGTTATGTCGATTCAGGTCGCCATTGACCTTCAAAACGAAAGTGAAATTCTTGTTCTGTACAGAAATTCTGATGAGCTAATGAAATAGTTTAAATTATTTATCGACACTGGCGGCCCAAGTTGCGAAATTCCCCAGTAGTTTAATTACATATGTTAATTTATGCTTTTACCCTGGCAAAATATAATCGAGTTATAATTTATAATTACGGCTGAACGAAAGACTGATAACAAGGGTTCTCTACAATCAATTTACTTTTCAGCACGAGTTCGCTGACACCCACGCAAATATGGCAAGCATCCGCTCCGGCCTTTTTGTTTTTTTTCTTCTACTGCCTACAAAATTTAACCTTGCCTACCTTTCTATCTATTTCCTACTTTCGAGGTGGAAGAGAAAATACGTAACTCAACATATGATAATCTCCTACTTAACAAAATGAAACCCAGCTCGTGTCAGGTTGGCGAAACTCTGGAAATCAAAATAATTTCAGTACACACGGTAAATTAACTGTTCGTTAGGACGAAAAACTCAATCTGAGAGTGATCAGATGTGTCCAGTCTCTTTGAAAATCAACAATAAAACAAATCAAATAAATAATATCTGCTATCGCTACACCTGGTATATAGAAATTTTCTTATGCTCCCAAGTTCAGACTCCAGCTTGACCAATAACGAGTAAATATATATATATATATCACTAATAAAAGAAATTTATCCAAATCGAAATCTAATTCAAAAACTTACTGTTTGACAATCTTCCTCCGTCACGTCGGGAAATGTCTTGATTTTCTCTATCTGTTTGGTCGCTACGTATCGTACCCGATAAACGAAATCGTTTTAGGTTGAAAGGCAATTAGCGTAGAGGGTAAATCTACCGTTTGTGTATCGAAGTAGGAGACAGTATCACCTCCTAACACAACGGTGAGAATTTCTACCTCTCGTACAGCTAACACTAAAAACACTAGTTACCGTAGCAAGGGAAAGCCTTTCCCTTCGCGCGTTCGGCCCCCGGTACCCACTGCCGCTCTTGATCTGTCTACACTGTTTTTTTGTTTTCCCCCGACATTGATTTTGGGGTTTTTGTCGACTTGCAAAAAACAACTTTTGTTTTTTTGAATCGTGCTAGTTTATGTTATTGAAATCCTTGTTTTTAAAACAATCATTTTGCTTTGACCCAGTATTTCTCTCTTCTGTTTTGGCTTCGTATTTGTTTTATTAAACATAATGTGGGTCATGTTTCCATTAAATATTATGATTCAAAATAAAATATGTTTTACCGTGTGTTCTGAAACTTTCTACAATAAAATTATTCTTCTGAATATCCGTATTTATTTATGGAGGATAAGTTCCCTTCATTTTCAGAAACTGTGTTTCTTTAGATTTGAGAAAGACGAAGAGAGGTTATTAAAACAGTTTGATTTGCCTTCCCATATGAGTGGAAATTACCAAAAATTGATGGTAAGTTTTATTGTATTCAATATAACATGCTATAATTTTTTGGACATTTTAAAATGTAAATTGAGTCAATGAAAAGACGAGTACTGACTGTTTCATTTCATTGAAATTCCAGCCAAGCGCTTTCAGCCATTAGGCCATTCTGAAAGCTCTCGTCAAGAAAAAAACATACAGAAGGTATCAGAAAACATCAAACCCTGTAACTGCTACATACAATGAAATGAAATGTTTGATGTTACATCATTATTTAAATGAGATTTGTTAAAATTACTCTATAAAAAGCGTGTACAATTGTAATTCACATAACGAAACGTCTAATTTGAAATTATCAACTAAATTATATGTGTGTACACCCTCTTTATATGGTAATTTTAACAAATATTACTCAAATAATGATGTAACATAAAACATTTTATTCCATTGTATGATCATTGTACCTGTTGTATATTTTTCTCTTGTCGACAGCTTTGAGAATGACCTAATGGCTGGAAGCGCTTAGCTGGAATTTTAATAAAATGCCACACTCAGTACTAGTCTTTTCATACACTCAATGTATATCTAGTGTGTACACCATAGTCAGACAATTCCATTTTAAAATTAACCTATTGAAGAAATAATAATCTGGGTTTTATTTTATGTTATATCTATCCCCTCCACCAGCTATGGTATGGAAGGTATTGCCCCTTGCCGATTTCAATATATAGCCCATGGTATGACAATTTAAGGGAAAGGAAAGTGAGTATTAACTTTTGTTGAGGCATTACGTCAAGTATTTGTACCAAAAATAAATAAATAAAAAAATAGTTAAAAACCAAAAAAAAATCGAGAATTCCTAAAAAAATCTAAAGCTCCAAAAAAAAAGGAATTCAAAAAAACCAAAGAAATTTAAACATTCAAACATCTTTTGATATTTTTTTGGCTTAGTACAAAAACATGTGGAAACACTTATTATTTCAATAGTAAGCACATTTTGTTTTCTCTTGTTGACATACATTTTCAATCATATTTGTGTGTTTACTTATCTATTGTTGTTATTTTGTGTGCTTACTTGTAGAACCTCAACCAGAAACGAGACGGTGGGATTTTTAAGAGCCCTCAAGAAATATCTTAACAATCATAAACTACCAGGAGCTGCAGAGTAATTAAAACTGCCTTATGCGATGGTTTCATAAGAAAGGAATGCTTTTAAATGTAGAAATATACAAATATGCAATATACTAGGTTCAAGCTTGTGATGTTAACATATTCAATACTCTCAGTAAAGAAATAAAGATGTGTTTCAAGTGGAAATGAAATGTTAGATATATTATTTTGAATGTTGTACAGTCACAAGTGCTGTTTAGCACTCTTATATGTAATTACTTGGCACATTGTATTTACAGAGCTGGGCAGTAATTAACAACTTTTCCTATTGAATTATTTTAATTACTTTTGTTCTAACATTTACAGTAATTATACTCAAACGTTTTCTTTCACAGAAAGTTGCCAAAAATAGTAGTTGACAAATCATTGCTAACACTTTTTTTGGTTAAGTAAGTAGCAGTTATACTCCAGCAGTTTGTCCAGCTCTGTGTGTTTATACGACTGTAATAATAAATGAACTTATGAAAAATAATTTTTTACTTTTATCTTGACTTAATAATCTAATTATACTCCAATCTAGAATGTATGTTACTCAAATTATTTTTTAATTACTGCATTGTTTTTACATTATAGTGTATTTATTTTCATTCTGTTTGTTAAGAAAAGTACTTTGTGAAAGAAATTATTTGTTGTATTTTTATACCAAAATCAATAAACTGTTTATATGATTACTGTTTTATTTCTTCAATCTAATTAACCATTTATGGTCCATCATTTGATATTTCATTTAATTTAACTCAACATCTAATAATTATTGAGTTTAATTGAATGAAATGTTGCATGATGGACTATAAATGATTATTTTGAAATAAAATAATTGAAATATAGTAAATTTGAATATACTGCCAAAACTGAAAATTACATCAATCTTTTCAACATCACTCTATTGTTTACTCGACAGGCTCCTTAGCTGGCCACAATCAGTGTCTCATCTATCTGTGGTTTCAGCAAGCCAGTACTGGTACAATCGTTTCGACGTGCAGTTGGTGTATTTCTTAAGCTGTAAGTAATTTTTCAGCACTTCAATTATTTTATTATAAACTATATAACTTATAACCAGCTCTGAGAAGGGACATAATGTATCCTTGGTTGAACGCAGCAAGGCAGAGGCTAAATATATACCACCCATTGAGATTTTGAATGGGAAATATAAAAAAGATGAGTTTTCTGACGGACTTTCTCCACGTTTGAAGATGTTTATCCATCAAAAGTCGTCATACATAAATAAATTTGAGATAAGAATGATTCCTTAAATATTTGTTAAAATCGTTGATAATTGAAAAAAAAACAAAATCATTTTTAGATTCAGAAATTGCTATGAAATTCTTTCCAAAACTAATTAAATATGACTCATTTATTGTATCAACTTTATACCAAAAATCATCTCATAAAAATAGTGTAGAAATACCAGCGTCAGAAATTTTTCGATTGGCTAATGAACCATTATTAAAATTTTATTCATTTAAGTTTCATAATATTTTTGATGGTTTGATAGGATGAGATAACCTCAAATTACTGAAAGCTTCAATAGATTTTAATAATGCATGTTTGATTATACCTCAAGCAAAAATAAAGCTTAATTTTCAAAAAATTAGTGACACGAACAATACACATGTAATTAATATAGAACCTCGTACAGAGAAAGTAATTCAAGTAAAAACTACGGAGAGATTGTAATTCCTTATCAGACGGTAGAAAACTGCGAAATTCTAGAATGTCTGATGGTTTCTCGTAATGGTCTTGCTATTACAACAATGATAAACAACACTACAAGCTCCTTAACTTGATTTCTTGGAACCGTTGACATCAGAAAATTTTTATGCCGACAACATCCCAGAGTTCAACATGCATAATTTTGGTGATTCGGATAAATGCGAATTAGATTTATCCCAGATTCGGACCGACCATCTGAATAAAGAAGAAAACGATGTAATTCTCAATTTATGGAGTGAATATTCAGATATTTTTTATAGAGAAAATGAGCCCTTAAGTTTTACAAGTAAAATTGAACATTGTATTAAAATTACAGACGAGGTGCCAATTTATTCGAAATCATATCGTTACCCATTCATCTATAGACAAGAAGTGAAAAATCAAATTCAGGGTATGATCAATCAAAATATAACTAAACCGAGCATTAGCCCATGATCCAGTTATATTTGGATGGTAACGAAACGAACCGATGCATCAGGCAAACAAAAATTTCGCGTAGAGATCGACTATAGTAAGTTAAACGAAAAGACGATAGACAATAAATATCCTCTCCCAAATATAACTGATTTATTAGATAAACTGGTGAATGCCAGTATTTTACTACCCTCGATTTGGCCAGCGGATATCATCAAATTGAAATGAATGAAGATGACATAAAAAAGACGACGTTTAGTACAGAACAAGGTCATTGGGATTTCCTGAGACTTCCCTTCGGTCTAAAAAACGGCCCATCATCGTTTCAACGCGTCATGGATAACATACTAAGGGACATCCAATATGAGAAATGTCTAGTCTACCTTGACGAGATTATAATTTTTTCCACGTCAATTCAAGAACATCTAGAAAGACTTGAGGCCGTATTTGAAAGATTAAGAGAAGAGAACTTCAAAATACAACTAAACAAATCTGAATTTTTGAGTAAAGAAGTGTCCTATCTTGGACACGTCGTAACTCCGGAAGGTGTTCGACCTAATCCGGACAAAATTAAGGCAATAAAAGAATACCCGTTACCAAAACCTACAAAACAAATAAAATGATTTATTGGTTTAGTGCGATATTATAGACGATTTATTAATGATATCGCGAATATAACTGAACCATTGACTCAGTGTATTAAAAAGGGTGCAAAAATTGAGCATGATGCAGAATTTTTGAATAGTTTTGAAACCTGTAAACAGTGACTGACGAACTAGCCCATATTACAATACACCGATTTCTCAAAATTATTCAATTTAGCAACCGACGTCGGTAATGTAGCATTGGGAGCTTTCCTATTGCAGGGACAAATCGGTAAAGGTTTACCGGTCGCATACGCATCGAGAACGCTAAATCATTCTGAAAGGAATTACTCTACGATTGAAAGAGAATTATTGTGTATTGTTTGCGCAACTAAATATTTCAGCCCATGTTTATATGGAGGTTAATTCTTTCTAATGATTGACCACAAACTATTATAATGGTTTTCTTTAAAAGACTCCAATTCCAAACTCCTAAGGTGGAGAATTAAACTTGAAGAATACGACTGCACAACAATTTATCAGAAGAGATCATTAATAACTCATGTCGACAATCTGAACCGAATCGAAATACACGCAAAAGAAGCGCAAAGCGACATTTGGGACGAAATAAATATATCACAGAAGAGGTGGAAAACACCAGAGACGAATTAATTACACCGGATATTGAAGATATTTTTAAACCGATAACTGTTACCACGTAAAAATCTCCAGGTCTGGATCTGGACAATATTCCACTCATAGTTCACCGAGACTCTCACCTAAAACAAGAAAACTAAGGACAAACTATTCACTCAAATGCGGTTGAAAATCCCGTAGTTCTCATTCCTATCAGCGAGATACCTGTTAATTATGGTCAAAACCTAATAATTATACAATCTCATTATCCAAACAAATAATTACGAAATTACATACATATTACCTATAACAACTGAAATGGTTGAACCGTTCTGCGAAGTTGTAAGGAAGTGGCCATCAATAAAATTTCGTAGATTTACGGAAAGGTTGATAGATGTAACAAGTAAATCCGAAATGGCCTAAATAATACAAAATTATCACGAATCAAAAAGCAACCATAGGGGAATCGACGAAACACTTGATAGAATCAAAAAGATTTATTATTGGCCGAATTTAAAACAATATGTTCAAACTCATATAAATAATTGTGAAATTTGCCAACAATGCAAATATGAAAGGAACCCAATTGAAATGCGATTGAATATTACACCTACAGCAAATAAACCATTCCAAATAATTCATATGGATGTATATACAATACAAAAAACTAAATTTCTCACTATAATCGACACATTTTCTGAGTATGCTCAAGCTTATCATCTAAATTCAGTAAGTTCAACAGATATAACAAATCAACTGGTAACCTTCTTCTCTTCATGGTGTGCCTAAACAAATAATTACGGATAACGGTACGGAATTCAGAAATTCGGTAATATCTCAATTGTTAGCTCTACATAATATAAAAATCCACTTTTGTTCTCCAAATCACCCCCAATCTAATTCGCCTGTAGAAAGAGTTCATTCCACATTTAACGAATATATCAGAATACTCAATGCCAGAGGTTTTTTGAAAACACCTATATAAGTTAAAATGAAATATGTTATCTTAGCATATAATCATACCATACACTCATCAACCAAATTCAAACCCATAGACATAATTAACGGTCATTTAAATGCCGAAAATCCATTTGATTTGAATATGGATATGAATTTAATAAGTAATTTTATGAAGGAAGATGAAGAAATAACCCGCGAATTGAATTCTAAAATAAATGAAGCTTTAGCTAGACAAAAACAGAACGTCAATCAAAAGATTAATGAGAATAGAGACATACCAGATACTCTTAAAATTGGTGATAAAGCTTATATAAAAGATAATCGGCGACCTAAAACTTCGAATAAATTTTCGAAATCAACAGAAATAATTGATATAAATGAACAAAGAAAAACAGTGAGTACAGACCGTTGTGAGAAGGTCAATATGGACACTCTCAAGTGACCGCGAAAGAAAACATACTCATTTTAAAAAAATTTAGAGGTTTGCCATTACACTCGGGGCTTCGGAACAAATGAATATAAACCCATTGGACAATAATTCAGAATCAATAACACTTAGGTTAGGAACCGCTAGAATACAAGAATATTCCTAAAAGATGATACATTATTACGATTTAACCTCAATTATCTCGGAAACACAAAAACTACAGCGACAATCACGATATATAATAAAAGTAGTATGCACAACCAAAAAGTATTCTTGGGACGTTTCAAACGATATGAAAGTATTAGAATATATTGAACAAAAAGGTGGAATATAAAATCCTAAATATACTACCACCTTAAAAACGAGTCAGAAGGGGTCTAATTAATGGCTTAGGTTCAATCTTCAAATCAATATCATGTATTCTAGATGCGGAAGATGGTGACAGATATAAAAATTCAATTATTAACTTACACAAAAATCAAGAGAGAATTGCCTCGACATTAAAATCTACAATATCACTTTCTATCAACACTATTACAGATGAAATTGACTGTCTCGACCCTTACTTCGTGGAATATGCTCATATTAGTGTTTTTAAATGAAACTCAAGGTCTCTAGTTAATTCCACAATATAATACAAGTTATTGAAAAATCTAAAAAATTTACAATTGTTTCGATAAATCAATATCATCGTCATTCTGATTTTTCAATAACTTGTATTATATTGTGGAATTAACTAGAGACCTTGAGTTTCATTTAAAAACACTACTATTACAGATTTTGACCAGACAATTGAGAGAATTAAACACAATGAGAATCTATTGGAATCAAAAATATATGAAGTTATCAAAATGGTTAACTCCGTAGATGATAGAGAGAACTTGATTTTCATTGAAGATATTATTAATCAAATTATAAATATGTTCAAAATTATTCATTCCACACTTCAAGATATTGAGACCTCTTTAACATTGGCAAAAATAAAGTAATGCATGCCAGTATAATTAAATCTACAGAGTTGTATACAGAACTAAAAGCGATAGGAAAACAAATAGCCGATTCACAGTTACCATTTGATGTGTCTTTGGAAACATTTCACGGTATGAAAGTATCATGAAAATTCAATGTTACATTGATATTATTACAATAGTTTATAGGCTTCATTGACCAATAATGTACATAAATAATTTTGAAATATACCGTTTGTATGCGACTCCGATTCCATACAAGAGTCAGTTCAAGGTAATAATTACCGAAAATAATTACTTAATAGAAAATAAATTGCACTACATCCTCCGTAATGACCTATGCACCGAAGTTTTTCCTCCATACTACTTCTGCGAGAATCAGACGCCCAAGGAAATAGATTCCTATCCACCTTGTGTGTGAAGATTTTTAACGCAGCGGACGCGTCAGAATGCAAACAGTTCCTCAACCCCCTCACAGAATCAAGGTTCCACCATATAGTAGACACAAATAATTGGTTAGCTATAGGCACAGGAAAAAGAGAATTACGTTGGACTGTCAAGATCAACATGAAGTAAAACAACTCAAGGGTACTTATATTATGGAAGTTCCCTTAAGATACAAAATCAAAACTGATATAGAAACCATCATAAACAAAGTAAGTATTATTCAAGGACAACCAATATTATTCCCAGAAATAAGTTTTGAGAAAAATACGTTACCAATATCAACATCAGAAATAAACTAAGAAGATATAAGCCTTGAACACTACCCAGAGGCCATACGTTATTTGTCACTAGAACAAGCTCAGCTCGACAACGAAATCTGTTATACTCCTAGCTTTTTACAATATTATTGTATACCCTGATAATTGGAGTAATAGCCACCATACAAGTACTCAAGTTACAGTAGTCCAACAACCTCGTCTACCTTTATGAGTTGGATCTTCGAGGGGGGGGAATTACCTCAACGCATCCTGATGACATCGCAGTGTAAACGCCAAATCAACAGAGTGCGGAACAGAGGACATAAAAACAGTTGTAAATTAGTTTTTGTTGTTGTTTTTAATGTAAATCCAAAGTAAACGTAATAATTGTGAAAGAAGGAAGTTATAATTTGAGAATAAAGTTTTTTAAAAATAGAAATTAGAGCTTAAAGCAGTTATTTCGCGCAAATCACTGGTATTTGATTTTGTCTTTTCCAAATTGCATAAAAAACAAACTTCCATCCCACATCTATAATAACACACCCGTCTACAACATCTATTTATAATTATTTAATGTTAAATATATATTTACCCATTCCATTCATATTCTATGTTTTGTATTCAATATTTCTTATTTCACATTAGTTTTGGATATTACCTAATGTATATATGTAATAACATAATTGAAAAGGATTATATTATGTAACTAATTTAAATGAATAAATCTTATAAGAACAACAACCCCTCCGAAGAACGTGACGTTGATCGACATTTCTGTAGACATAAACACAGTTTATGTTGGAATAAAATGAATATTTGTCTATCCAAGAGTCTTCTACCAAAATGATTTAACACATCAATTTTTATTTTCAACTGCGCATCTTAGACTACAATTGGATACACTAATGACGCTGCCACTTTCGTGCATATGATGTCATCGATAAATTTTTATTAAAATGACATACTTTTCTCTTCATTTTTGAATTCCCGATTACAATAATGTGTACTACTTATAGTATAACGTCATTGGTTTGTGAATTACGGAAGACAAATTTTATAAATTTTTAATCTGCAATTTTATGGTCTGGACTAATAAAGTTGGTTTTTGTTCAACGTTTTCTGTTTTTTGACATATGTTGGTTTTATTTACAATAATAATGCCAAACAATAAATAGAGCATTTTCAATTATTTAGTTCTTAACATCCTAAATAATGGTACGTTCAAGTGAAAAAGAACTAATTGAAATTTTAATAATGTGGGGGTATGGTAACAAGTGTCGATCCCAACCGGAAGTTTGTTATTTATGGAATGATTAGTATCCAGATCGTAATCTTTGTCAATCCACTGTATCGAAAATTGTGGAGAAATGCAGAGATGTCAGTCATGTGAGTTATACTTATAAAGGTCGTACGGTAATTGGTGATGATGAGCAGTTGAATTTTTTACTAACTATGCAAAAAAATCCACTCATATCCAGTAGACAAATTGCAAAGCAGAGCTCGCGGAATACATCTACAGTTTTGAAGTATTTGAAAAAAAATAAGTTTCACCAGTACAAAATTAATTAAGTCAATGAGCTCAATGAGCAGGATTTTGATCGAAGGAGGGAATTTTGCGAAGTGATGATGGACCGAAGTAATAAATAATGACCCACAATTTGTGGAGCACGTAGTATTTTCAGTAGCGTCATTTTATTTGAATGGAACTGTTAATATGCAAAGTTGTAGATACTGGTCAGATACTAATCCTCATTGGATGATGGAGGCCCACACTCAGTATCCTGAAAAACTTAATGTTTGAGCAGGAATTGCTAGCGATAACATTTCAAAGCCTCTTTTCATTGGAGGAACGTTGACTGCTGAACAATATTCAGAAATATTACAAAATAATATTGTTCAAGCTATTGCCGCGTTATATCCAGATAACCAAAATCCACAAATGCCTGATAACATGATATGGTTTCAACAGGACGGCGCACCATCACATTATGCGCGGATAGTGCGTGATTATTTAGATATCATTTTTCTCAATAGGTGGATAGGTAGGAGCGGATATATAGAGTGGACAGCAAGATTTCCCGATCTAGCCCGCCTTGATTTTAATTTTTAAGGTTATCTTAAATCTAAAGAGTATTTCAATAGACCTAACAACATCGAGGATTTGAAAAATAGAATTCGTAATGAAGTAAGATTCATTCGCCCGAAATATTAACTAAAGTGTTGGAGAAATTTGGAAATCGTCTTGGTTATTGCCAGGAATTCAATGGCATGCACTTTGAACAAGTATTCTAGATTTCCACTCTATTGTGTTAATTGTTGAAACTAATAAAAATTCAAAATCTTCAGTTCAGTCCTTTCAACAAAGTTTTAGATAAAAATTTCTGATATAATATTTGTATGTTCTTCACAAACCAATGACGTTGGACTATAAGTATTATACAGTTTTATAATCGTTTATTATTGGGGAATTCAAAAATTATGGGAAAAAAATGCCATTCTATTAAAAAAAACCATAACGTCATAAACACGAAAGCGGCAGTGTCATTAGTGTATCGTAAGATGCGCAGTTGAAAATAAGAATTGACTTGTTAAAGCATTTTGTTAAAAATCTCTTGGATATACGAAAAATTATTTAATTCCAACCTAAACGTTCGCACGGGTACATATGATGGGTCGCAAATGCAAGAAGAAAAGCACATGTTTTGATCTGTTTTGATCTGGTCAGAACGGAGTGGTGTCATCTCGTTTGGAGTCTCTAATCCAAACTAAAGACAATAATCGGCAGCGCTGCTATTTGATTCGAGTGAGTCTGCATACACCAGACACTAACTGGCACCATCTCTACTTCCAATTGGAAAGATCAAATCAGGTATGCGACCGTAATTGCCGATAAACATGGAATACCGTATTGGATATTCGATACCATGAGCGAGAGAGAACGGATTATGCCTTTCTTCTTGTGATTACACACCATCAAAGGTGTCTGTATCGACAAAAAAGTTGATTGATAACATGTTCTTTGGAGAGAATGTACCGTGAAACGGGGTTATATTGAACATTTTCTTCATATTTTGTTGAATCACTTTTGTATCTGTCGCTCAAACGAATAAAAAAATTACCACTTATAGGTCACTATAGAAGCATGACTCTACATACGTTAGATTATCTATTGGGCGAAGCTATGTAGAGATAGCTATAAAAAAGTCGCTGTTCAATTTTACCCTGCGCTCGAGGTAACATTGAACATAGTATAAATGGGTGTCTACGAGCCCACAGGTAAGTTATTTGTTCATTTCAACTCCGCCAGTGAAACAAGCGGGAAGAGTTTTTTTTTCTCAATGCCACGGTGGTTATATTAATTGACAAGATATTTTTAAAATAATATTTCAAACTAAAGAAATTGGTAGTTCTCAAGTCAAATGACAAAAATAATAATGGAAACGTATAAACGACAGTCTTTATAAGGATGTTAGCCCAGAGTATACTCATCAAATTGGCTCGAAAAATCCACTTTTCCGCGGCGGTCTTCAGCTGGAGCTGGCAGAAGTCTCTCAAAATCCAAAGGACTTACGACTGAACTGTCATCTATCTAAAAATAAATCAATAATGGATTTTGGTATACCTAATGCAAAATGCACTGAAAAATTTACCTCTGACCAATAGAAGGCAAAATTCTCCGTAATTCTCAGGAACTTGACCACGTTGTCTCCATTAGGCAGTTTCTCTTTCATAAGACCAACGAAAAATGTCAAGGTCTGTTTAGTTGCAAATCTCACGAGCACATAATCGTTGACGACTGCAGCCCCTGTTGGCCTCTTGATCTCCTCGTTCTCTTCTTGGTGCATTTTATCACAAAATGTCTCGAAATCACAATCAAATTCGTCCTGAAGTTCTAGTTCGTTGTCGGAACTGTCACTATCAAATTCCTTAGTAGACGTTTTCTTATTATTGGTGGGTGGTGCAGAACATCCAAAACTTTCCCCTATTTCGAAATCTTCCAGTCCAATGCTTTTACCCGGTGCGAAGTTAATTTCCTTTTTTCTTTGAGTACTAGTTCCCTTTTTGTTACTAATACCCTGTAGAAATTGTATAACTGTGTCGTTTGAACTGTTTTCCAAACTTTGATTTGATTCAGTATCATCAGTATCAGGCAATCATTTTAATATTTTATTTCTGTCTAAAGGCGATATACCCTTTGCCCGAAAGCCACTTTTAAGGTTTTGTTCACGGGTTTCTGCGAATTTTAACATCAGCTTCTTTAATAGTTTTGGAAACATCTCCTTTGGAAGACCAGATGATCCTGTTGCTAAGTTATAATCACTGAGTATTGCACGCCATTGTTTCTTCAGTGGTGCGAACACCGCGACATCCAGGGGTTGAGCGATATACGTGGTATTCGGCGGTAAACATAGGAATCGAATATTATTCTCAACCGAGAGTCTGATAACTTGCTCGGAAAAATGGCTCGCCAAGTTATCCCCGATTATTACTTTGACTTCTTCTTGATGTCTCGTGGAATAGAGGGAAACAGAAGTAAACCAATTTAAAAATGTTGCAGAATCGAACCATCCATGAGTTGTTCGGTTGTATCTGGTTTTATCGGGTCCTCCTTCCGTCCAAGTTGTCCAAAGGTTTTCTGCTTTGTAGACTACATACAGAGGCAGCAGAACTCTTGAAGCGCTTCCACAAATCATCAGAGAAATGTTCGATTTTGAGTGAGACAATAAACGTTCTGGGTATTTCACCCCTCTTTTGAGGAGGCATCTTGTAGACCCAGAGTCATCCGCTAAATTTGTCACATCGAAATTGTATATACAATCGGGGGAAACTCCGTCTAGACATTGTTTAAGGTTATCAAAATATGCAATGAAAACTTCTCTAGTGGAAGATGCTCTATTGGGGTTTATATTTTAAGATTTTCTTGCAATTATTTCTCTGTTTCTTTTCAGAAAACCTTCAATCCAGTCAATACCAGCCAAATTATTTTCAAACTGCTTAACTGTCCTACCAGTTGTATCCAAATGGCTTTTCATAACATGTCGTAAATCGTTGTGAGTCAAAGGAAAGCCCCATTCAGCGGTTTTCAAGAGCATCTTGACCAGTGCCTTTTCTTCGTCGTTGTTTAAAACTGTGGGCCTTCCGACGTCCTCCATTTGTTTGTTTTTCAGTTTGTGGCTTAATATTCCTTTTGGGATTTGGTATTTCTTCGATGCCTTGGAAAGTGACAACTTCATTGTTTCAATTCCGCGGATTGCTTGTTCCACAGTATCAGAGGTGTAATTTCTATATGATCGACTACCCAACTTTATAACGTAATCACGCATTTTGGAATGAGATTATCGCATTGCACTACTGCGCCACAACTAAATTTCCTAACCTCATAATGTTCCTACCGCCAAGCCAACCAATGTTATACTGATCGAAATTGATTCAAAACTAGGTAGGTAACGCCAGACAATAATATTTACATGGAACTCGATTGATGCTACCTGAGCACGTTGAATCCTGTCGTTCAATGTTACCCCATGTTCCCAAAAAAATTAACATATTTTTTGTAATAATGAATTAAAAATATTTCAGAAACCTAATTATGTACGGTATTATGTAGCATAAGGTTCAAATAGGTACTATTATCTTGGAAAATTAGTTATGGGAAGATATCTTTTGCATATCGCTGGTTGTACACCAAAGTTTGAGATATTTTTTTAAACCTTTTATTTCAGAAACAATTTTTTTTCGTTATTTTTGTAGACCCCAAAAAAAAATTCAGGCCAACTTGTAGAAAAATATAATCTTCATTGCAAAATTGTTCAATGTAACCCTGGGTTCAATGCAACCCCGTTTTAGGGTAATTAAATATTTATCGCGGTATTAGCCAGGAAAGTAGTTGTTTTCTCCACCGAGAAACAGTCAGATATTCACTTTTTTGGTCAATATTTTGAGAGATTGACAATTATTTCGATATCACTATCATCGTCAGAATGACAGAAGTTAAACTTCATGTGATGACTATGTGATGTTTAGTAATTATGTTTGGCTAGACCAAGAAGTGTACCTTGTGATTGACTTAATATGTATGCATAGAAAAAAAGAGAAGATATGATGCTACAACTATCAAAGTTTTGATATTATTAGCTCCATGGGGATTTCCTGGTTATATTTTTCTCATCTTGGACCAGTATAACTGTTCAGTGATACAGAAAACCAGGAAAACTATATCTGCTGATCTTGACAATTATTACCTAAGAAGACAGTTTTAAAGTGGTGAAATCTCTAGAAGTATCTGTTTATCGACGACTTCAAATTCTGGGTCTTCTATGTGTCTTCTAAATTCTAACTCTTCAAGAAAATCCAGTTATTGCTCGTTATCACAAATATGTATTACTTCTGGTTATGTGTTAGGTGTCAATAAATGTTTGTTGTTAAGTAGATGTTTTGCGTAGTTGAATTTCTCTGGATGTTTCAATCTGTCTACTCGGAATTGTTCACTGTATCTAATTTCAAAATTTCAATGGGTCTGACCCAAATAGACAGCAGAATGGACATACGAGACTTTTTTAATTGTGATTTTTTTGTTATTTCATACTATGTGTGGTGAGCTTTACAATGAATAACTTATAAGAATTTCTGTGTGACAAGTAGTGTTCAAATTGGTATGTTACAAGGCAAATCAAATTATTTTAAGAATAGATACAGATCATATGACCAACCATTACTAAGACATGAACAAAAATATCATTCAAAACTCATAATTCAGGACGAAACTAACAATCAGCCTTGTTTCTTGGCACATTGCTTCCGTAGTTTTTTACACCAGTTAGTTTTCTACACCAGTTTTTACCACACAGTACACTGAAATAAATACAGAATAAAACAGACCATACACTTTAGTTTTATTGTTCTCGAATAAAATAAAAAAAATGAATGGAACAATTTTAAAAACGTTGAAACAAATTCAAGAAGATGTAATTAGTAGTAAAAAGGAGTTGAAAGCAGCAATAGAAGATAATGAGAATAGGATCCTGACAAAGTTAGGTGTATTGTGTGAAAGAATAATTCAACTAGAAACAGAAAATGAGAAGCTGAAAAATTAGGTAGATGTACTTGAAAAAACTTTAAAAAGGAATAATATTATAGTGTATGGCTTAGATGAAGCAGGAGAAGAAGTAGCTACTCTTGAGTATATCTGTAATCAGCTAAATAATTTATTAGGTTTAAGTATAACCGAATCAGATATAAATGATTTCCACTTTTTCAAGAACTGTCGAGGCAATCCCATTAAACTAGAATCAAAGAAACAACTGAAAAAAATTGAGATTTTAAAAAACTGCCGGAAATTGAAGGGAACAAATATCAGAATTGCACATGATCTTACACAAAAACAAATAATAGAAAATAAAGTACTGAGTACTCATTTGAGGAGAACTCGAGAAGATTCAGAAGTCCGATCGTATATCGAAGGAAATAAACTTTACATTGACAACAAATCATATACAGTAGAACAATTGAAACAAATATCTGCTGAGGTAGATAAAGTGCAATCAAACAATGCCCCAGCTACACCCAATATAAGAAACATCTACCAAGACCTGGAATCACCTGAAGTAGAAGGGCAAAGTTCAGTAGAAAATCAAGTAATTAATCCAGTATCCGAATCTCCCGCACGAAAAACTAGCGATATACAGAGCATACAGAAGCAGACAGAAGGAATCACTTTCAAAGATAAGAAACCAACTATAGTTCCTGTATCAGTTTCCAGATCCAAAGTCAGATTGCGATCTGGAAGAAGCTGAACCCTTAATAAGAAATCATATATGTTAGTTTATAAGTCATTATAAGTCATTTCGTAAATAATCAATATATGTATATGTGTGTGTGAGGGTGTGTATGTATGTGTGTATGTATATTTTGGATTGGTTTTGTTACATTCCATTTTACATTTATACATGTCAAACTAAATTTTTAATTCAGATAATGGATCAATATATAAGAGATTGTCGGCATAAACCAGTGGAAACTTGTGAAATAAGGAATATTGAGAGGTTGAACGAAATTTTATTTCAGGGTGGGACAAAATACTTTAGCTTATTACACCAGAATATTGGAATCATACAAAAAAATTTCGGTCAACTGGAAATACTAATGAACCAATTGAGAAATGACTCCGATTGCATCATTCTGACAGAACCGTTCAGAATATAATATGAGAATTTCTATCAAATAGACAATTAGAACATGTTTTACAATCATGGCGAGATAAATAGGAATGACGGTACTGTCATTTATTTGAAAACAACTATAACATCTTCTAACAAAATCATATATATATATATATATATATATATATATATATATATATATATATATATATATATATATATATATATATATATAGGGGAATGTAAAATAATACAAACAAAAGTAACGCACGAAAAAAATTCTATTCTTATAACAGCGGTTTATAGACCTCCATCAATAGACGCAGGCATTTGTAACAAACTTGAAAGAATACCTGGAAAATTGTAAAAATATGCCAATATCTTGTCATATCTTTGCTGGGGACTTAAATCCTCATCTGAATGATGATAATGAAATAATTTCGGAATACTTAGACACACTGAGCGAGTACAACTTCATATCAATGATAAATTTGAATACACGTGTTGATCGGGGCTCCGCGACTTGCATAAATCATATTTTTGTCAATGTAAAAAATGATGAAATTGTGAGTGAATCAATCTCTGGCGTCTTCGATAGCTCAATTACAGATAATACAGCAATAATCTTAATTACCCCGCTAACACTGAGAAATTGAGTCAACCGCGAATACATACAAAAATTTATCAACTATAGCAATCTAAAGAGAGACTTGCATAATTACGGTTGGGAAAATTATTTAAAAATTAATGATGTTAATAAATTAGCAAAATCATTAATGAACATTTTTCGAAACTTAATGAAACAAAATACCAAAGAAATTAAAATAAAACGAACAGATATAAAACGTAAAAATGGGTAACAAAGGGGCTTATCACTTCAATCAACAGAAGAAATGAATTACACAGAGAACATAAAGACCATCCCGATGATATTGATAAAAAGAATCGATATCATTACTACCGGAATTATGTTAATAGACTCATAAAAATAAATAAGGTCATTTTTTACAAGAATGAAATATAAAAAAATAAAAATTATTCTAAAAACTTGTGGAAGATTGTAAACTTAACAAAAACAAAAAAGTCTGAGACTGTAAAACAAATACTTACAAAAGACAATAAATTCATATCTGATGAAAAATCAATCGCAACAGTTTTCAATTAATATTTTGTCGATGTTGGTGAAACATATGCTGATAAAATAGAGTAACCATCTGGACCCCTACCAAAAAGAACCTCCATAGGAAATAGTTTGTTTCTAGAGCCCGTAACAGAAAAATAAATACTAAACATAATAAATTCATTGAAAATAAATAAATCTCCAGGCATAGACAATATCACTGCAGAGACTTTGCAAGCAGTATCAGTAGAAATATCTAAACAATAAATCAAATATATAGAACTGGTACATGTCCTGCAGAGTTCAAAGTGTCGATAGTAACTCCAGTATTCAAAAAAGGGAATAAATGTATAACATCCAACTACCGCCCAATTTCTTTGATTACATCAATTGCTAAAGTGTTTAAAAAGACATTCAAAAGTAGATTAAGCAACTTCTTTATTAAAAATAGTATAATTTCGCCCTTACAATTTGGTTTTAGAGAAAATTTGTCTAGTAATGATGCTATTTTGAAGCTAGTCGGAGGTATTTACAAATTATTGGATGAGAGTAAACCAACAGCTTGTGTGTTTCTGGATCTTGCAAAGGCGTTTGACACTGTCAGTCATGCGCAGTTGTTGGATGCCTTTCGGGACGCAGGAATACGAGGTGTAGCATTGGTGCTTATGGCAAGTTATCCAAACTGTCGTAAACAACGTGTGAAAATAGGCAGAGTGCTTAGTGAAGAAAAAAAATATCAAATTTGGGGTACCACAGGGGACAGTACTTGGACCACTATTATTCTCCCTATATATTAATAATCTACTTACTTCTCATAAAAGTACGGGACAGATTATCAGTTTCGCAGATGACACTGCCATTCTGTATAGTGCCGAGAATTGGGATGATCTAAAAAGGAAAATGGAAACTGATTCGAAACGTATCGTAAACTGGCTCAATCACAAATTACTTACAATGAATTTTGAAAAAACATGTTACGTACCTTTTTCGAGTTACAATGTAAACCTACCCCCATTTCGAGAACTAACTTTGGATGATGAAGATTTAAGGAAAACCATAAGACACACTGACAAAATAAGATATTTGGGTGTTATTATTGACTCTCATCTCAGGTGGGACCAACAAATTAATGAAATTACCAAAAGCCTCAGATTACTGACATACAAATTTAAATGCCTGAACAAAATATTAGATACTGCACACCTCAAAGTTTTGTACAGCGCTCTTGTGGAGTCCAGACTAAGGTACGGTATCCTTAGTTGGGGTGGTGATTTATACACCCATCTCAGGAAATTGGATATTCTCCAGAAAAAAATTTTGAAAATAATTCACAGAAAGGAATATGTTTACTCCTCTAAAAAAATATTCGTGGACGCAGGTGTCCTCAGTCTGAGAAAGTTGTACTTGCACAGTGTTGTCATCTTTATTTATAAAAACAGAACATCTCTTTTAGAATTATCACATGATTATCTTACAAGAAATAAAACAAATTTATATGTACAGGTTACTACATCGAGAAAAAGAGTAGGACAACGCTGTTTTACTTACTTAGCAAGCAGATTTTTCAATTTTCTAGACGAAACGTACAAGAATTATATACTGCACATAAATTCAGTTTCAATGATAAAAAAAATATTCAAAGAGTATCTTCTGAATTTGGAGATAGATATTGTTATACAATTAATCGAAAGCAAATCGTGATATTTATATTCCATTAGTTGTTTCACAAAGTAAAAAAAAATAAATCTTTTCAATTTCAATTGTCTATGCACAGTATGCTTGTAATATTGTTTCATGATGATGATGAAAGTGTATGTTGGTTTATTAGACAAGAAGTAATAGGCCAAGCGCAACGTACGGGTTCTAATGGGTCTTGTCAATGATTACAATCCTTATCAATATTCTATTGTTATCATTATGAAAATTTATTGTAATATTTGGAATTTGTAATATTTGAAATTTGAAAAATAAACATTATTATTTAGCAATTTTGTACTTACATTAATTTATCTCTTAAAATGAATTACTGTATTTGTTGCAAAACATCTACTTGACACCAAACATTCATTGGCACCTAGCACAGAACTAAAAGTACTACATATTTGTGAAAAGAAACAAGAATTGGATTTTGTTGATGAGTTAGAAAGTAGAAGACACTTAATCCATTATTGCCCAATGGGTCGTTACTGACTTCCAGAATATAAATGAAGCCATTATGCAGTGTCATTTGCAGATGGCACTAAAAGTGTGTAAGTCTAAAACAACGTACTTGCTTCATCGTATTCTAACTCCCGCTCGACTCGGGAAAGCGAACACTTGTTTCTAAAGGCTGCAAATTACGAACCTAAATATATAAAGAAATAATGTCTTCAAACTATTATTGGTAAGTAGCTTCCGTGTTAATAGTCTGTTCATATATTTATAGTTTTGTTAGGTGTTCTTGTGAATATTTATCTTCATTTCATTAGATTTGAGTACGATATACGTGAAGGATGAATCTTTCTTGTTCGCAGGGTCGTTAACGCCCCCTTGTGCATCAATCGAACTTTTTACAGTTCTGATTTTTTTTAGGAAGAAACCACTTTCATTTGCTGAGCTGCTAGAGGAAGCCGAAAATTTGGAAATACATGGTTCTCAAATTCTTCCAGAATGCATATACATAACTCCCCCCGAAAATGATGGCGAAAATACGGAGTGTGATTCAGGAGATGAGGAATATAACGATCCAAATAATTTGAGTAGCGGACAACTCAGAGCTGAAGGAGAACTTATGAATAGTGGATTAACTAGGAGAATTTTTATTGAACATGTAGGAAGAACAAGAAGGTGACTCAGTTGAAAATTCGAAATAAGAAACCGAGAATAAATCCAATAATAGCCAACCAAAAAATAAAATCTTGCAACCTCCTTTAAAAAAGACCAAAACCGATACTAAATTTGAATGAGAAAAGGGTGATCTAAACAGGCCAATTTCGTCTTGGAATGGTACCATGGTAGTCTATCTAAACATAGCCATCCTATTGAGATTTTTGACCTGTTCATGAGTTCATCACTTATTACAGAGCTCTAGAAAAATACAGTTAGATACGCTACTCAAAAAAATCTGTGTAGATTTGAAGTCTCAGGCAGAGAGTTATATGTATTTATAGGAATTCTTCTGGTCAGCTTATACGTTTCTTTGCCACGCACAAGAATGTTTTGGGAAGAAGCTGAAGGTGTCCATAGTTCACTGGTATCGCAATCGATGAGGCGTAATCGATTTGAAGAGATATGCAAATTTTTTCATGCAACTAACAACAGCACACTACCTCAAGGGGACAAAGTGACTTAGCGACGACCAATAATTGATGCATTGAATAAAACATTTTTGAAAATACGCGTACAGCAAAACATATCAATAGACGAATCAATGATTCCGTATGACGGAAAACATGACTGTGAGCAATTTATCCGCAGGAAGCCCATCCGATTTGGCTATAAAGCTTGTGTTATGAGTAGTAAGCTATATATAAACTAAGTATTACCTACAGTTTGACCAACAACCAACAAACGGCCATAGAATGTCGATGTCTTGTGGAATGTGTTGTCCTACAAATTGCTGATATTTTACACGAAGAATATATTGGTTCACGTTTTATTTAACTTGCACATTCTCGCCTTCAACGTCTTTGTTATGCTGCAGAAATTTCCTGCATTCCTTCTTGAAATGTTCCCTTTCACCACAGTCGTAACATATTCCCATTTTAGCTTTAAAAACAGGAGGATTTTCAAATTCTAACTTCTTTCAACTCTTCAATCTTGACTCTATGCTTTTCTTCTCTCAACCGCATTTCTAAGTTTTTCTTTCATGAAATTTATTGTGAGCTCATCTAGAGAAGCATTTTCAAGAATTTTTAACATTGTTTCAAAAGATTTTGGCATTACAAATAGCAAGATACACACTAAATCTTCTTCGTTACTATCGGCCCCCGCAGCTTTCAACTGTCTGATTACTTCATCAAAAGTTATAACAAATCTGTTCAGATCTTCTTCTTTCATTTTTATCGATATTAGCTTCTTCCTTAATACTAACTGACCTGGTATTCCTTTTTCCTAATATCTATCTATCTACTAATTTCTTCAACATTTTAAAAGCTGGTTTACGTTTTTCATTGTATTTTGATAACTTCTTCACCTCGGCGATGTTGATATATGAACTTACTCAGATAAATTTCGAAGCAACAGGAACAGTAAGTGGAAACAGAACTATGAAATGTGAATTAGTTAATTGAAAATTTATTAAAAAATGGATAAGGGATAATATTGTTATTGCGGTGCATAAGGACAATGGTATCATGGTATAAAATGGAAAGATAACAGTGTGGTAACCGTATTGTCAAATGAGTATGGTGTTGAGCCTAAGCAAAAATGTAGAAGATTTTAGCTAAGAGACATAATGAAAATAGATGTGGCACAACCGCATGCAATAGAAATGTATAACACATATATGGGAGGTGTGGATCAACTAAATAATAACATATCTAATTACAATTACAGGATCGTTCTGAGAGGGAAAAATAAGTACTCACTGCTTTGCCAATGCTAGTCAGTTAGCCCGCATCTAGGGATATGATGCAGACAGTCTCCCAAATATGGAAGTAAACCAAAACTTTCCGGACCAAACAGGGCTTCTGAGTACTGTAGCACTCCGGAAGAATGCGAATAGATAATGTGCCAACAAACAAGAAGAAGATTCTCCCTGTTTAAGAATCAAGCCATTAAATCGTGCGAGAGTTATCTACTACACGATTAATATTTTGAGGAATTTCATGAATGGAAATTAGATTTAAATTTAGGTGAGGGTAAATATATTGAAATCCTTAAAATTCGTACAAGTTTTTTAATTACCACTTGCCAACTAGTTTCGACTTAACAAGTCATCATCAGGGCGGGTAAGCTACAATTATGATGGTAAATTTAATTTAGCAAATCGAATTCTATTGAAACAACTGTAACTTACCAGTCAATCAAAAAATTTCCACAGGACGTATAACAACATGTATTTAAAATAAACAGCGAAAACAATACAAGACAACAGAACTAGACGAACTAACGTTTTAAATAATTTGATCATTAACACACTCAAGTGAAGATAACTTTTTATAATCTAAAATTCTAAACAGTGGTGGAACTCCAATAGTTGATCTTAAATTTAATGATATAGTATTTTCATTATTAATTGATTTAAAAATTTCTAAGTTCTCCAAAGCGTTCAGTCTAGTTCCATGTTCACAAACATGTAAAATTTTAAAATTTTCATCCACCACAAAAGAATGGTTATTAAGTTGTAAATGTCTGTAGAAAACAGAACTATTCCTTGTCAAATGTTCTTGGATTCTCAGCTTAAACCTCCTACCACACTGCCCTATGTATTCGGCGGTGCAATTGTTACAAGTCAACCTATAAACCCCACTTCTATCAAGTTGTGAAATTGGGTCTTTGGTTCGACAAAAGATAGTTTTCAAGTTTAGTGGAGTTTTAAAAGCTACTTTATATTCTGTTCTATTCCGAATGATGTTGGCCAATTGATAGAAAAGTGGACCGTAGTAATAAATGCTAACAAATTTTTGTTGTTCACTCCTGTCCAATGCATATGAGTCATTCAATAAAAGCTTATCCATCTTTCTGTTAACTAAATTGTCAATTAGAATTGTGGAGTAACCGTTTTTAACTGCTAAAAGTTTGATGGTTTCTAATTCTTTTTTAAAATCATCAGGACACATTGGAATCAAAAAGAGCCGATGAACGTATGACCTGAACGACGGAAGCTTCTGCTGGAAGGGGTGATTGCTGTCAATAAGGATAACATGAAAAGTCTGAGTATTCTTTCTATATATGCTAAAAGAAACGTGATGATTAACCCTTTTCAAAGATAAATCCAAGAAATTAAGAGTGCAGTTATTTCCCATTTCCAAAGTAAATTTGAGGTGTATGTGTAAGTTGTTAATAAAACTTAAAAAATCACCATTTAAAACGTTAACATCCCCCTGAAAACAAAATACCACGTCATCGACATATCTATACCAGAAAACGATATTACCCGAGAATTGGCTCTTAAAAATTTGTAAAGTCCATAAAGATATCTGCCAAGAGAGGAGCTAGTGGATTTCCCATGCCAAGACCCTTCGTCTGTTCATAAATTTTATTATTAAAAATGAAGAAGTTCTGTTGTAATACGAATGACAATAACCTGAAAACATTCTCCACCACAAAGTCATCCAACGAAGAATCAACCAATAAATCCCTAATGAGACCCAAGGTTAGTTCCACAGGAACATTGGTGTATAAGTTGGTTACATCAACCGAAGCCAGAATGGCGTTCGAAGGAAGTTCAATGTCTTTAATTTTTTCTACCAAATCATTAGAATTCAAAAGAGTGTCTTGGGGTTCAAAATTAAGATTATTTCTAAGAAATTGATTCAGCTCCCTTGCGATTAACGAACAAGGTGAGTTTACAAATGAGAGAACTGGTCTTATAGGATGATCCTTTTCATGTATTTTTGGTAAGCCATACAATCTAGGTGTAGAATAATTCATCGGTGTTCTAACGTTAAGATTAATTGATTAAAAAAAAACCTCATAGGAAGACAAAAGAGATTTTAGTTTTCGAAAATATGTCTCCAATGGGTCACTTCTGAGTTCATTAAAGTGTTCATTGTTATTAACTAAAAAGTTTTCAACCTTTGTGATGTAATCAGATCTATAAAGAATAATTAGAGCGTTACCCTCATCCGCTTTCACGACAATCAAATCATTATCCCTGATTTTCTTTCCTATAGACCCGATCAAACGTTTGTGGAATTTATTAGAAGTGTCACCTGATGTTTAATTATTTTTGGCTAGTCCATGGAGAGACCTACCTTGTGATTGACTTAAGATATGTTAACAGAAAAAAGAAGAAGATATCATATTACAAATATTAAAGCTTATATATTATTAGCCCTATGGTCTGGTTGTTTCAATCCGTATATGCTCGTAAGTGTTCACCGAATCGGATTTCAAAATTTTTAAGGGTCTGACCCAAATAGACAGCATTACAATCTGGAGACTTAAGTTTATACATACCTGATTCCTTCAATGGTGATATTTTTGTTTTCACATTTAACAATTTTGTACTTAAGTTACTTTCTGTTTTAAAAGGATTTGTTGTATTCGTTCCTAATCATATAATTATTGAAATATTATTAGAAATATTTCCTGCATATGTGATGGTTTTATAAGTTTTTATTTCTTTAGTTTGTTTAGGAAATATCAGTTGCAATGCCACTTTTCCTCTTTTTTATTAATTAGTTTATTTATCATATGTAATGGATAATCGTTGGATGTTGCTATTTGTTTGACTGTATTAATATCTGTATCAAAATTACATTTGTTCATAGAAACTGATAAGTACATTATTAACTCTTTGAATTTTTAAATCCAGAAAATTGATTGAGTTATTTTTTCCAATGTCTAATGTAAATTTGATTTTTGGGTGTATATTATTAATGTGGTTGATACATATATCTAATTGTATTCACTACCTATAAAACAAGATAATATCTCATATACATATCTATACCAAAATTAAACATTTCTCATTATCTTTAAAGATTTTTCTTCCTAAACTGTCTATAAAAATGTTTGCCAAAATTGGTGAAATAGGGCTTCCCATTGGTGAACCTTCATTTTGAATATATATCTTATTGTCAAAAGTGAAATAATTCTGATTAATACATACATCATCTGATATTATTCCTGGGTTAATATTTCTATCTTCTAGTAATTTTCTTACAAGTATTAGACATTCTTAAGGAGGAATTATAGTGAACATATTTGTAACATCAAATGAAATGAGCTCAGTTATCTTGCAAGTTGGATGCTTTTAATTTTTTCATTAGTTCTATTGAATTTCTAATTGATTATTTAGATGTATATCCGTAACTATCAAGTATATTGTTATGTCTCTTGGCCAATATATTATTAGAATTATTAACATAAGAAATTACAGGTCTAATTGGATTCGTTATTTTATGTAATTTAACGGTTCCATATAATTGTGGAAAATAAAAGATAATTTGAATTATTAACAATATCCCTTACATCATTAGAAACTTTTTTTGTTGGTTCTGCTCTAAGAACTTTCACATCGCTAGATTCTATAAAGTTATATATTTTGAATTAAAATCTTTAGTTGTCAATATGGCCGTTGCGTTCCCCTTGTCACATTTTGTAACTGTTAGGTTATTATCTCCTATTTTCTTTTTGATTGCATTTAAAACTGTAACGTAATTTTTTGTTTGACGTTACCCTTTTGAAGGTTCAATATTTTTGATTGAACTGGCAATTTTTAATTTCTCATAAAGAAAATTATTTGAATTATACTTTAGAGCTATTTCTGACTGTGTGAATTTTGGTGGTATACTATTCTTTAAACTTTTATTTAAAAATTCTATTTCACTATCTGTAAAATTAGTGTCTGAAAGGTTTTTTAATCGTGGTGCAACGTGTGTTGGTATGTAAGTACTTACAGTTTCATGACGCTTAGTGTATTGAATTCTATGTTGTGAGTGTTCAAGTTTCAGTAGCTTTTGTTTTTGTTTCTAAAATTCTTGTGCTCCAACGTGCTGATACTTTCTCTGATTTTGTTATCTAAACAGTCAAATTCTGGATGTAGTTGGACCGTGAGTTCAGAATGTACAAAATTTTATGTAGTTGTCTGAAGAGTCCCTTATTTTAAACAATTTTTCACATTCTTCTTTAAGCCAAACCCCTTGAACACATTTTATAGCTTTTTGTGCTTGAGGGGTTTTAGTATGGCATTTTATATTCACAAATAAAGTTTTTTGATAATGTACGGGATATTATTGATAATTCAAATTATCTTTTAAGTCATTCCGAAAAGAGATCCATCATAAATAAGAATCCTCATTATCCACAATTATATGGAACCGTTAAATTACATGAAATAACGAAACGAATTAGACCGGTAGTTGCTTATGTTAATGCTCCTAATAGGCAAAGATACTTAACAATATACTTAATAGTTACGGATATACATGTAAATACTCAATTATAAATTTAATAAAACTAATTAATAAAATTAAAAGCATTCAGTTTGCAAGATAACTCTAAGCTCATTTCATTTGATGTTACTAATATGTTCACTAAAATTCCTTTCAAAGTATGTCTAATAATTGAAAGAAAATTACTAAAAAATTAAAATAATAATCCAGGAATATTATCGGATATACTTAATTTATTTGATGTATGTATTAATCAGATTTATTTCACTTCTGACAATATGATATATATTCAAAATTGAGGTTCACCAATGGAAAGTCCTATATCACTAATTTTGGCAAACACTTTTATGGACAGTTTGAAATGAAAAATATTTGAAAGTAATATTTCAAAAAATGTTTTATTTTGGTATATATATGTAGATGACATATTAGCTTGTTTTATAGGTAGTGAACAACAATTAGATATATTTTTCAACCACGTTAATAATTTACAACCAAAAATTAAATTTACATTAGAAGTTGAAAATAATAGCTCAATCAGTTTTCTTAATTTCAAAATTCAAATAGTTGATAATGTACTTGATTATTCAATTTACCGATAACCAATACACACTGATGTGACTATTCCATATAGTTCCAATCACCGCATGTCACATACACTAGAAGTATATAATTCAATGTTACATAGATCATTTTCAGTTCCTATGAACAATTGTAATTTTGATAGAAAGATTAATATAATTAAACAGATAGCAACATCCAATGGTTATCCATTACATATGATAAATAAACTAATTAATAAAAAAGAGGAAAAAGTGGCATTGCAACTAATATTTCCTAAAGAAACTAAAGAAATAAAAACTTCACATATGGAGGAAATATTTCTGATCATATATCTAAGATAATATCTTTAGCAACGAATACAACAATTTCTTTTAAAACAGAATGTGACGTAAGTACAAAATTGTTAAATGTAAAAACAAAAATATCACCATTGAAGAAATCAGGTATCTATAAACTTAAATGTCCAGAATGTGATGCTGTCTATTTGAGTCAGACCCTTAGAAATTTTGAAATCCAATACAGTGAAAACTTACGAGCATATACGGATTAGAACAACCAGATAAATCCAACTACGCAAAACATCTACTTGACACCAATCATTCATTGACGTCTAACACAGAACTAGAAGTACTAAATATTCGTGATAAGAAACAAGAACTGGATTTCCTTGAAGAATTGGAAATTATAAAACACTCAAGAAACCCACAATATGAAGTCGCCAATGAACAGATACATCTATTCCTCCACTTTTAAACTGTCTTCTTAAGTGATAATTGTAGATATCAGTAGATATAGTTTTCCTGGTTTTCTATATCATTGCACAGTTATACTGATCTTACTTGGAAACAACGATATCCAGGATATCCCCATAGGGCTAACAATATCTAAGCTTTAAAATTTGTAATATAATATCTTCTTTTTTCTATTAACATACATTAAGACAATCACAAGGTAAGTCACTTCTTGGTCTAGCCAAAAATAACTATTAAACATCAGGTAGGCATAAAATGAAATGTAACTTTTGTCATTCTGACGATGATATTTATTATCGAAACAATTGTCAATTTTTTAGAATTTTCCACATTTCTCCAATATATTGTGGAATTAGATAGAAACGGTAAGTCTCATTCAAATCACGAAGTAAGGGTCGAGACAGTTAATTTTTACAAAACATTACTCATTTTGAAACATTTTCATAGTTCTGAGCATTAATGGCTTAAGACACCCGCAATATGAAGTCGTCAATGAACAAATACATCTAGGCAGTTCTCCTGTTTAGAACTATCTTCTAAAGTGATAATTTCAAAGTCAGGAGATATAGTTTCTTCGGTTTCATGTATCATTGCACAGTTATACTGATCTTAAATGGGAAAGTATATCCAGGATAGATATCCCCATACGGCTAATAATATTTAAGCTCTTATATTTGTAGCATCACATCTTCTTCTTTTTCCTATTCGTATATGTTAAGTCAATCACAAGGTGGTCACTTCTAGGTCTAGCCAACAATTATGAAACATCTGATAGGCATTACATAAAATGTAACTTCTGTCATTCTGACGATGATAGTAATAACGAAACAATTGTCAATTTCTTAGAATATTTACCATTTCTTCAACATATTGTGGAATTATTTAGAAACAATTAGTTTCATCAAATGAAGTAATATGAATAGATTCCACAGAATAAGGGTCAAAACAGTAAATTTCAGTCAGAAATTATTATTTTCCGTAATAATTAGAGGTAGTAGGAACAATTTATACCAAATTAGATGCTTCTCGTATTTTGTGAAATTTTATTTCATATTAAGTGATAATTACGGTCAAATACCTGAATGTTAGTGAACAATTAGAAGTGGAAATGACGCCAGTTAGCGACTCCTAGTGCGTGCAAGCAATTCATTTATTTCCGCTAGAACAAAAACCGTTTAACACCTATATATTTGACATGTTTTTTGATTAGTATTTCCACCAACGATCGTTCCAACAGTTATTTGCCCTTGACTGGCTTAGTTGGAATAATAGCAATATTGTGCCATCTGTATTAACCAGATAGGCACAATAGTTTCATATTAATTTGTAACTAATAATGTAATATCGCAACGCGCGGATATCAAACGCACATGTAAAATGACATTAAAATTACTGTAATAATGTAACGTTGCTGTGGTGTCCACATGACCATTAGTTTGCAATCAATCCAACCAAATTCAATAATTCACAATTCATTTTCTCTCTACAAATCACTCACGAGGGAAACAATATTTTGATTGTTTATGCAAAACGAAATTCAAACACCATTAGCAGGTCTAAACTCACATAAGTGTAAAATGAATTATTAATTTTGTCATCTCAACTGATAACAATGGACTCACCGCTTATTCCAATTTTTTCTATGACTTTATAGCAAGAAAACATGCTGAATTCCAGAATGATTCTAGTTTGTTCCTAACGTTTCCACTATATATTCAACATGAGATTTCGATAATTATTATTTCCACTATTTCTCTCTATGCAGATGAATGAGACGTTTTCAAATTCCATGGAAGTGGAAACTTAACTCGATGATACATTGATTTCTACGCTTTTTTTGTTAGAGTGTCGCCCCTCTAAGTCCCATCTCTTCATGTCCAGGTGGAAACGATCTCCGTATTATTCGCA
Source organism: Galeruca laticollis (assembly GCA_963921935.1). Classification (NCBI taxonomy): domain Eukaryota; kingdom Metazoa; phylum Arthropoda; class Insecta; order Coleoptera; family Chrysomelidae; genus Galeruca; species Galeruca laticollis. The sequence goes on from OY998175.1 coordinate 260,178,208, forward strand.
AACTCTACCAATATTCCCGACAAAATAGTTCAAATAGTTTGTAAGCGTTTTAACAGCGATAATTTACTTCTTGTTTTTGTTAAGTAGAAAATTGTAGACAAATATATGTCTCGTTTCAATTTAGTATCTGATGAAGAGGTAAATGTTTGTCCGAAAATTTTGAAATTAGGAACAAAATTTTGACAAAGCTCCTACAAATGGTTCCATCTGTTATACGCGTTCACGACGATATGGTGGAGTACGTTTTCCTTTTTGCCTTAGGAGTCAAGAATCACTCATCTATTGTAGGTGACCATACCATATAAATTATTTATTTTGGAATTTCTACCGTTAATGGTTCTCCTACTTGCATACAAACTCTCCCGATTTTTTCGCTACAGTAATTGCTGTTTCGGATAGCCAACGTACCCTTCTAAAGTAAAAATCACTAGCTTCGACTTTCTACTCATGAAGAACACTTGTTACTCCAAGTAGTAGATAAGAATTATATTGAATAAGCAGAGACACAAAATCTCAGGGGAATTTTTTGTTAACTCTTTGATTTGGGTAATTCTGCCACAGTAAATAACGAGTTGGTAGGTACGAGCCAATGATTGTGACCCAATGTTTATTCATTATATAATCGGAAAAAATTCGAGTGCCTTATAAGAAAATACATATTGTTACAGTATGAATGGATGCTTGTATTATGATCAAGGAAAATATTGAAATGAAATAAATAAGAATCGTATTTTCATAATAGCGATATAACAAAGTATGTCAATTGTTGTTTATTTCCAATAATTCAATATACCGGAAGAAAACGAGATTATTTTCAATAAGTTTTGCAATAATAAGTTTAATGGAAAACAAAAAGTCATGTTATAATGAAGAAAAATATAATATCCGAATATAAGTAATGAAAATAAATTAACATAACGCATCACGGAACCTTGAACAGAATTAAATATGACCAGAGAAATGAAAAAAACTAATGATATATGAGAATTTAACGATATACCTAATATATCTTATGGAATATCAATTAAATCATGAAAAGATACTGATATTGTTATTATAATTGGAGATTCAGCATTATTTGCTTTATATACTACAAGTTAATTAATAGCTTATATCCAATTAAGAAAATAATGAAACCGGAAACGTCACATTATATTAACATATGCATATTGAATATAGATAGTTTATTAATCCACATAAACCGCTCATAGACAAACAACAGCTGTGAGCTGAATTTGCTGTAAATAAATAAAATTTTAAAATTATTAAGAGTTTATATTTAATAGTTGGATGATTAAGAAGGAAACTGAGAAGAGAATAATTACACATACGTTATTTTTTTTTGTTATAAAATTTATGGGAATAGAGTTTATAATCCCACAATTGAAAGTACTTTAAAATAATAAAAGGGTTACTAAGACACTAATTTGAAATTTTTATGATATATTAAACATTATGAAGTGTATATGAAGGAAACCATAAGACATTTATATGAATAATGATTCAATTGAGGACATTTATTTATATGACAATCGAACAATATTAAACAAATATATCAAGTAACTTATGAATATCCGGTGAGAGAAATTTGGTTGGAAGAAGAAAAGAGAGAGTCGTCGGGATGTTGAAGAACGTAGAACTCCATGTAGCTGAGCTCCACAAAAATTTCAGTTAAAACTAGAAAAATATAAAAATTTGCTTACAATATAAGAGCACTTCACAAATAAAGACCCAATAAAAAGATTAAGTTAGTTTTCCGGTCAAGAAATCAGGATTTAGGAAGAAATAGAAACAATTTGGTGATCCATAGCAGTGAGCGAGGGACGCTAATGTGCGCACATTTTCAGATTTCCCATTCTCAAAAATATATGGTCAATGAAATTATTTCTTTGCTTCCCAAAGACAAACATAATAAAATAATCATTTCGCGAATAAAACAAATGATTGAAAAAGGCCATCATAAACAATTAAAAGACTAAATTCAAAATTAAACTAGTGCTAGACTATATTAAAGATTAATTAAGAAAAAGTCATTCACCTGTTTAAAAGATTACCAGTATAATATTAGCATGTAAGAGATTTTTGATCAGTTTTCCAGTAAGTAGTTATATTTCCATATACGTAATTTATTTTTTTCTCTTAGCATCCAATAATTTTTCATTACACAAATGTGAATATTATATCATCATACGAACATTCAAATGCTTCTAAATGTTTATCGTTGATAAGTTTTGCGACAGAAGATCGATCTACGCAAGCGTTATTTTCTCAAGGTTATATGTACACCATCAACACCAGCGGCGTCACTCAATTTAGTTCTTTAATAAAATGTTTTGAATAAATTATTTAATTGTAATATTAAATTAAAATACATGTCAATATTGTTTTATAATAAACAAATTGAAGTAAATTATAAATCAACATTTTAAACAAATAAATAATTATAAATAATATATATTCAATAATAATAGTCGAGACCAACGTAGGGCTAATAAAATATAAAAATTGATATTTATATCATAAATAATATAATATTAATAACAATATATACTTATTCACGATGATTTCGTTAATATGTATATACCCGAAGATGTACACATGTTTTACGTAAATATTCAATATTTACTTTGTGTCCTATGAATGACGATTAGATTTAAGAGTATTTATGCTGATAAATTAGTTGAATTAACACTAAAAATAATAATAAAAAACAGAGTTAACTTTGGTGTATGTTACTGAATACGTATAATGAATACTGCAGTCAAAAGACTAGAAATACTGCACAAATTATGAAGTAATTCAAGTTGACCTATGTGCCAGCCCTGGGACCCTTCATCAAGTAAATCTCATTCAGTATATGTTTAGAGTACAATCCAAATTCATGAATGCCGAGTATCAAAGTAAGGAATCTTTGTTACTAGTAGAATCCAAGACGGAGAGGACAAGTAGATGAAAAGAAGTCTACTCAACGGAAAAACGAGTAGTAAAAGTGGCAAAAGAAAATTAACGAAAAAAAGGAAAAGGCCTAAGAACGGAATAGGCATAATGACTGATTTTGAAATCCCCTCCAACAATGCGATTTCCAAAAAATACACTATTTCAGCAATAAACTAAATTTTAACGAAACTTATTGCATTTTATTCTATCTACTTTGAATTATGTCCGTAAACGCATGTTACGTCACTCCTCAGTAGATATTGCATTGTGTTTAGCGAAGAAAAAGAAAAAGATAGCATCAGGGATAGCTCTTATAAAAGGTTACTATCACTGATTTTCTGAGACGTGACATTATGCGCTGTTTAGGTCAACATAGCCGATTGCAGAATTTTCTACTTTTATTTTCCTAAATATCTCACTAATCTAAATGTTTATATTGAAACTAGGTCATTTTTCAGAATTCTTCTATCAAATATTTTCCTTTCAAACCACTTAGTTTTTGATTCCTAGTTGAAAGATTTATTTATTTTTAAGGAGTTTTCGATAGACAATGATTTTCTGAAATGGAATTCGAAAGTTGAACTACTACGAAGATGAAACCCATGCTAATTGAATTATAATTTAATATTATCCACTTAGAATTACCGTCGATTTATTATTCTTTCTTTCAACCCAAACAGGTAAAGTGCAATACCTGTAATACTTTCACGGTTACCTTGATTCTTGTACAGAAACTACAATTTCAGGATCACCACATACGGACCAACTTTCCTTCGTGTGGACTATGTGTCACAGGAATAATGATCATATGATTGATATTGTGCAGTTGCATTGATTCAGACAAACTATCATAATAATAAGTTAGCGAACTTTCTGTTGATATTTTATTCCCATACCAATTAAATGTGGCAATGAATAACACAAACATTTTCTCTTTCAACCTAGAACCTAATAGTGCAGAAGTGTTCTTGGAAAATATTATGCCAACACTCCTCCTGTATAATATTGTATTCGAAATCTATATAATACTCACTAAATTAAAAGATAGAAATAATGTTTGATATCCGATGCGCGATTCTCTGTTGCTAAATTCCAAATTATTTATTAAATTTGAAGTTGAGTGTTTAATAATTTTACTGTTATAATAAACTTCTAATTAACCTAAGCTATTTAAAAGTATTAGTTGACCTGGAGAGTACTTAGACTCCTCGTCTGCTGCATTTCTGAAGTCTTATAGCCTTCTCAAACTGATTGCTAATGTTTCTGTCGATATATACCTTTTACTGATATCCCTCATGCCTTATATTATGTGAGGAAGGTGGAAGGGCTTTTCTCAAACAATGTATATACATCTGGAAGTTTTAAATATTTTCTCGTATTCCGGAAGTTTTTTATGCTATCCATTATTGATTGTACCTTGTGATTGACTGAAAACATCTTTCACCTAATACTATATGCTGCAGTCTAGAACTAATTTCGCGATAATTTCAAACCCTGATTACCAAATAATTAAATATCAATCGAACTGAAATTTTTTGAAATCTACATACGTTTTATTCGAAACTAAGATTTTTGATAATCACTTTTCGTTCATGTATACGAGTAATTTGAGTGAAGTGGTAGGATTATACAAAGTTTGCACCTTATTCAAATCATTAATGTCTTCAGTATTTTCCATCAGCAGGTGCAGATAATTTTTCCAAAAGATTTGATTCAAATGGAATGTAACAAGTAATCTAAATATGATCTCAGAATCCTTTGCGCCTGCTCAGCTATTCTTGACTCTTCTGCACCCTTACAGGGCTGCTCTCAGTGCGACTCTGACTCTTGTGCTGTATACTTTCCCGCGATCGGCGCGATTTTCCGGCAGTCTCTATACGATTTTACGAACTTTTTCAGAAGTTGGTTTGAACTGAGAAAAATAGTGGATATTTGTGTGAAACTAAATTGTTTTCTGTGGTGTTTAGTGATGTGTTGGACGCGGTGAATTGATATTTATCAAGTTTACAAGAATTGTAAGTATTTTTGCCATATTTATCATAACACGTGAAAAATTTTTTTGGAAAGAATGGAAATTAATTTAAATATTTTGAAATATTTTTCTTTATATCCCTTAACAGCTTTCATATTGTCTCCGCTCTAATATTAATAAACATATTTATACAAAGATTCATTAATACCAATTAATTGTTTATCTGTTCCATGGATTTTTACAAATATTCTCCTAATTTCCAATCAATTAGAATATAGTCCAGATCATTCCATTTTTCCCAAAATATGATCATGAAATTCAAACTTTGATCACGACATTCATTGTATTTATTTGAATTTCACGGAGACGTACATACATTTTCCATTCATCTCCAGATTTTCATTTCCGTCATCAGTATCATCTGAATTAAAACTTTTTTTTTCATTGAGTTGAATACTTAAATTGAATTGAATATTTCGAGAAACTCCAGCAATCAATAGTTACTGAATAAGATTTAGAGCGAAGAAACTGAAACAGTAAAATTGTGTGATCTAGACTATCTAGAGTGATGAGCTAGAAACTGAATAATTCAACTAAATCGAATGTGATTTTCCATAAACATTTTTTTTTAATTGGATGGGAAACTATGATGAACTTTTTATCTGGATTTGTTGGAGAAAAATTGTGAAACTTTGCTATCATATAATCTTGAATTTCAACAGAATGGAATCTAATACTTGATTTTGTATTCAATTATCTTTTGATGGTATATGCTGCAGTGTTACTGATAAAATAAATAGAAAATAGAAAAGGTAAGGCTACCAAGAATTATCATCATACTTTTTATGGCAATAAAAAGAGTTTTATGCAGTAAGTAGATTCATATTTTTTTAAAAGCATGCCAACTACTCCCAGGTGCTAGTCATTCAACGTATTTGTTTGTCTTCTATCAACTGATAATGTACTATTTACTTCACTTTTGTAATGTTTGGTCTTCCCAGAAGCGATTGTTTTTAGGTCAATGCAAATTTTCCACCACATCATGACCAATTTAAAATGAAGTGTTCTGTTCATGCACTGTGTATGAAATTTATTCTTTAACCAATACTCTTATGTATCGCAAAGCAAACTTAAGATGAATTTGTCACAATAAGCAAACAAAAGGACAAATGACGCTAAATCTCATAATTATTGAGGAGCGTTGTATAGACTAACTACAAAAAAGTCTCAAATCTTTTGAAATGATAAATTCTCGATAACAAACTGACTATTTTTATATTTTTATGGATATTATCAGAGGCTCCATTAAATACTGTGACTGTCATTATGTTAGAATAATTTCACTGTTGTCATATTCTTTGATATTTTATTATATCGATACAATCAGTTTAGCACACTCTCAGAAATGCAATTTTTTCACGTTCATTTGAACAAGCATTTCCAAGATAGAAGTTGAATATGTCCTTGTGTGATAGGTAATATTTGCTTCCAGGAGGCGATTATATTTTTCTGTATATGGTACACCTCAACTTTGCACGAATATGCCATTTATTATAACTTATATACAGTGCTCACAATTTGATCTAAATCGCAGTTACAATTGTCTTTGATTCATTGATAAAGTTTGCTAACAAAAATATATCATATTCTGTATTTTTTAAACAACTGTCCACATATTTTTTGAAAGCCAACTATCCTGCATTCGGAAATTATTATTATGTGCAAAAATTATTCGAATTAACCATTATTGAGTGAGTGAGTATTATCTATTACAATAACAATAGACCAAGAACGCAAGAGTAATATACTGTTAATAACTACATATAGTGCTTGTTCAAAAAAAAATTCAATCAAATGTTGAAAGTATTGTTTCAAACGCTTTGTAATATAACTACTGGAAAGACTACAATAAAAAAACGGATCCAATCAATATTTAGTTCGTTTATGCAAAACGAAATTTAATTACTATAAGCAGGTATAGATTCATATAAGTATACATTGAATAATGCTTTGTTGCTTTACTACTGAATCCAAAATAATTTACTAATTTTTAAATTAAGCGCATAGTAGTGTCACCATCAAAACACACTTTGGCAGAAAATGTATTTTCCAACCAATGTTTCTTATAAAATTTTTGATTTCGAGCCTTACTATGTACGTTAATAATGTACTTGATTATTCAATTTACAGAAAACCGACACACACTGATGGTACTATCCCATATAATTCCAACCCTCCCATGTCACATGAATTAGCAGCATATAATTCAATGATACATAGAGGACTTCCAATGAACAAATAATAATTTTGATAGAGGAATTAATACAATTAAACAAATGGCAAACTTCGATGGTTATCCCTATCCATATAATAAATGAATTACTTAATGAAAAAGGAGAAGAAGTGGCATTATAACTAATAGTTCCTAAGCAAACTTAGAAAAATATAAAAATACAGAGCCATCACATGCTCGTAATATTTCTAATAATATTTAAAAGATAATGTATTTAGCAACAAATACAACAATTTCTTTTAAAACGAAAGTAATGTTAGTACAAAATTGTTAAATGTGAAAACAAATATATACCCATCAAAAAGTCTAGTATATGTATACATCTTTATTTTCCCTCATTTTAACTGCCCATAACTTCTAAACGGTTTGAGATAGAAACATGTGGTTTCCACTAACATGTTTCATTTTATCACAAATTATGTTTAAAATAGTTAAAAAAAAATTATTCGTTTTGCCTACTTCACAAGAAAAATGGCGGATGTTTGACAATTTTTTTGTTGACTTTTGTTAATGGAACATTCAGTATATTTTTTGGCAGTTTGAGAGAATCATCCTTTACTTATTCTTCAGTGTAAAATTTTTTCAAATCGGTTAACGTTTGACTGAGCAATTAACTTTTAAAATGAGAGATGCTTGCTTACTACTTTTAATGATAGTAAGCTTTGGAAGTTTTATGTAAATGTCAAATTTATCAACTTTCCGAATTGTCAGTCATTGTTATTGACTATTTTTATGTGAAAATGGTGATTTCAGATGTAGAAAAAGCAAATGTTGCACTTACCTTTGCTGGAACAAAATCGGTGATTTTAACTCAAAGACGTTTTTTCAGAGATTTTAATAAACAACCACACAGTTCAAAAACAATTAGAAGTTGGTACCGCACTTATAAAGAAACTAAATCATTATCTCGAAAGAAAAGAGTACCAGTTGATAATTATTTAGATGACTTTGTTAGGAGATATCCAAAATCGTCGTTTAGAAAAGTTGCTTCCCATTCCAACATTAGTAAATTTAAAGTTCATAACATTTTGAAAGCAATAAAACTAAAACCTTTTAAAATTCAAATTCATCAGAAATTGAATGGGAGGGACTTCGAAAAGCGTGTTTTTATGTGTGAAACGTTAATGGATCTCAGAAAACGTCAATCTAATAATGTCTGATGAAGCCACATTTCATTTGACTGGAGCAGTTTATAAACATAATTGCCGAATTTGGTCTGAAGTAAGTCCGCACGAGTTTGAAAAATATGAAAGAGACTCACCTAAGGTATTTACATTGCAAACAAAACTTGTACTAAATTGAAACATGTTAGTGAAAACCGCATGTATCTATCTCAAACCGTTTAGAAGTTATGGGCAGTTAAAATGAGGGAAAATAAAGATATATATGTTCTGGCCAGTTTGGATGTGGCCTCGTTGTTCAGTAATGTTTATCTCGATGCTTGTTTGAGAGCAATCGATGAGGGTTGGGATCGTATCGGTGTCCATTGCTCCATCCCGAAGGAAGCTTTTCTTGAATTAATAGTTCTTAATAGACGATGTTCTGGATACAGTCATACCTGTTCTTTCTTTCACTCCTTTTTTTATAAAAATTGACATTATTTTGGCACTTCCTCGAGAAGGCCTTGATGAACTTCTGGATACATTTAATAGCTTTGATCCGAATATCCAATTCACAATCGAAATGGAAGACTTCGAGAATTCCGTACCTTTCTTAGATACAAAATCTATACGTAACAACAATACAATTATTAAAGATTGGTACAGGAAACCATGCAGCTCTGGTAGATATCTTAATTATCACTCCTACCATAAACATTCCATGAGAGTGAATTTGGTTAAACAAATGAAGCAGAGAGTACTCAGAATTTCAAATAATGTTTTTCATAATAAAAATCTTAATATTTTGCTTAACCTAATGATGACAAGTGTGGTATTGTTGAATTTGTTTCTGAATGATATATTCAAAATTATAATATTATACAGGTTGTCCCATTAAAAAAATTATGTTGGGGTCACGTGACCCGAAATGACAGGAAAAACGGAAGTAATTTTATAATAAATATTATCATCAGTTTCAATTGTTCATATCTGCCAAATTTCATCCATGTCATATGAACAGTTTTCGAAAAACTTTACTGTTAAAACGTCGTGGGACACCCTGTATATATATATATATATATATATATATATATACCGCTTAAGAGACCCAGAATATGAATTCGTCAATGAAGATAAGTCTAGAGAGTACTCCACTTTTAAACTCTTCTTGATAATAATAATAATTGTGAAGAAGAGCAGATGTGGTTTTCCTGATTTCCTATATCATTACACAGTCATACTGATCTCAAATGCGTGAAAGATATCCAGAATCCATAGGGCTATTAATATCTAAGCTTAAATATTTGTAACATCATATCTTCTTCTTTTTTCAATTCATATTTATCAAGTCAATTGCAAGGTAGTTTACTTCATGGTCAACAAAAAAATAATTATTAAACATTAAGTAATATCTAAACAATTGTACATTTTTTAGAATTTTTTTCATTTTTTAAATATATTGTGGATTTATTTAGGAATAGTTAGTTTCATTATGGAAAGTAATTTTTTCATATGTTAATAGTCATCATGCTAGTTTGGTATTCTCATACCAAAGCTATTTAAATATATTACCTTCCCTTGAAAGTATTGAGATTCGTTGTTCAAATTTCTGGCTCGTACGTTAAAAACCAGATGCAACTGGTAAGCAGAAATGGGGAATAGTGGTAGACTACTAGAGTAAACGAAAAAATTATTGACTATAAATATCCTAGGTCCCTGTCAATATTTCTCATCCATAGATCTCGCGAGTCGTTTTTTGATCAAATTGAAATGCATCCTGATGATTTAGTTGAACTGTTTCTAACGTAGAAGGTGAACATTTTGAATATGTATGAATGTCATTCGGTTTAAAGAATTAATCAGCTACATTTCTGCGCGTTATGGATAATATATTATTAGAACTCCAAAATAAAATTTGCTTTATCTATATGGATGACATCATTGTTGTCTCAACGTCCCTCCAAGAAGATATAGCCAACTTAAAGAAAATATTTTTGAGAATAGAAGTATCCTTTTTAGGTCACATAATCACGCCAGATGGCGTCAAACGAATACCCAATAAAGTCAAAGCCAATCTAAGTTACCCTTTCCCTAGAACAACCAAAGAGATTAAATAATTTATAGGTTCAGTTGATTATAACACAAACTTCATAATAAATTTCGCTCATATTACAAAACCATGCCACTCGTTGCCTAAAAAAGGGGCTAGTATCAATATTAATAATCCATTGTATATAAAAGCATTTGAATATTGTAAATATTCACTGACAAATGATCCCATTATTATTCATCTCGAGTTCATGAAAAATTTCATAGTTACTACGGATGTTAGTAACGTCGCCATCGGTGCAGTACTATCTCAAGGAGAAACTCCTAATGACAAACCTATTTTGCTTTCACAACTCTTAACGAATCGGAATGCAACTCTTCAACTATTGAAGAAGAATTGCTTGCAATTGTTTATGCTACAAAATATATCTCATCTCACCTCATCTTTTTGGACGTAAATTCTAAATCGGTCCAGATCATAAACTTCTTCAATGGTTTATGTTTCCTAATGAACCGAATTCTCGTATATTACGATTATCAGGATTTGATTGTCAAGTTATATAACGAAAAGGCACATCCGATAGAAACGCTGATGCTTTAAGCAGAACTGAAATTCATTCTATTGAATCAAGCCCTTCCAAATTACCTATGGTAGACTTCACTACAGACTTCGACGAATTATTAACACAACACCCACTTTGTTCGGAATCTGACTCCAACAACAAAATTGACCAAGAAAATATTCCTCAAGATGACAGAAACCCAGAGATAACCGACCTTGACATTCAATCTGACTCGCTGAATTTTATCCCACTGACAGGAATGACGCCATTGCGACAATACAAACAAGTTTACAAAATCCTATGTTAGATTTTCATATTACTGAAACCCCTATAAATAAATTCCATAACCAAATTATCATAATTAAAATAGATTGGTTGGAAATATACGTAAGAGTAGAATCATTTCAATTTCAATAAATTTCTTACAAGAATATGGTGTACCAGAGAAACAGTATGCTTTATATTCTCAAAACGACGAAAATGAAAGCATATTCTGAAATATGTGTAATTGTATTCCTCAAGTTTTCGACAACTCCGCATTTAAACTATTGAAAAGGAATAAATTATTAGTTGATGTTACAAGAGACAAAAGACAGCAAGAAGTAATAAAATAACAACACGAAGGTATAACCGATCACCGTGGTATCCCAGAAACTATAAATCAACTCAAAACTAAATTCCATTGACCTAAGTGAAAATTTTCATAAAGGGTTGTTTCGTTTGTCAACAAGTAAAATACGAAATTCATCCTCTACTTGTCAGAGTTCAATTAACGCCGACACCCAAAAAACCTTTCGAAACCATACATATACAGAATTTCAAATTAGAAAATTTCATAGAACTGACGATATGTGACAGTTTCACAAAATACAATCAAGCCTATATGATTACAAGCATAACAGCTCTACACAGATATCATGGCCTAATACAATTCATAGCATCTCATAAAATACCAGATAATACATCTCGTATAATGGTTCAGAATTCTTAGGAAACATTTTAAAAGATTTTGCAAAAATTTGCTACAAAATCAATTGGCAGTATACGTTATCCCTCAATGCTCTATTCGAAAGATTTCATTCCACTATACTCGAACATATGAGAACACTCTCAATCACACATTCAAAAATAAACTCATTTGTAAAATTATTTGTGCAGCAATTGGCTATAACAATGCTATTCACTTAGCTACAAAATTTACATCTGTAGACCTATTACTAGGAAATCTTCAATTAGAAAATCCTATAAAAATTGATGGCTTTGCAGAAATTATTAATACAAAACTTTACGAACACAAACGAACCATGTTATATATCTATGAAAATTTGAAGAATTCAATGATGAAAAATAAATAAATACTTATTGAAAAACTAAATGAAAAGATACAAGTACATACAGACTTACAACCAGGTACGATTTACTACAAAAAAAAACCGAAAGGCAATTAAAAACGAAACCACAATATAAACCAGAAGATATTAAGGCACAGGACCTTATAGTTACTACAACTTACAATACTTATCAAAAACCAATTTTTAAACCTCCCAGAAGATTAACTACCTACTTTTCACAGGTTAATAATCCTCCCTCTGATAATGAGCCATAAAAAAGAAATCCAGAATCCGAACAATAACTGCGGAGGTCTTCCGTTTAAAACATGTTCCGAAAAAATCAAAACAGCCTCCCACAACTTTTTATACTATATCACTGCAAAACTATGAAGTACAAGTAGTCTCGGTAACTAATAAATTTCGTGAATTCCAAAAATTATTCGACCCTCTACTAATTAGTTAGATATTAGAAACGTATATACATTTATAATACGATGTTATTTACGTCAATAATAAGTTAAACGCTATTTTTCCACAAGTAAAAGAGCATTATTTTCTCCTTTAGGATCATTTAATAATTATTGGTAATATTGACCAAGAAGGTGCAAAAAATATTTATAATAATATTGCTCAACGCGAAAATAGTAAAAAACAAATAAGAGAAATTAAAAGTCACATTTCATTGAATCCAAAATTATTGCAAACTGTACATGAAACCTTAGATAGTATAACGGAAAAGCAAAACCGCATAGAAAGTAGGTAAGATCGAATTACTTACAGCATTTTTCAATGGAACACAATATAGTCAAGACCTTTACATTGAATTTCAAGTAATTTTTAATCGAATAAAAATAAACTTAAATTCCTTGTCTGCATTTCTAGCGGATATAGAAAATGCGATTAGATTGGAGAATTTAAATATCCTTCATCATAGTATAGATAATTTAGAATATTTTGAAGAAATAATTTTCAAAATGTCACATTCGGTCATACTCATTTACAAATATTATTTCTAGACAATGAAATTTCAAAATATCATAGAGAAGTAGAAACAAAGGTATATTACTTAACCTTTCGGCACTGCCGTAACGATTTTGTTACCGATCACTGCCGCCGGACTGAGAGTCCGCACTCCAAAATGGGCCTCAAAAATTTTTTTGTTTTGTCAAAATTTGTCAAAAGGTAATTGTTTTTATCAAAAACACAAGAAGTACCAAAAATTCTTTATTTTGAATAATTGAGAAAATTTATAAAACTCGAAACAAATAAAATGTTTGAATACAAAACAAAAGACAGAAATAATGCAGAAAACTCGTTATGGAATACATAAAACTAATTTAAAAATACCTATCTATATCATTAACATGTAATTTTAATGTAAATAGCAATCTGCACATACGCAAGTAACATGTTCCAAACAGATAAACTTTCCACATGTTTTACATGAGAATCGTGTCGGCCTGTTCTTTCTTCTGTCACAGTATTCGCACCTTCCTCTCACATTTACCGGATCTGCAGCTGGAGGTTGTGGTAATCCCTCGGGTGTTCCAAACATTTCTGAAATTCTAAGTCTTATGCTTTTTGGAATATTGACCTGTAATCCACGATTACGGATATGATCTTCTACTAGCTCCGAAGCAAGCATATGTAAAAATTTACGACGACGCATGTTTTTGCCTGGATTTTGCAAGGAAAACAACACCATAGAATTAATTCCTGCAATGTTCAACATTGAATAAAAAATCACCATCGGCCAACGTCTGGTATTCCTGGCGCAATCGTAAGCTGCACACATCTTATCTAGTGTGTCTACGCCACCCTTGGTGCTGTTGTAGTCGATTATCATCTCGGGTTTTTCCGTGGCTCCATCAATTCGGTCGTCGTGGTGTAGACTTGAAACTAGCAGTACGTTTTTGTTTTTTTTCGGGATATATGAAACCAATGTCATTATGTTTTCGAAGGCGAACATACTTGTCTCAAGTGGCCTTTTGACTGGGTTCGAAAGTTCTAAGGGGATTTCCGGCTTATTTTTTCTGATCGTTCCCAAAAAAGTTAGTTTATAATTCGAATATAAATTGCGTACTAACGGAATGCTAGTGAACCAGTTATCACAGGTCAAGTTTCTTTTTGAATTTCTAAGCGGTTCAACAAGTCTTTCAACAACGGCTGAAGCAGAAGTATCCTGAACATATGGTCCTGGGGGTTGAGATCCCACATATACTTCCAAATTACAAGCGTAGTATGTTTTAGAATCCACCAGTGCATATACTTTTAGGCCATACTTGTTAGGCTTACTCGGAATGTATACGCGAAAGCCACATCTCCCGCGAAATGCCTCCAACTTTTCATCTATAGTGACATTCTCAAAAGGCGTATACGCAGATTTGCATTTTTCAACGAACAAATCAAATATAGATCTAATTGGGGCCAATTTATCAACTTTGTGTCTTTCCTTTCTGGTATCCATATCGTCGAATCGCAAATGCTGTAGAAGGAAAGAAAAACGAAATTTTGACATAACAATTCGAAAAATTTCTACTCCAGTTCCATCGTTATTCCATAACTCATCAATGTTGACCCGACGAGACTTTAACACGCCAGCTATATGTAGCAGTCCAATAAATCAATGCATCTCAGAAAGATTTGTGCCTGGCTCTCGCAACAATCTATCGCCAAACTTGGGTCTTTGCTTGTCGATATGTTGGTTAGTATAGCGGACAATTTGTTCTATAATCTCCAAATCAAAGAAATACTTCCATATATTTATAGCAGACTTCAAGCCTCGTACAGCCATTTTTGGTCCCGGGAGATGAATTATCAAATTCTCTGCACGTGTTCTGGACGAAGGAGGGGCACATTTTGACCAGTTTGTTTTTTTATCTTTCCCAAGAAAGCATGGAAGATTAGCCGTTGGTTCTATTTCAGTATCGGATATTTCCTGTTCTGTGTCTGAGTTATCTTCCTGTACTTCCATGTTATCTTCTTCCAAATCGTCGTCCGCATCATCT
Source organism: Galeruca laticollis (assembly GCA_963921935.1). Taxonomy (NCBI): domain Eukaryota; kingdom Metazoa; phylum Arthropoda; class Insecta; order Coleoptera; family Chrysomelidae; genus Galeruca; species Galeruca laticollis. Next base: position 260,193,461 of record OY998175.1, read on the forward strand.
ACTTTCTCTTCTTCTGATTCCTCTTCTAAACACTCTAACATGAGTTTGTTTAACCTTTCTAATTCCTTCTCGTAGCTACCCACCTGTAAAATTTTAATAAACTTTAAAACTTCAAAAACTAAAAAAAACAATTGTAGAATACCTTTCTTCTAGTCAAAAATGCAACTAAAAATCTGAATGTTGAAATTAGAATGCGTTACTGCCGTGGGACTGTCACTCCGCAAAAGCCTATAATTCGTAACGTAACACACCTTTGCGCACCCGGCAACACACTGATATTCGAGGAATGCCGCTTGAGGATTACTGAGACAGAGATGGTCAGGTAGTGGGGGAATTCCAAATAATCTGGAATTCTCGGGAGCTTCGGAGTCTGAGTCCGCGCGGCAGTGGCGGAAGGTTAAAAGATAAATTAATGTTTATACTAAATTTTCCTTTATTTAACCAGAACAATTTCGACCTTTATCACCTTTACGTTGTACCCAATACCAACCAAAGTGTAGTAGACACTCCTTATATCTACTTATTTATGAGCCAAGAATACTATCAATACCTACCATGACTAAAAGTGCTTCGACTCACAACCAACCTCCTGTACCTCCATAAGCAACTACTGCCTAAAGAAAGAGACGACGACTGTATAACGTCATTACTATCAGTCGAACCCAAAACTGGAAAATGCCAACAAGTACCTGTTAAAATAAGCAGCCAAATCGTGGAAGAAATCAACAGCGGTCACGGTATTGTAGTTTTTCCTGTAACTCATAAAGTCCAGCTTACTTGCAACGAAAACGACGTTCTCACACTGAACGGTACTTACTTAGTCAAGGTGCGCTATAAGTACTACCAAGTTAACTTACAGAAACGAAATAACGAAAGAGGATTACTCACTGTTCATACTATAGCTTCAATAGGAATTAAAAGGAACTGCTATTCAAACAAGAAAATTAGAATTAGAAAAGATTCACATCTATAAAATACATCAGATTCAACGCCAAGAATTGGAACAATCATTTCCAGAGGAAAACCATTCGATTAGTCCATTGGAGCAAACTCCATGTTAATATCATTAATTGATATTTATTGTAGTAAACAGAAAGAAGCTTATTCATATAGTCAAGAAAAATGGAAACTACCACGAAACACGATGAAGCTCACGTTGCTCCACCCCGGTTACACCCTGAGTTTCTTCCGAGGATGGATGAGTTATGGAAGGTGTATATGATGAGTAGTTGATAAAAGCAATAATAATAATTAGAAATACAAATAATTAATTCATTGTCAGCAAATGTTTAACTTTAGATTTTGTACATTTTTTTTATTTAGAATGATATTAGACTTGAACTTGTAAAGAAGTATGTTTTTTGTGTTTCAATAATGTAATTATATTTTTTAAAATTCTTTTTGATAATCAAATTCAAAAAGCATTCTGAATCCAGTGGCCCAGATATTTTTCATATAAATGAATGACCAATAACTACTCTCTATTTTCCACCAGGAAAAAGTATCGTAGTATGCCCTGACAATTGGAATAAATATTCAAAATTTTGTCCCGATGTATAAAATAGTTATTTGTTAGACAGTGTCACAATGACTCGTTTTGTAGTAGGAGTGAAGTTTGCGCAACGAAACGCGAAGCGGTGAAGTGCGCAACTCACTAGTACAACAGAAAGTCGTTGTGGCACAAGTTTTACACAATATTTTTTATAAGTTGCATATTTTTAATTTTTTAACTAAAATAGAATTGCATATAATCCCTGTTTTTAAACTCGGAGGAGTAGTTTGTATGTGTAGGTTCCTGATTGGTCAGATCACAGATTATTTTATTCAGAGCTTTTGACATATTATGATCGAATAATTGTGTAAATTGTAAACAAACTTTCATTTAAGCAAACTGAGGATGACTATTTGTTTAAAAAAGAGTTTCGTCGTATATGCTTGTGATCTATTTATATTATATAATGAACAGAATTATTTCTATAATACATCTTCACATATATATCTGGTAATTTATCCCAAAAATCGAACGTTATGTATATCTATATATTGATCCTATACAATAAAAGAATAAACAATTGACAAATCAGTGATGGATAAACGTTAGCGTACTCAGAAGTTACTACAAACACGTTACAAAGCATCACAAAACATTTGGTTTAACCAAGAATGCCTTAGAAAAAAAGGTAATACCAAATTATGTGAATATAAAATGTCACACTAAAACACCACAAGCACAAAAAGCTATAAAATGTGCTCAACGAGTTTGGATAAAATCTGAATGTAAGAAATGGTTCAAAGTTAGAGAACTCCTTAGACAACTACATAAAAGTTGTACATTCAGAACTCACATTCCAATTACATCCAGTAGAATTTGACTGTTTGGATGACAAAATTAGAGAAAATATCAGCACTATGAAGCATATGAAATTTAAGAAACAAGAAAAGAAGCTACAGAATCTTGAACACACACAACATAAAATTCAAAACTCAAAACATCATGAAACTGTAAGTACCTACATACCAACACACTTTGCACCACGATTTGAAAACCTTTCAGACACTAATTTTACAAATAGTGAAATAGAATTTTTAAATAAAGGTTTAAAGTACAGCATACCACCTAAATTTACGAATAATATTAAACAAATTATAGCTACAGAGTCAGAAATAACTTTAAAATCTAATTCAAATAATTTTCTTTATGAGAAATTAAAAATTGCCAATTTAATCAAAAATATTGAACCTTCAAAAGTTAAACGTCAAACAAAAAATGACATTTCAGTTTTAAACGCAATAAAACAGAAGATAGAGAATCATAACCTAACAGTTACAAAATCCGATAAGGGGAATGCTACTGTCATTTTGACGACTGAAAATTACAAATCCAAAGTATATAACTTTATAGAATCCAGCGATGTAAAAGTTCTTAAAGCAGACCCAACAAAGAAGTTTTCTAATAATGTAAGGGATATTGTTAATAATTCAAATTATCTTTTTAATGATTACGAAAAGAGGTCTATCATACATAAGAATCCTCATTGTCCACAATTATATGGAACAGTTAAATTACATAAAATAACGAAACCAATTAGACCTGTAGTCTCTTATGTTAATGCTCCTAATAATATATTGGCAAAAAAGCTCAACAATATACTCAATACTTACGGATATGAATCTCAGTACTCAATTAGAAATTCAATAGAACTAATCAAAAAGTTGAAATCAATCCACTTGCAAGATAACTATAAACTCATATCGTTCGATGTAACTAATATGTTTACTAAAATTCCTCCTAAAGAATGTCTAATACTTGTAAGAATATTACTAGAAGATAAAAATATTAATCCAGGAATAATATCAGATATACTTAATTCATTTGATGTATGCATTAATCAGAATTATTTCACTTTTGACAATAAGATATATATTCAAAATGAAGGTTTACCAATGGGAAGCCCTATATCACCTATTTTAGCAAACATGTTTATGGACAATTTTGAAAGAAAGATCTTTGAAAGTAATATTTCGAAAAATATTTTATTTTGGTATAGATATGTAGATGACATATTAGCTTGTTTTATGGGTAGTGAGCGACAATTAGATGTGTTTTTCAACCACATCAATAATTTACACCCGAAAATTAAATTTACATTAGAAATTGAAGAAAATAGCTCAATCAATTTTCTTGATTTAAAAATTCAAAGAGTTAATGATGTACTTGATTATTCAATTTACCGAAAACCAACACAGACTGATGTGACAATTCCATTCAATTCTAACCACCCTGTCTCACACAGACTAGCAGCATATAATTCAATGATACATAGAGCTTTTTCAGTTCCTATGAACAAATGTAATTTTGATAGAGAGATTAATACAATTAGACAAATAGCAACATCTAACGGTTATCCATTAGATATGATAAATAAACTAATTAGTAAAAAAGAGAAAAAAGTGGCATTACAACTAATATATCCTAAACAAGCTGATGAAATTAAAACTTATAAAACCATCACATATGCAGGAAATATTTCTAATAATATTTCAAAGATAATATCTTCAGCAACGAACGCAACAATTTCTTTTAAAACAGAAAGTAACGTTAGTACAAAATTGTTAAATGTAAAAACAAAAATACCACTATTAAAGAAGTCAGGTATATATAAACTCAAATGTCCAGAATGTAATGCTGTCTATTTGGGTCAGACCCTTAGGAATTTTGAAATACGATACAGTGAGCACTTACGAGCTTACAGATTAAAACAACCAGATAAATCTCACTACGCAAAACATTTACTTGACACCAATCATTCATTGACACCTAACACAGAACTAGAAGTGCTGCATATTTGTGAAAAGAAACAAGAACTGGATTTCCTTGAAGAACTGGAAATTAGAAGACATTTAAGAAACCCACAATATGAAGTTGTCAATGAACAGTTAAATCTAGGGAATTCTCCACTAATAAACTGTCTTCTTAAGTGATAATTGTAAAGATCAGCAGATATAGTTTTCCTGGTTTTCTATATCATTGCACAGTTATACTGATCTTAATTGGAAAAATGATATCCAGGATATCACCATAGGGCTAATAATATCTAAGCTTCAATATTTGTAATATCACATCTTCTTCTTTTTTCTATAAACATATATTAAGCCAATCACAAGTTAGGTTACTTCTTGGTCTAGCCAAAAAAAATATAACTACTAAACATCAGGTAGGCATAAAATGAAATGTAACTTCTGTCATTCTGACGATGATATTGATTTATCGAAACAATTGTCAATTTCTTAGAATTTTCAATAACTTGTATTATATTGTGGAATTAACTAGAGACCTTGAGTTTCATTTAAAAACACTATTAATATTTTCATTATACAGTTTACTCAAATTTACCTTTAAGACCGTTCAATGTAATAATTTGCCAGCTAGAAGGATGCTAGACCATTTTATAAATTGTTTCAAGGCTAAAGTCGAATGTCAAATAAAAATATATAGTATATATATATATATTATCAGAAACCCAATTACCATAGTATATGGTGTAGGGTATACTTTTACAATTATTTCAATTACATCGCATTATACTTAAGACATATATTCATTTTTTCATTGATGCTTTGGTCCAGATAGAATTTTATTCGTGTACAAATTTAGCCCATTGTTGTTTATCTCTTGCCATTGTTTTTGCCTCTGTCCATGTTTTTCCTTTTTCTTGCATTATGCCTACCATAACACCATCCCATGTTTGTTTTGGTCTTCCTTTTTTCGTTCTTTTTTGTATTTTTGATTGCCATACTTTTTTAACTGGTCTTGTATCGTTCATTCTTTGTAAATGTCCCCACCAGCTTAATTGTCTCTTTTCAATAAATTTAAGTGTTGATTCTATTTCAAGGTCTTCTCTTATTTCCGTACTTCTTAGTTTGTCTTTCTTTGTGACTCCTTTAACTCGCCTAGGATACTTCATCTCAACTGCTTGTATTCGACTCTTTTGTCTCTTTGTTAATATCCAAGATTCACATCCGAATGTTAATATTGGCCGGTAAATTGTTTTAAATACATTTAACTTCGTTTTCTTGGAAATTTCCTTTTTATTTATGAATGTCGAGTTCATCGTGTGATAAAGTTTCATCGTTTTTTGTACTCTATTGTTAATTTCGACTTCCTGCGTCCCATTTTCTTCTATTTCTACTCCCAAGTATTTATATCTTCTAACTTGCTCAATTTGTATTCCCTCTAACTGTATATTTAGATGTTTTTGTTTCGGTCCTATAACCATAACTTTGGTTTTACTTTGATTCACTGTCATTCCAAATTCATCCGATACCGTGCTCCATATTTCCATATTCTTTTGTAAATCCTTCTCTTTCCCTGCCATAATTATTAAATCATCTGCAAAAGCTGCTTCTGATATATCCACTCTTCCTAAATGTTTGTATCCAATGTGTAGTTTTGCCATTTTGGTTGACGATTTTTTAATTATTTCATCAATAAAAATTGTAAATAATAATGGACTTAGTCCCCCTCCTTGCCTTAATCCTTCTTGTGTTGAAAATGGTTCTGATGTTTTATTCCTGTATATTACACAATTTCTATTTTTTTTGTAAATGTTTTTGATTATATCTATTATTTTGTAATTTACTCCCCTTCCTTCTAGTACTTTCCATAACTTCTCCCTTGCTACTTTGTCAAAAGCTTTTTCCATGTCTATAAATCCCATATATACCTCTTTTTCTTGTTGTGAGAACTTCTCAATTATCTGTTTCACTGTGAATATGTGGTCTTGGATGCTTCGCCCTCTTCTAAATCCACTTTGCGATTCTTCGAGAGTATTTTCTATCCCTGGTCTTATCTTACTGTCTATAATCTTCTCGTAGACTTTCATAGCAGTACCAAGTAGATTTATTCCTCTATAATTATTGCAGTCTTGTCTATCCCCCTTTCTATATATTGGAACTATTAAGGCTGTCTTCCAATCTTCTGGAATCTGTTCTTCACTCCACGCCCTGTTGTATATTGTCAATAATATTTTTGTTCCTGTTTCCCCTAAATTTTTGAACATTTCTGCTGTTAATTTATCAATTCCAAAATATATAGTACATACAATAACTGTATGATACTGAGAATTTCTAAGAAAGTGTTCAAAGAGACTTCACTGTGACACTGTAAACAATGTTATAATGAAGTCTGTTTTATACGCTAATTAAAAAAAAAGTGGAAGTAGAACATCATATTTTACATGTGTGCTTTGAATCTATATGAGTCACATAGTAATGAACTACATAATCACCAAATAAGGCTTGTTAGAACTCTCATAGTCTATTATATGCTGGCAATTCAATTATTGTGGTCAACATTGGCTATTACGGCTGAAATTCATAATCAAAATTGAAGCCATTCCAAATAGTAATAAGCCAATAATAACCGTTTTATATCAAAACTAACGATGTGGTACTAGAACTTTAAACGTAGTGAATACTATTCACCATATCTGGAAGCAATAGTTTTCAATGCGAAACGTATCTAAAGACAGGAAAAAGCTGAACATATCTGGAACTCTATTAAGAAAGTTAATAATCATATTAATAAGTGAAACTAAACGAGCTACGAAACAATGTAATAAAACAAGAGTACTGTCCAAGTCGAAATTAAACTTAGTGTAATACATTTTCAAACTGAGCACCGTTTAATTCTTGACAATAGGTTAGTCGATTTCTAAATTTTATTGTAAAATTGACTATTTCTTTTCTAAATCTCTTGGGTTATTCTGCCAACTAATTCTTGCAAATTATTTGGTCTCTTAATATCAATGTTGGATTTAAAATAATCTCATAGTAAATAGTCCACTGGATTAAGGTCGGTATTTCGCGCAGGCCATTCATAAACAAAGCTCGGATTATAGGCAACAAAAACTGAAGAGAATAGTGCTTATATAGCAAAGATTTTTATTGAAAAATGCAGGAATCTTAACATATAGGCAATATAGGCAAATGTCTTCAACTCCATAATTAATAATAATTAGTTGTTAATATTTAGTTTATTGTACACAGTGAATAAACTCAACACAAATATACTGCACATTATAACTGAATTATTGTTAATTTGTAATTAAACATTGTCACCACTTTCAATCTTATCTTTAATAGCTACATTTAAGTGTTTTGCTATATTTTCTGTTTCATAAATCTGCCTTCTATAACTTAAAGTTAATTTTTACATGGAAATCGGCCGCTCTATATTGACAGATGAAATTGGAACATATGTAAGAGCGGATAATGAATCTGGCTTGAATTGTAATTCTTCGTAATATATACCATTCAAGACTTTAGCAATATTAGACAAAAACGAGAAACTTCACTTCCATGTGCTGAATCGGGTTTCTTAATATATTTTTTACTTCCTGAATTGCCTTGGAGACATAATTATCAAATTCTAGAATTACTTATTCTATTTCATCTCAGTATTTATAGTAAAAGAAAACTGCTTCGAACCACGTTACCCAACTTGTAATTACTGGTTTAGGTAGTAAAGGGACACGGAAAGTCTTTTTTATATATCTGCACCATCCCCTGCACCCTCAAAATCATTTTTCAAATAATGTATTAACACATTCGCGGACACAGGCAGACAAATTCGGGACCTTAGGAAGACACACTGGACATTTCTTGTATGGTTTTAAAATTAAAATTTGGAAAATATAAGTTTTTTCTCTGAAAAATCCTGTCTGCGATTGCAAACCTGTCCTAGCAAAGCAAAATTTTTGATGTGAAGGAACAAAACTGCCTGCGGATGCAGAAAACGATTTTCCATTATAAGGGACAATTGTCTGCATGTACATACGAAACATTTTCACTGAAGGAAACTGCTTGACACTAAGAAATAAACTTTTATTTCTTCTACATAACAACACAAACATATCTTCGTAATAAACTTGAATACGACAAAACAAAATAAACTAAATAGCTGCAAAACAAAATAAAACCAAGTTTATCAGCTAAAAAACCAAAACAAAACTAAATGGAATGAAATTGTTCGAAGCATTCTCCTACACAAAGAGGCGGTTTTGAATCACAACATTTACATCTCCAAGATGTTTGCCCTCTTTTCGAATTCGCCGATTACTGTCTGCATCATAGAAAGTAGCTTTTTCTGTTATAATTGTCTTTAGGTGGAGGGATTTCCTCGAGCACATGGTTCACTTGCTCTACTGGTGCATTCCTTGTCCGGCGGCAATTTGCCGCTCCCACTGATACTAGTTTTCAACCATGTTTTATTTCATGAGATATCACGAGGAATTGTTATATAATTTATTCTCTAAAACTTAACAAGCTTTTGTTGGACTAATTTATCTTTCGATATAGTAAGAAGATATTTACTATGGTTATGTCCAGTAAATCGACGATAACTTTTTTGTACCATCTCGCATACTTCCTCGGGCAGCTATAGTTGGTTACACCTGACGACCCCAGACATATGAAGATTATATTGATGAACTTCTTCTGGCTTCATTTTTTGTACTTCGTACGAATTTCTGGTATCAACCAATCGTGGGTGAAATTTAGTAGTAATGCATATGACTTCTCTTTTGTCTTTCCATTTGGATACGTAAACTTTCCCCTTTCACAGCCAAATGTGTTCACCTCTTCTCAGTTTTTTCGAGGTAACTGTCTTTGGATTTCTCCCATATAGTCACGAATTCTTCGGCTTGGTTTCTCATCTTACTTTAGGTTTTTAATGATGTTGTCTTCTCTTGGTCCGAGCAGTAGAGACAAAACCCCCTCCCCCATCCCACTGGCCTGCGATATATTGGTGTAACAGGTGATTTCGAGGTGAGCTCGAAATTTTACCCTGCATCGTAACCTTGTCTGCAATCCCTTAGCCACGATACTACAGCTGAGACAGGGAAAGTTGGTATGCGGCAGGGTTTTCGAGGGCTGCCGGTTGAGTTTTTAGACACAACACAACGAGCCCCCAGGTATTTCCCCGCAGACCTCCTCCTCATATAAAATCATCTCCGAGGCCCTTCCTATCCGCCACCTGGAGACGCGCCGAGTTGGTGCTTCACCCCCTCCATATCAATAAATATTTCGATGAACAGCGACAAACTTCGTATATACCTACTGATGTGTGCCCGAATCAGTATCCTTAACTAAGATACCTACTACTATTTTCAGGAATATCTGTCCTTGTAAAAAAAGCATGAGGACGTTTTTTGTCGAATTCACTATCAGAGAATTTCCTTCACACCAAATGATAAATTCTTTTGACAAAGTATTCATCTTTAAAAGTAGCTCATCTGAAGGTTCTGCATCAATCGCTAATGTGGTGTCATCTGCATATAGTATCAAATGATTAGTGCTAACATATTTAGATGTATCATTTATGTATAATAAATATATCAGAGTACCTAGGATTGAACCTTGAGGTACGCCAATTTCCAATAGGTGGAGGAGGGATAAAACTAAGAAGAGCAATGGATGCACTCTCCGTTGATCTGCCAGAAAAGAAACCATGCTGATGGTGTGACATAACATTATACTTTTTAAGTAAAGAAAAAATTTGTTTTAGAATACATTTTTCTATCACTTCACATACCAGAGTTTGGGCAGTTATTGGGCGATAATATCAGATCAGAAATAGTAAAACCTCTTCATCAATACATAATTAAATTTTTTAGCAGTTACTCAAAAATCTCATTTGAACTCTAATCATCAGCATTGAATACGTGAATAGTATTCTCTTACGAACCTGAAGATTATTAGGCGAGTGATGAAGTGCACACACAACGTCATCTTGTACAGAAACAGAAATAAAATAACTCGAGTAATTCAATTCAAAAGTCTTATCCCTTTCCAAAGATTTCCGACAATAAATTTGGTGCTATTGCAGCGGAAATTTCAAATTCTCAACTAACAAAAGCGAACGAACACACCGTTGATCACAGACGTAGCAATGGAGGTTCAAGAAACTTCCAAATTTCGAGTGTAGAATACGATGTGTCCAATCATTGAATAAATTTATCGCTTCCTCTCGGAAATATAGTCTTTGCGAAGGTCAAGTCTGAATGGAAAGTGTACTTGGTATAAATGAACTATTGTGAAGTTTGTTTCGTATGTTCCCAATATACAACGGCGTTCTTATCAATTGCGTCAATAGATAATCAATTAAATATTTGCCAAAGTAATTATTATTGTACTAAAGAGAATTCAGTATCAACAATAATTTATTATATGCTTTAGTATTTTGAAGATTCTTGGAGAATAGTTCATTTTATCAAGAGGCTTGCTTACAATAAAAATTTGGAATGATTAAAATGTAATATTTATATATTCATCAAATGCTGATTTGTGGAGTGGTTATTATTCCAAGTATGGCAATAGAAGTAGTTTTATGGGTATTCGTACTAAATAGCCGATTGTGTGAGTAATATGGACTGCGTCGATATGTTAGGTCAATAAAATTTATAGTGCGGGAGTTCTACCCATCGGTAGTTTCCTGACAATAATCAAAACTATATTAGAAGTTAGGAACTACTAAATAACAATAACAGCACGTTGTGGACATAGCAGTATTCGGTGTTCTGGTTATAGTAGATTCAACGCCTGAGTCTGCGTATTACATTTTTAACAACGCCAATACCTATCAATCTATGAGAAAAGAGAAATTACGACGTATAATTTGGAGGCAAGTTTAAGTAATGGCTTGCCCCAATTGAAAAAACTGTACCAACATAATAACAGAAATTGACAAGCAGGCATAACTGCACTAAGTTGGAATTACTGGAACCGTTGGCGATATTCATACTAAACACACTATTCATTGCCACTACACCAACACTCACAATTACACTGTCTGGCGAGTGTTTCGACAACCAAGTTATCGTCTTCAGAGACCGAAGTTAAACTTAAACTTATTTACAATTTTCCTGCATTTATACTAAATTTCAGTTCCTGCGGGAAAACCTGCTTTAGCAAATTACATATGATGAAAGAACTGACACCACGAAGACTTTTTGTAAAATAGGAAGATTATAAAAACTTTTTATTATCTAAAAATTCATCATCCGTTCAACCATTACACAATAAAGTTCTAATTATAACCGTCAAATTGCTTTTTAAAAACCCAAGTTCGAAGTTTGATTATATAATTATCGCAGTCATTTTCGCACTGTGTCGGGAGGGAAGTTCGGGACCTTGGAGTTTCTACACCTTAAGTGCGTATAACCGAACTCAACAATTTTAGGACTTAGTGGCAACGAGAGCAGGGAATCGCGAAATAGGGAACATGAGAACAGAGAGATCGAGTTGACGAACAATCTGTAAGTGCCATTTCCTCTTTTACCTTTTCCAAACCCCTATTTATAAGGATTTTGGCAAATATAGGTAAGTTCTGTTCAAATCGAACAATGGTCTATCGCAGACATTAGCTTTTAATTAATTATTTATATATTATTCATTCAATAAGATAAGATAAGATGCTAAGACCTTATTAATGATTATAGACAATTCAATGATGCACAATTATCTAAACACATTTTTCAATCATTCCAAGAAAAACTTATAAAGAAAGCTGACATATTAATAGTTAATCGTGGTGAGTTAATATTTGGCCTAAATGAAAAGAGGCCGTTATACAATGTTTTGCGGATCGTGAAATATTTATTGTGGTGATAAATAATTTACGTAAAAGTCGTTATAGTGTTGTTCAGTTACGAATCTTGGTGAAGTGAAAAACAACAGTAGTTTTTAAAACAAAATATTAATTATAAGTTATTACAATCATTGGACAAAGAAATAGGTTAATTGATGATATAAATAAAGTAGCAGAGATAAGCCGACAAACTTCCGTAGAATATTTTGCGGCGTTGTCGGATTGTGTATAAAATAGAGGTTTACAAATACTGGATAAAAGCGAATTCTCCGAGCCGTCGAGGCAAAATAGCTTTTTAGGCTAGTAAATGTATATAAACGAAACAAACAAAAAATGGATAAAAAACGTAGAAAAAATACAAAGCATCCTAGAGACTTTGAATAAAAATATAGAAAAGATGGTCAAGAAATTAGAACAAGTAATTAATGAGTTAAAAGAAACAAAACTAGAAAACGAGAAGTTGAAAGAAAAAGCTGAAAAACAAGACGTTGAAATTGCGTTCCTGGAACGTGAAACTAAAAGGAAAAACATAATAATAAAAGGAATAGAGGAGAGAGAGAATGAAAGAAATGAAGAAACAATAGAGAAAATAGGACAGGTAATAAATGCATTAGAAATAAAGTTTAATATGAGATGAGATGATATTGATGATGTCATAAGAATCGGAAAACCAATAAATGGAGTCAATAGACGGATAATATTAAGATTAGTGAGAAGCAACAAGAAAATGGAGATACTGAGACAAAGTAAATAACTCAAAGGAACAAATATATGGATCGACGAAGACCATCCAAAGGAAATATTCGAAGAAAGAAAATTGCTGTATCCACAATTGAAGATAGCTAGAGAAAACGGTCACAAAGCATATGTTATATACAATAAATTAATTATAAATGGTGAAGTATATGAAGGAAGTAATAGAGACTTGCAACAAGGCCGAAAACAAGAGAAAGAAGAAGACAGGAGAAGAGGAGTACAGGAAATATCTCCATAAGCTAACACACTGGATGAGCAATTAAGAAAAATTACGCGGACAGCAAAAAACTAAGAACCCAAACAGTAAATCGAGAGGAAAACTATAAAAATGGCGATGGAAACGAATGTGACAATGGAAACGGATATGACGATGGAAATGAATTAGAATGTATAAAAACTTATAAATAAATAAAAAGGAGATAAATGCTACTGAAAACAGATACAAAAAAAACAAAAGGAAAAGGTATTACGAATAGAAATAAATAAAACGAGAGGATGGGGAAGATAGCTACATGGAATGTTAGAGGACTATGAGGAATAGACGACGATTTAATACAAGAATTTGAAAAGGAAAATTTCTATATATTAGGAATTACAGAGACCAAAAAGAAAGGTAAAGGCGAAACTGAATTAGAAAAGGGACATATATTAATATATAATTAGGTAGATGCATAAAAAAGAAAGAACAAAAGAATTTGAAACTTATAAATAAAAAGGAGATGAATGCTACTGAAAACAGATACAAAAAAACAAAAGGAAAAGGTATTACGAATAGAAATAAATAGAACGAGAGGATGGGGAAGATAGCTACATGGAATGTTAGAGGACTATGAGGAATAGAAGACGATTTAATACAAGAATTTGAAAAGGAAAATTTCTATATATTAGGAATTACAGAGACCAAAAAGAAAGGTAAAGGCGAAACTGAATTAGAAAAGGGACATATATTAATATATAATTAGGTAGATGCATAAAAAAGGAAGAACACAAGAATTTGAAAAGGAAAATTCCTATATATTAGGAATTACAGAGACCAAAAAGAAAGGTAAAGGCGAAACTGAATTAGAAAAGGGACATATATTAATATATAATTAGGTAGATGTATAAAAAAGAAAGAACAAAAGAAATATATCAGAAACTGGACAGAAATTACAGAAAGAATACTCAAAATTGAATTGAATTTAAGAGAAAGCACAACGATAATTATAGTATACGGACCAAATGAAGATGCACGAGTGAGCGAAAAAGAGGAATTCTGGGAAACGTAAGGTGGAACAATAGAGGATGCTAAAGACAGACTAATAATAATGAGAGATTTTAATGGAAGAGTTGGAAAGAAAGACGAACAAAGCAATGACGTAATTGGCATATGTGGAGAGAACGAGAGAAATAACATTGGAGTAAGGTTAATAATTTTTTCTATAATAAACCAACTAATAGTAACTAATACGTTTTATCAACATAAAGAGTCACACAAATACACGAGAGAGGTTAGCAGCAGAAATGAAAAGTCCATCATTGATTATGTTCTCATAAACAAAGGAAACAGAAAATATGTGAAAGATATCACGGTCATGCGAAGTGCAGAAATATACAGCGATCATTACTTATTAAGAGCAAAATGGAAGATGGCAGCTGAGAACCAGAAAGGAAGTTCGAACAATGGGAAATATGGACAAAAATAAAAAAACAAATGAAATCATAAAAGTTAGGAGAAATAGACGTATCTAGAAAATTAACAGAATATACTGAAAAAGAAATGGAACTATGTCAAGATAAAATTCAAAGTATATCAATAGTGGAAATGTGGGACAAATTCAAATCTATAATATTAGAGACAGCAACAGAAGTGTGTGGCATTACTAGAACCGGTAGCAACAAAAAACAAACGAGACGGTGGACTAAAGATATACAAGAACATACCAAACTAAAAAATTAAAAATGGAAAGAATATCTACTAAATAAAACGACTGAAAACTACGAAAATTATAAAATTCAATGAAAAAGCGTCAAAGGATTGGTAATCACAGCTAACGAAGAGACGTGGGTAGAATTTGGCATAAAGATGTAAGAAGACAGTCAAGGAAATCAGAAACTCTTCTTCAAGGTACTAAAAACACTAAGAAGGGGAAAGTCGAGCAATGTAAAACAAATAAAAAATAAAAATGGAGTTATGATACGACAAGATAAGGGAATTATAGATAGATGGAGAGAATACTTTGAGGAATTACTTAATGTAGAGAAAGAAGAACAGATGGAACTACAAGACGAGAGACATGAGGAACTGGAAAATGAGGGAAATGAACCAATGATACAAATAGAGGAAGTGAAACAAGCAATACAAAAGTTAAAAAAAAGTAAAGCAGCGGGTTACGACATTATTACCGCAGAAATGTTACAAAGCCTAGGAGAAAGATGGTTTGGGCACATTTGTAGAATGCAGAACAGTAGACCAGCAAAAATGATTTGGCAAGCTAGAAAAGTAAGCAAGAGAAAAAGAGGTCGCCCAAAGAAAACATGGGATAACACAGTAGCCGAAATTTTAAAAGAAAAAGGAATTACATGGACAGAGGCGGCGAAAAAAGCTAGTAATAAAAAGGGAGGGCCGAAGTTTGTCCACGAATAAGCAACACACCCGACACCCACAGCAGGTACAAACGTGTTTATGATTATATATATATATATATATATATATATATATATATATATATATATTGTTGTTATTTTTTTTTATACGTTTATTATAGTTTATTATATAATTTAATTAATTTTCCTTTTTTTTTATTAATGAGAATGAAATTTATTTATCTATGATTTTTAAATTCTATACATATATATATATGTATGTATGGCTAGCTCAGTGATCTTTATATTGTTAATATTTTAAATTGTTATATGTATTTATATGAATGGTGAGCATGAGAACACTTTACTCTCGTTGGGTCCCGGATGATATGAAAATATATGAAATTGTATAGTTTGAATATTGTCTTACCATAATTTACTCAACATGTGCTTAGAATCTGTGCGCGGAACATACCTATTTAACCTCCATGATATCACTCATTTTATGTTCTGTGGATGGTAGAAATGAAATACAGACAAGTCAACAAAATTTAGTTTATATAATGGTGAATCGTGATAAAATTGAAAAACATTATGATTATAATGAAAAATTTGTGAAAACCCTTACTATTATTACTAAATTACATGAAATGGATATTCTTAAATTGCTAAAAATTGTTCATAGTGAAATTTGGCCAAATAAATTATAAGTCTGACTTTTTATTATGGTATACCATGTAAATTATTAAAAAAAACACTGACCTGTGTATCACTTAAAAGTTTAGTAAGTGCACTCTGTTCCCGATTCTTCCTCTGGTATCAGGCTGGACTCTCTTCTGGAATCGTGGACACCAACTCGATATTTTCGAATACAGGTAAGTCAATAAATTTATTAAATTGTTAGCTATATTCGCCTTATACAGTTTAAAGATGCTTCTGAATGTTCTTCACTATCAATTATAGCTTTAATGTGATAATATAATCAAAATTCTTGCATAGCGTCCCCAATCAGATTTTAAATTCTATATATTTCCACAAATAATTATGTTTTACTGTTAATTTCTGGTCTAAACGTTTCTCGTATTCTACTTTATCTTTTGTATTATGTTTTTATTTCAAATTTACATGATTTTTGCATAATTTCAATAAAATTTTAAGAAAAAATTCTCTTACATGTTCATCCACTTCGAATCACCCCAGATACCTTCCTTCTCTTAAATCAACAACTCCCGGTTGCTAGCATTGTTATTTCAAACAAAACACTACCAAGTTGCTAGATATTACAACCTTGTTTATTAGATGTTTTATATTAAATTTATCTTTTCTTTCCCTCATTATTATTGTTCCTAATTATTTGTGAAAATTTTAAAATAATTCATTATACTTTTCTACCTCTTAAATAGTTCCAAACTATGTCTTATAATTTAATACACTAATAACATCTCTCCCACTTTAAATGAACATATCAATAAATCTACAATCAATAATTCGTTATAATCCTTTATAATATTTTTCAAACCCTTTCTGTTATTTTACTAGACCATTATCTTATATAAACTCATCCTATTATTCAGTACAATAACCTTTTTTATATAAACAGCTTTAAAAAAAAATCAATACTTCAGACTTCGAAATATGTCTGTGGTTGACTATTCTGCTATTAATCTATGATATTTTTCATCTGCTTTGAATTGACATTTCAATAGTTGACTTTTGACAACTGTGAATAATTCGTTCGTATATTCGTATCAAAATTTTCTGTTTATTATTACCCAATAATAATTTTATTTTATTTCAGATTCTTTTAATATTCTAGGTGAAATATACATGTCATCCTCTGTGCTGTGAATAAATTATGAATTTATAGTGTATCAAGGAATGAAATTTGCTTTGATGACTCACGATGTTTACAATATGAAAAATTCAGGTACTGATTTCTAATAATACTAGTGTATTTATAATTATAAAAGATAATTGATATCATAGACGTTCAATTGGATATGAGATATATTTCATTATATCGGTTCATACGTAAAAATGATAATTATATATATTTTTGAGTAGATAACCTCTATTCGTCCTTTGACAATGTTACAATTTCATATATTTTTGGGAGTTATTCTGTTTAAAATTTATGACGATAAGTTTAATATATATATATATATATATATATATATATATATAGGCATCACTTAGGAAGCCCAAAACTTTACAAATCACAGTTCGTCCGAAGCCCTAGATGGTTTTACGAAGCCCAAAACGGGCTTCGCAAAAACTACGTGTATAATTTCTTAGTTGCCACTATTGGCTCGATATAATGCTTTTTACAAAAATAGGTAGGGACTCATAAATCTTGATTTTATCGCAATTTATACAAGCTTAGTGCGCGACTTTTCACTGCAGATGGCGTAATGAGCTCCTATGTATATACGCTAGATATATTTTACGGTTGTTGGGATGCCAAGAGATTTTACTATAAATACGAGGCCTCAGATTTGGCAACAACGAATACGAAATATAGCCATTTAAGGTTTTATTGGCTCTTCACGTTTAAAGTTTAATTTCGGTTTTTAGTGGAAGAAAAAATTCGTTCCCTAGGCCTGGATAAATTTTGAATCTATATTCCTATGGAGGAGCTATTTTTATAAAATTTTAATAAGTTTTTATGGAGAAAAATTTAGTTCCTTAACAATTTTCTTAATATTGATAAAAATACCACATAAATGTAATAATAGCTAATATGATATTATAAAAATAACATAATTTTAAAAAAAGTTTGCTTACTAGTTAGATATAGGCAATTATTGCGAAGGTAATTTTTCCTCTTATCTGAAATTGTTACTTCTTTATCGAAATTAGAAAAATAAGTTTTAAATATAAATTTCAATATGTTCATGGTAATTAAAACTAAAGAAGCTATGAACTGAAGTTTTAATGTATTAAAAATAACAAATATTCAACTTATTCAGAGAGTTATATAGCAGGTTGCAAGAATGATCTTTGATTTTGATGGTCTCCAAAGATGTTTAAACTGAGATTATCTTGAAGTTTACGTCATTTAGGCAAAATATATTGTAAACATCTATTGACCCATATATTTTAATGACTTTTTTGCAATTTTCTGCTTTAATGCTTTTAAAATGATGAAAACTAACCTAAAAGAAATTTAAACCAAAGTTTTAACTTTGGCCAAATCCTTATTTTTTGACAATTGATTACCAAATTCTTTGAGAAACTGTTCGCATTCGAGTTTTTTTGGAGTTACTCTATTTTCAATATGGTTACGAAAATAATTTAAAACAACATTTTTTTCCTGATTGTTCCAAGAAGCCCGATTAGATATTGCTTTGGATTTCTGTTTTGGTGCGTTTGAAATTTTCTTTATCTTCTTAGATTCCAAGCATTCATTAAAATTACTTTCTCCTTCTGTATCATTTACAACACTTTTTCTCTTCTTTGATTTTGCTTCGATGATTTCAATGTCCTCCGAAATGTATGTGTTTCCTTTTACCTTTCGCCCTTTAGTTTGAACATCCCCTTTAAGTCCGTCTTCTCGCACTTCTGAGCAATTTGGTTTTTGAATTTTTGAGCCTTCAAGAAATACATTTTTTTTAATTTGCTTTCTCAAAACTTTCTTTGCAAGTGGGTTCTTCTTATCGTCATCAATTTCTGATTCGTCAGTACTTTCGGAGCTGTAGTATATGCTTTGTTCAAGTTCAAAATCATTTAGATTTTTGCCTTTAAATTCTTTTCCTCTTCCCTTTTCCAATAAAAGCAAGACTTTGGCAACCTTAGCTGCTTGGTAAATGTTTTGGGGCAATCTAAAATAAGTGCACCATGAATGAGAAAACTCAACAGATAGGAGATTTCAAGAACAATAAAAATATTTATTTACCTATAAAACTCAGCATGGGTTTTCTTAGTATGCCCCATAAACGTAGCAATTTGCTCCATTTCGTATGGTTCCATATTCATTAACTGCAAAGTCGTAGCAATATGTTTCCTAAATTTCGTCGACGTCAATAAACTTGGTTTTTCAGCTCCACAATTTTTAGCCAAACGTCCGATGATATTTGTTCCTGCCATCCATCTATTTTCAGTACCTGCGTTCGCAAATAGATAAGGGTTGGATTTCGGTACTACACAATAAGTTTCTCCGATCTTTAAGATGCAATCTATGTATTTTTGAGTACGTTTTGTAAAAAGGATCGGAACTGGCCGAGAACCTTTTCCATCTGTGATAACTCGCTAAACCGTTTAGATATAATTTTTTCAACAGATGTTAATGATTTTGCAAAAGCATTTAAGTTATTTTCAGAATCTCTTTTTTTATATGTAATAATTTGCAAATATTGAACATCGCAAACTCTTTTACGATTGAATATGACAGTTTGAGCTAATATATGCATTCAGTTAAAACTTTATAGTTAAATGTAATTTTAATACCACTATTTAGAAAATTGTACGCTTTTTCGGCTTGTTCGTTGAGATACGTCTGGAATTTTAATATATCTTCAGAAAGTGGCAACTCAGTAGGTTTTTTCCATTTTTTTTCTTCAAGGCTTTTCAATGCTAAACTCGATAATTCGTTACACCAATGTCCCTCTATGAGTTTTTTCAAATCTTTTATTTCAGATTTTTTTTCATCTCTGTCATCCCATGTCAAATTAGGAAGCTTTTTTTTCAATAACAAGTTTATATGCAACATCACATAAAGTTTTCAAATTTGTGCCCATATGTAATGCTAATGAAGGTGATTTAAACATTTTGTCATTCTCGCTATACCCACTTACGATCTTTGCTGCCAATATTAAAGTATTAAACTTTTCGGGGTTCTCCATTTGAATTATTAGTAATCAAGAAACTGTCATATACTTTTGAACATGGATTTACTTTTGAAACTGGATACATATATATTTCATAGCTAACTGTATCAAGAGTAGTATTTTTTTTCAGACAATCACTAATTTCTTTATTTTCTAGTTGATTGTTAAACCGCTTTAATAAATTCAGATCTACAGGTTCCAAAAGGAGTTAAATTAAGTATGTCCAATCGATTATCCTCTACTGAAGACTAGTATATTTCTTTCTAAAGCTCAGCAGGCAGTATTGGGAGACAAACAATCCTTAGATATTTGCGAGCTTACTGAATCATGAGAAGTAGTTTTTCCTGTAAAAATTTCCGTTTCGTAAGTAAACTGCGTTAACAAATTGGGATCTACTGGTTCAAGATTTGTTATGTTATGTATGACCAATCTGTTATCATCTACTGAATATTGGTATAATACTTCTTTTGGAAGCTCAGCAGATGTAGACGTATTGATAGACATACATTCCTTATATATTTATGAGCCATCTGGGTAAAGAGTCGTTTTTTCTGGAAAATCACAATTTTCTTTATTTTCCAGTTGATAAGTAAACTGCGTTAATACATTTGAATCCACTGGTTCTAGGGGATTATCTTCAATTAAAGATGGGTAGATCTCTTTATTTTGACGCTTAGCAGATATAGACGCCTGGCAAGATATGATATCCTTAGATATTTCCGAGCTAACTGGATTAATAGGAATATTGTTTTTCAGACAATCATTTTCTTTATCTTCAAGTTGCAAAAAAACTTTTGGATCCGCTGATTCACGAGGAGTTAAATTATATGACTCATTTTTTTCTACAAATTGGTGAGACACATTCTCCTGAGATATAGAACTATTATAGTTTGAACTTAAATCAAAACTGGAATCGAAAGGCACTTTTATTACATCAATATTTTCGGAAACATAAGCGAGTTTATTCTGTAGAGAAAGTCTAGACAGCGCTTCATCTTATTTTTCTTTCGATGATATAAAAAGCAAAATAACTGTTTCAACACTAAATTTATAAAATTTTAACGGCAACACTGTAGGGACTCCTAAGTACCGTAGAGTTCGAATATACTAAGATGACTGGAGAATTAAAACAATTCAGTAAAATGTGAAAAACACCTTCCTCACCCCTCTCGGTATGGCTTCAGTAGACCAGGAGTTTGTATCGGGCTTCGCATGACTAGTAAGGTATGTATATATATATATATATATATATATATATATATATATATATATATATATATATATATATATATATTATTGTGAATATATTATTCTTATTCTATTTCATTTGCCACACGTTGCAGTGACATTTTATTGTGGATAGTATTTGTGTTTCAAAATCAATAAAATTTTAATTCAATTCGCCCGGTATATTTAAGAAATTATTTTGTTCAAGAATAATGCCACACAGTGCACTTACCTTTATCTCTTCTTATTATTAATTTCTATATGAGAACTCAGCTTCTCAGGATCTGGGTTCATGGGCTTTTTTATATATAATAAATCTTGTTATTATTATTTTATATGCGCCAAATATTTGATATTAAAAAAATTCTGTTAAATTAAATATTTTTTTTATAAATACCTGTAGTGCGGTCCTGTATACTTTATCTCAAGGAAACCTTCAGTGCTGAATGCTGTCTAAACAGTATTGCCAACTTACAAAAGAAAACGCTGAATTAAGATTCACAGATATATGATTCTATTTATTTGAGAGAAAAGAATTTTTTATCTCGTAAAAAAAATCAAAAAATACATTATTTTTCCTTGCATACGATATATAAAGAAAAATAAAACTTATCTATGATGGTCTCTCACACAAAATTCATACCAATGAAATTATACATGTACGTATGCAACTTATTATGCGTTTAAGTTGTGTTGGTAATTGTACTCAACAAAAACAAATACATATACAAAATGAACGATTGTGATATGTACATAAGAATATCGGATATAATTCAATACCTAATGTTCCTTTATATTTACAAGTAAGTTTTTATTTCAAAAAAATTATGGAATACCTTTTGTTTTCCAGTAATGTTCTATAGAAGAATATTCATTTTTTCTTCCCTTTTAGGATGTTCTGGAAAATTTCTTGGGAAGCTGGATTCACAGTTCATTTGAATCAACTCGTTACTGGAAAGCCTTTCAGTATTTTCTTCTGGGATTGTGTAAAGGATATTTACACTGTATACATGGAATATTTAATTCAGGAATCGTTTTATAAGGTTAGTTTCACTAGTCTTTTTGGGAAGCTGGATTCACAGTTCATTTTTATCACTTCATTACTGAAAACTCTTTCAGTATTTTCTTCTATGATTATGTAAAGGATATTTACACTGTATATATCAAATATTTAGTTCAGGAATCGTTTTAGAAGATTAGTTTCACTATTCACTTTTAAATATTGGTTATAAATTTTACAAGCCTTATAATTATTATGAAAGAAAAATAATGTGTTTCTTTTGGCTTTTCTTAGCACCAACCCTCTACTACTTTCTTATTTCAAAAATCAACAACCTTCTTTTTTCCAAAACAAAAAAATCTCATTTCTATATCAGCCCTCTGTTTATTGAAATCACATAAATGTTTGCAACCAATCAAAATAACTCATGGTAGATCAGTCTAAAGATTTCATTTTATTATTTAAGATAGTAACTTTTTTAATTATAAAACATAATTTCTTACAATTTTAAACAAACAATTCATATCTATATCATATATATTATTAATTCTTAAAATTTTTAGCTGTTGGCCTTGCTCTACTCAACTGACACATATTTCAAACAGATGTCAAAAATTTTTTAACCCTAATATTTTTATTTGGAATTTCAACTTTTGGGTATATTACAAGATACACCTCCAGGGCTTCCAAATAGTCCGATGGCATCTAATGGGAATTTAAGATATGCACAAACATTTGACGATTTCACCCCGAAGAGTGGACTCATTCATTTCGTAACAGGTAATGTTATTTTTATAAACTTTTCTCTTTAATAGTTTGAATTCTTTTATCGGTGTCATGTACATATGTACAAGGTACATTATAAAGTCCAAATAAATTACTTTAGTTCGATTTAATTTAATTTAGTTTAAATTTGACTCCCAAATAGTATTTTTTTTCAATAATTTTATACTCGATAATATCTTAAGTTGTTATTGATTCGTGTTAGATATATACAGTGTATAGCATTATTTTTTCACAATAACATCCCCTAAATTTTGCGTTTATCTAATTTTTTATTCTAGGAAAATTTTATGAACGCAAATTTTACTTGAAGTATTTTATTTAAATATTTTCTATCGATTTTACTGATAATAAAATTTCTTTTTATTTCAGGTCGCTGTTGTAAGATGATTCTGGAATCCTGTGTTGCAGTATCCTCTTCAGTTAGTTTTAATTTATTTATAATACTATAATTAAATGTATACATAGTTTTAGTTTATCTTTAGTTATTAATTTATTTATAATTTTCATCCAAAGGAATTTGCCAAAAGTTGTGTTTCAAATCAATTTTTTTTTAATTCTTCAGTGTTCGTTATGCGTCTTATTACTTATACATTTCTCGGAGTCTATTATTTAGGTACAATTTATTGATTCACATTTCTTGTGTTACATCTGTCTATAATACTGTCTTTAACATATTTTGTATTTCTAGTTCAACCTCTTTTCTATACTTGTAAGGTATGGGATATGTTCTTACTCTGAAGTTCTCTATTCCTCTAACCTCCATTTTATGCACATAGTTCTTTGCCATTCTCGTTTCTTTTCCAATCAATCCTTTATATTTCTCTATTAAATTCTTCACTTTCTCTTCATATTCTTTATTTCCACACACTAATTCCAATTCTTCCATATTTCCACTCCTTTCTATATTCCATAACTTCTTATTATCCTCTTCAATTACCAATTCTTCCAAATTTTCGTTTCCAAATTCAATTCTATTCCCATAAATTTCTATCTCCATCTTCTCAAAATCAAGTATTACTTTAAACTTTGTTAATTCATCAATTCTTATTACTATGTCTGTTTCCAAATTATTCACTAACAGTAATTGCATTTCAACTTCTTTCCCATCCTTCAATTCAATCTTTTGTATTATAGACTTATTTACTTCACATAGTTTCTTTCCATTTGCTCCTATCAATGTAGTTTTTGGTATTTTAATTAATTTATTTTCATAAATTTCAATGTTTTCTTCTATTAGTTTTGTTTTAATTATGGACGCTTCCGAACCTGTATCTATTAATAATTTTATTTCTTTTCCATTTAATTTCCCTTTAATATTTTTCAATTCCATTATTTCTCATAATTCTAAATCTTCCCCAAATTTTATATATTTCCTTGGATGTTTATATGTTATCACTCTCTCTTCTCTCCTTTGAATACTGTTCTCTGTAATTGTTATTTTTGGTTGTTATTATATTTAAAGTTTCTGTTATAGTTGTTTTGGTTGCTATCGTTCTTATTATAGTTATTGTTATTTCCTAAATTGTTGTTATAATTGTTGTTTTTGTTATAATATCCATTGGTATTATATCTGTTAATGTAATTATTTCTGTATTTCATCATTATCTTTATATATCTCAATTTCTATCTACGTACACAATTATATTTACATATGTTTTTTTTTACATTATTTGTTAATTATAAACTTCTTATTTACATGTTGTTTTTATATCCCTCATTGACCTTTAACAATTCCTTATTCGTCTTCTAGATTTCAGTCCTGTAATACAGCCTTGTTATTCAATTTTATTTTCTCTTCCTAAATTTCGTTTTATCCTCTTCTCTTGTATCCTAAATTTCTTTAAATGTTCCAGTAAGTCTTTTTTTATTTTGTTATCCCCTATCTCATCAATTTCTCCCAATGGATTCATCAAAATTTTTGTTTCCAATTTCTTCATATTATTGTTTCTTCTTTTTATTTTTTCATTTCCCATAATACTCTCACTTCCTATCATTTCATTTTTAATTATCCTATTAAAATTTCTTTGATAAATTATCTTTATATTTCTGCCAAGTTTTAATCTCATTTCGAAATTTTCTGCATAAATTATTGTTTCTATATTCTGTCTTATGGTTTCTTCTATTTCTTCCTTAGTCTCTTGTAGTATCTTATTTATTTTCTCTAACTGCCAATTAAAATGTATCCCCCTATTATTATTATTTCCTTTACCATATGTCACTATTCGTTTCAATATATTAACATCTGGGTCTGTTATTTTCCAATAAATCTCTTTTTCATAAATTTTCATGACTTCCTCACTTCCTAGATTCTGTAAATTGATATTTATCATCTCCTCATTTATTTGTTTTTGTATTTTAATAAATTGTATTTCTTCTGTTTCCTTCTCAACTTTTTCAAACTCCATCACACTTTGTATTTTCACTTCGTCAATTTCCATTTTATTACTTAATTTTTGTTCTATAGTATCATCATATATATTTTCATTTTGTATCTTTACATCCATTTGAATCTCTCTTTTGAAATCCTTTTCTTTCTCCTCTATTTCCTTGATCTGTGAATTGTCTATTTCTGTAATTTTTCCAATCCCCTTTCCTCTTATTTCTTGTTTAGTGGATTCTATTTTATTTTCCATGTATGTGTTTGATTTTTCCAACATCTTCTCAAAATGCCCCAATTTTTCTTCCATCAATTTTATCATCAGTTCCTTAGTTTGTTTTATTTCTTCTTTGTTCTGGTCCATCTTAATATTCATTTCTTGTTTTAATTCTTCCTTATTTTGATCCATTTTAATATTCATTTCTTCCTTATTTTGATCCATTTTTCCATTCAAATTATTCATATCTCCCTTAATATCATCCTTCATACTATTCATATTTTCATTTTGTTTATCCATTTTTCCATTTATATCTCTCCTCATATCTTCATTGTTTTGATCCATTCTTTTGATCATCATTTGAAGCATACTCATCACCTCCATGTCCTCTTTCTCTTTTGATTTTTGTTTGACCCCTTGTCCTGTTTCTTCTGACAATGGTGCATCTTCTTCTTCCTGACCTTGTTCTGCGATGTCTTCTTCCGAATGTTCTCTCCCCTGTTCCAAATATTGTACCTGAAAATCTCCTCTACCATTACTCCTTTCTTCTCTTTCTTCATCAGACCTACTTTCGACTCCTACCTGCTTTCCGTCCCTTAATGTCATTTTCCTTTCCATTTTATGTATTTAAAATATTTTAATACATTAAAAAAAAATTATTTCAATGCTTTTTATTATTATTCACAAAATTTCTATATTAGCCCCACGTTGCGGTGACAAGTTATTGTGGATAGTATAAATGGTATAAGCGAATAGGTGAAAGAAATTTTAATATTTAAATTTGCATAAATATATATTTTTTCTTAATTTGCCCTACGTTGGGCCGACATTTTATTGTGGATAGTATTTGTGTTTCAAAATCAATAAAATTTTAATTCAATTCGCCCGGTATATTTAAGAAATTATTTTGTTCAACAATAATGCCACACAGTGCACTTACCTTTATCTCTTCTTATTATTAATTTCTATATGAGAACTCAGCTTCTCAGGATCTGGGTTCATGGGCTTTTTTATATATAATAAATCTTGTTATTATTATTTTATATGCGCCAAATATTTGATATTAAAAAAATTCTGTTAAATTAAATATTTTTTTTTATAAATCTCTGTAGTGCGGTCCTGTATACTTTATCTCAAGGAAACCTTCAGTGGTGAATGCTGTCTAAACAGTATTGCCAACTTACAAAAGAAAACACTGAA
Organism: Galeruca laticollis; assembly: GCA_963921935.1. Classification (NCBI taxonomy): domain Eukaryota; kingdom Metazoa; phylum Arthropoda; class Insecta; order Coleoptera; family Chrysomelidae; genus Galeruca; species Galeruca laticollis. The sequence goes on from OY998175.1 coordinate 260,220,563, forward strand.
TCAAGATTCACAGATATATGATTCTATTTATTTGAGAGAAAAGAATTTTTTATCTCGTAAAAAAAAATCAAAAAATACATTATTTTTCCTTGCATACGATATAAAAATAAAACTTATCTATGATGGTCTTTCACACAAAATTCATACAAATGAAATTATACATGTACGTATGCAACTTATTATGCGTTTAAGTTGTGTTGGTAATTGTACTCAACAAAAACAAATACATATACAAAATGAACGATTGTGATATGTACATAAGAATATCGGATATAATTCAATACCTTATGTTCCTTTATATTTACAAGTAAGTTTTCATTTAAAAAAAATTATGAAATACCTTTTGTTTTCCACTAATGTTCTATAGAAGAATATTCATTTTTTCTTCCCTTTTAGGAAGTTCTGGAAAATTTCTTGGGAAGCTGGATTCACAGTTCATTTGAATCAACTCGTTACTGAAAAGCCTTTCAGTATTTTCTTCTGGGATTGTGTAAAGGATATTTACACTGTATACATGGAATATTTAATTCAGGAATCGTTTTATAAGGTTAGTTTCACTAGTCTTTTTGGGAAGCTGGATTCACAGTTCATTTTTATCACTTCATTACTGAAAAGTCTTTCAGTATTTTCTTCTATGATTATGTAAAGGATATTTACACTGTATATATCAAATATTTAGTTCAGGAATCGTTTTAGAAGATTAGTTTCACTATTCACTTTTAAATATTGGTTATAAATTTTACAAGTCTTATAATCATTATGAAAGAAAAATAATGTGTTTCTTTTGGCTTTTCTAAGCACCAACCCTCTACTACTTTCTTATTTCAAAAATCAACAACCTTCTTTTTTCCAAAACAAAAAAATCTCATTTCTATATCAGCCCTCTGTTTATTGAAATCACATAAATGTTTGCAACCAATCAAAATAACTCATAGTAGATCAGTCAAAAGATTTCATTTTATTATTTAAGATAGTAACTTTTTTAATTATAAAACATAATTTCTTACAATTTTAAACAAACAATTCATATCTATATCATATATATTATTAATTCTTAAAATTTTTAGCTGTTGGCCTTGCTCTACTCAACTGACACATATTTCAAACAGATGTCAAAAATTTTATAACCCTAATATTTTTATTTGGAATTTCAACTTTTGGGTATATTACAAGATACACCTCCAGGGCTTCCAAATAGTCCGATGGCATCTAATGGGAATTTAAGATATGCACAAACATTTGACGATTTCACCCCGAAGAGTGGACTCATTCATTTCGTAACAGGTGATGTTATTTTTATAAACTTTTCTCTTTAATAGTTTGAATTCTTATATCGGTGTCATGTACATATGTACAAGGTACATTATAAAGTCCAAATAAATCACTTTAGTTCGATTTAATTTAATTTAGTTTAAATTTGACTCCCAAATAGTATTTTTTTTTCAATAATTTTATACTCGATAATATCTTAAGTTGTTATTGATTCGTGTTAGATATATACAGTGTATAGCATTATTTTTTCACAATAATATACATATATATATATATATATATATATATATATATATATATATATATTAACATAGAGTAAAACAACACCCTGTCTACTGAACATAAAATAAAAGACTACTTATTTCAAGAAATAAAATTTTTTTGAAATTTCAATTTTTTTAAAAAAAAGATTATCTAAAAAAGGAGACAATCTGTACCATGTACTATTCAATAGAGAAAGCATCTAACTGTATAATTTAAAATAAGATTTAAAAAAAAAGCATTTGTGAAATGAATTAACAAAATCTCTATAAACCTACAAGACGGAATATTAGAACGTTGTTACATATACAAATGGAAATGATAATCCTTTATTTTTATTGTCAAGGTAAATAAATAGTGAGATTCTTTTTAAAATGAATATTAGGGTTTGAAGGACATGTAAATAAGATTTTATAAATATTTAAAAACATAACGATATAAGAAGTAAACTGAAAAACATTAATTCTATGGAATGTGACATTTATTGAACGGTTTTGACGTTATGAACACATATTTTGTAAATTTGAAAATGTCATTTTGTAAACTAAATGAAATATAATTTAAGAGACACAATATGAGTTAAAATCATTAAAGAACCTTAAAACAAAGCGTTTTCAAATGATAGATGGACAATTCACTATTTGAAATGAAATCTATAAAGAAAAGTTTTGATAACCAAATCTGATTGGTGGAATGTATTCAACAAACTTTTAATCTGCGACAAGTAGTTGTTAATAATAAAAAAATAGAAGGAGAAAAGTTTGTTGATTATACAGATTTGACTAGGTAAAATTCTTTTTGGGTGGTAGAAAATTTGAGAAGCAGCAAAATTTTGGGAATTAAGAAAACTTTTCGAAAAATAAGATATTTGGCATCAAAATTCAGAAAAGAGAGATACATTGTACTTATGATATGGTAGATTATATATTTAAACAAGCAGATGTAGAAACTAAGAAACAATTTGGTAATTATGTTTGAATACTAACCGTATAATTGATATATAATACTTGATTAATATTTGTATGGTGGAATGGATATATCCACCATACCTTTTAGAAAGCTTTTGATTATGTAATTGGACTGAAATGTATTGATGTGGACGGGACATAGCATTGATTCCTGATTTTGTGTAAGCTGGACCAGTGATGTGACAATTTCCAGAAGGTAACCTAAAATAAAGTAAAGGATAATTGAAGTGAATTACTATACAGGAATAAGGTATTTAGACTATTTTCATTATACATAAAAAAGTTTGAATAAAACTTACCAATTTAGTAAAAAAAATTGAACTTTGGTATTAAACAAACATTTACAACCATTGTGTTTCGCCATTTTGATATAATAATCGTTTATATAGAAGTTTCAGTATTATAAGATTTGTATTAAATGTTGCCTATTTTAGATTTGTATATAGAGATAATTTTTTCATGTGAGAACGTGATTTTGTTTGAATGAGTGGTCATAATAGATAGTAGGTTTTTTATTAATTTGTGTCTTGTAAAAGAACAATGTATTTGTCTATTCAAAATATTAAATAACGTTCTTTCTAGTTTGAAGAACATTGTAAAATTGTTTTTAATACATTTTATTTCTTTGTGGTGATGGCTCCATCTAGTTTGAACCGTTGGTAGTTTAAACTGACATCTGTGAATAGTAAAAAGGTTCAACTTGAAACACAGGACCGTCTTAAGAATTTATTTCGTATTATTAAACAAGCAAGTACATTTTTATTAACAAAATTTTTATGAAGACAGAGATATTTAATCAAATTTAGGCGCTCACACTATAAATTGAATTTTTGTTTCTCTATACCTGAACCCTACTCTGAGGTTAAAGAGTTTCTCATGTTTTAAAATATAACCATTTTAGTAATAAAATTTTAAATTTTTACAATATACCGGGCAAATCAAAACTAAATATAAACTAAACTAATAATAACTATAAATCATTATTTCCCTCCCCGTTCTATCCAGTTTAACATGGCGCCCAACGTGGGGCAAATTAGGGAAAGTATATTTGTTTTGAAACATTTAAATTACACACCTTACATATCAGTTTAACATGTCACCGCAACGTGGGGCTATTATAGAGATTTTGTAAGTAGTAATAAAAAGCATTAAAATAATTTTTTTGACTTTATTAAAAGAATTTAAATACATAAAATGGAACGGAAAATGACATTAAGAGACGGAAAGAAGGTAGGAGTTGAAAGTAGGCCTGATGAAGAAAGAGAAGAAAGAAGCAATGGTAGAGGAGATTTTCAGGTACAATACTTGGAACAGGGCAGAGAAAATTTGGAAGAAGACATTGCAGAACAGGGACAAGAAGAAGAAGATTTACCATTGTCAGAAGAAACAGAACAAGAGGTCAAACAAAAATCAAAAGAGAAAGAGGAAATGGACGTAATGAGTATGTTTCAAATGATGATAAAAAAAATGGATCAAAATAGGGAAGAAATGAAACAGGATTTGAATACAAAATTGGATCAAAATAAAGAAGATATGAGGAGAGATATGCGTGGAAATATGAATAGTATGAAGGATGATATTAGGGAAGATATGAATAATATTAAGGACGAATTAAAACAAGAAATGAATATAAAGATGGACCAGAACAAAGAAGAAATAAAACAAACTAAGGACTTAATAATAAAATTGATGGATGAAAAATTGGGACATTTTGAGAAGATATTGGAAAAATCAAACACATACATAGAAAATAAAACAGAATCCACTAAACAAGAAATAAGAGGAGAGGGGATTGAAAAAACCACAGAAATAGACAATTCACAGATCAAAAGAATCAAGGAAATAGAAGAGAAGGAAAAGGATTTCAAAGGAGAGATTCAAATGGATGTAAAGTTACAAAATGAAAATATAAATGATGATACTATAGAACAGAAATTAAGTAATAAAATGGAAATTGATGACGTAAAAATACAAACACAAATAAATGAGGAAATGATAGATAGCAATTTACAGAATTTAGGAAGTGAGGAAGTCATGAAAATTTATGAAAAAGAGATTTATTGGAAAATACCAGACCCAGATGTTAATATATTGAAACGAATAGTGACATATGGTAAAAGAAATAATAATAAAAATAGGGGGATACAACTTAATTGGAAGTTAGAGGAAATGAATAAGATATTACAAGATACCAAGGAAGAAATAGAAGAAACCATAAGACAGAATATAGAAACAATAATTTATGCAGAAAATTTCGAGATGAGAGTAAAACTTGGCAGAAATATAAAGATAATTGATCCAAGAAATTTTAATAAGATAGTTAAAAATGAAATGATAGGAAGTAAGAGTATTATGGGAAATGGAATAATAAAAAGAAGAAACAATAATATCAAGAAATTGGAAACGCAAATTTTGATGAATCTATTGGAAGAAATTGATGAGACAGGGGATAACAAAATAAAGAAAGACACAGTGGAAAATTTTAAGAAACTTAGGAAGCAGATACATGAGAATCAAACAATAAGAGAAGAGGATAAGACGAAATTTAGGAAAAGAAAATAAAATTGAATAATAAGGCTGTATTATAGGACCGGAATCTTAAAGACGAATAAGGAATTGTAAGAGGTTAAGAAGGGATATAAAACCACATGTAAATAAAAAGTTTATAATTAACAAATAATGTCAAACAAAAAAAAAACATATGTAAATATAATTTTGTACATAGATAGAAATTAGAATATGTAAAGATATAATGATGAGATACAGAAATAATTACATTGACAGATATAATAACAATGAATATTATAACTATAATAAGAACGATAGCAACCAAAACAACTATAACAAAAACTTTAAATATAATAACAACAAAAATAACAATTACAGAGAACAGTATTCAAAGGAGAGAAGAGAGAGTGATAACATATGAACATCCAAGGGAATACATTAAATTTGGGGAAGATTTGGAATTAAAGGAAATAACGGGATTAATAAAAATTTAAGGAAAATTAAATGGGAAACAAGTTAAAATATTAATAGATACAGGTTCGGAAGCGTCCATAATAAAAACAAAATTGATAGAAGAAAATATTAAAAATTATGAAAACAAGCTAGTCAAGATACCGAAAACTACATTAATAGGAGCAAATGGAAAGAAAGTGTGTGAAGTTAGCAGATCTATAATACAAAGCATTGAATTAAAGGATGGGAAAGAAGTTGAGATGCAATTATTGCTAGTGGATAATTTAGAAACAGACATAGTTATAGGAATAGATGAATTAACAAAATATGTTTAAAGACAGTATTATAAAAAGATGTAACACAAGAAACATAAACCAATAAATTGTACCGAGATAAGCGACTCTGAGAAATGTAGAAGTAATAAGACGCATAACGAACATTAAAGAATTTTCAAAAATGGATTTATAACATGATTTTTTTTTTAAACTAATTCCTTTGGATGAAACTAATAAATGAAACTTGAAACAAAAAAATAAACTAAGAATTTATAGTATTATAAATAAATAAGAACTAATTGAAGAGGATACTGCAACACTGGATTCCAGAATCATCTTTGTAACAGCGACCTGAAATGAAAAGAAATGTATTATTAGTAAAATTGAAAGACAATGTTTAGAACAAATTATTAGAAGTAAAATTTGCGTTCATAAAATTTTTCCTTACATAAAAATTTGATAAACGCAAAATTTAGGGGATGTTAACATAGAGTAAAACAACACCCTGTATACTGAACATAAAATAAAAGACTACTTATTTCAAGAAATAAATTTTTTTTGAAATTTCAATTTTTTTAAAAAAAAGATTATCTAAAAAAGGAGACAATCTGTACCATGTACTATTCAATAGAGAAAGCATCTAACTGTATAATTTAAAATAAGATTTAAAAAAAAAGCATTTGTGAAATGAATTAACAAAATCTCTATAAACCTACAAGACGGAATATTAGAACGTTGTTACATATACAAATGGAAATGATAATCCTTTATTTTTATTGTCAAGGTAAATAAATAGTGAGATTCTTTTTAAAATGAATATTAGGGTTTGAAGGACATGTAAATAAGATTTTATAAATATTTAAAAACATAACGATATAAGAAGTAAACTGAAAAACATTAATTCTATGGAATGTGACATTTATTGAACGGTTTGACGTTATGAACACATATTTTGTAAATTTGAAAATGTCATTTTGTAAACTAAATGAAATATAATTTAAAAGACACAATATGAGTTAAAATCATTAAAGAACCTTAAAACAAAGCGTTTTCAAATGATAGATGGACAATTCACTATTTGAAATGAAATCTATAAAGAAAAGTTTTGATAACCAAATCTGATTGGTGGAATGTATTCAACAAACTTTTAATCTGCGACAAGTAGTTGTTAATAATAAAAAAATAGAAGGAGAAAAGTTTGTTGATTATACAGATTTGACTAGGTAAAATTCTTTTTGGGTGGTAGAAAATTTGAGAAGCAGCAAAATTTTGGGAATTAAGAAAACTTTTCGAAAAATAAGATATTTGGCATCAAAATTCAGAAAAGAGAGATACATTGTACTTATGATATGGTAGATTATATATTTAAACAAGCAGATGTAGAAACTAAGAAACAATTTGGTAATTATGTTTGAATACTAACCGTATAATTGATATATAATACTTGATTAATATTTGTATGGTGGAATGGATATATCCACCATACCTTTTAGAAAGCTTTTGATTATGTAATTGGACTGAAATGTATTGATGTGGACGGGACATAGCATTGATTCCTGATTTTGTGTAAGCTGGACCAGTGATGTGACAATTTCCAGAAGGTAACCTAAAATAAAGTAAAGGATAATTGAAGTGAATTACTATACAGGAATAAGGTATTTAGACTATTTTCATTATACATAAAAAAGTTTGAATAAAACTTACCAATTTAGTAAAAAAAATTGAACTTTGGTATTAAACAAACATTTACAACCATTGTGTTTCGCCATTTTGATATAATAATCGTTTATATAGAAGTTTCAGTATTATAAGATTTGTATTAAATGTTGCCTATTTTAGATTTGTATATAGAGATAATTTTTTCATGTGAGAACGTGATTTTGTTTGAATGAGTGGTCATAATAGATAGTAGGTTTTTTATTAATTTGTGTCTTGTAGAAGAACAATGTATTTGTCTATTCAAAATATTAAATAACGTTCTTTCTAGTTTGAAGAACATTGTAAAATTGTTTTTGATACATTTTATTTCTTTGTGGTGATGGCTCCATCTAGTTTGAACCGTTGGTAGTTTAAACTGACATCTGTGAATAGTAAAAAGGTTCAACTTGAAACACAGGACCGTCTTAAGAATTTATTTCGTATTATTAAACAAGCAAGTACATTTTTATTAACAAAATTTTTATGAAGACAGAGATATTTAATCAAATTTAGGCGCTCACACTATAAATTGAATTTTTGTTTCTCTATACCTGAACCCTACTCTGAGGTTAAAGAGTTTCTCATGTTTTAAAATATAACCATTTTAGTAATAAAATTTTAAATTTTTACAATATACCGGGCAAATCAAAACTAAATATAAACTAAACTAATAATAACTATAAATCATTATTTCTCTTCCCGTTCTATCCAGTTTAATATATATATATATATATTTATATATATATATATATATATATATATTTATATATTTATATATATTTATATATATATATATATATATATATATATATATATATATAATATTTATTGTTTAGTTCAGGAACTAACAAGGATGAGACCGTTTAGGAACGAAGAACTGATAAACTTTGGTAGCCGAATTCAATTGTTAAGAAGTGGTATGGTACAAAAAATTAGTAATAATCCTAGCCTTTATACTGCAGAGAGAAGTTGCCAACTAAACCATTACGATGAAACTGCACCCAGCACCTTTATCGCTGGTTGTAATGGTACCTTGAAGAATAACTTACATCTTAAAAATCCAGCTTCACTAGAAAGCGCAATGGCCTATATATACGAGTTCGAAAATTTCGAAAAACTATACAGTAATCTAAACGACAATAACAGAATTACAAAATAACAGAATAAATTTAATAAGAATAATAATCGACAATCGTATTCACAACCAAGACTATATCCTGATAACCAACCCCATTATTCATCGCAGCTAAATTTTATGAATAATAACGTTTTCGACAATAACAAACCAAGTAACCAATTACCCACCCAACCTAATAATATTCAACCTAGACAAATACCCACAAAATACCCTACAAACAGACAAGTATTTGGACCCCACAAAATGTTTTTAGACCGAATCAAAAATCCACGAATCAACTTCCTAAACCAATACCTATGTCAACAACATCTAGATCTATCCATGTTATCTCAAAGACAAAATTGGCAAAAACATAACAATATAATCGAAATCATCCATTCAGAAATAATGGACAAAACCCAAATTTTGCTTCTGATGAACTATTTAAAAAAGAATACAATCGATAAGATTCACACAAAGATGAATAATATTATTACCAAATTACGATTCTTTTGATGGTGACGATAATAATCCCGTTATAGACGTAAATCAAACGTCCTACTTTGAAAATGTAAACTATAATGAAAATCAAAATGAAAATTTCATAGAAACGGATCTACAACAAGAAAATCCTAAGTAGAAGTTAATATATCCTCAGATAACGCATTACCGTACATTGAATTTTAAATTACTTATAGATACCGGCAGCTCCCGTTCTATTATTCTATCATTATACTTAATAATATAGAAAAATGTTATCCAGATTCTGTTAGTCAAATCAGTGCATGAATTAAAACAGTGTTAGGTAATCAAGACATCATATATCAGTCAACACTTTCCAGAATTTTAGAATCTAAACTACAATATATCTTTTCTCTTATTTGATTTTCATAAGTATTTTGACGGTATTATTGAAATACATGATTTAAAAATATGAATTTCAATATAGATTTAATTAACAATAAACTAATAGGTCCAAATACAGAAATCCCTATCAAATACAGTCAGAAAGAAAATATTAATATATCATTCTCGGTAGAAGAACAGCACAAAATTCTAAAAAAATTACCTGTTCCTTTTTTCAGTGGAGAAATATTGATAAATGAAGGTGAATTGGGACCACTGTATATATCTCAAATTTTGACTAATTCCGAAAACGGATTTGCTCTTATAGAAATCCAAAACAAAACAGATAAAACTATTTCAATAAATATTAAAGAACCTTTTCAAGTAGAATCATTCGAAAAATCACTCTATGATGTATTCACTATTAAAAAATTGACTGTCTCGACCCTTACTTCGTGGAATATGCTCATATTAGTGTTTTTAAATGAAACTCAAGGTCTCTAGTTAATTCCACAATATAATACAAGTTATTGAAAATTCTAAAAAATTGACAATTGTTTCGATGATATTGATTTATTGAAACAATTGTCAATTTTTTAGAATTTTCAATAACTTGTATTATATTGTGGAATTAACTAGAGACCTTGAGTTTCATTTAAAAACACTAATATTCACTAATAATTATTTCCTTAACTTAAATGATAAATATGATGAGAAATCCAACAAATAGATGTTAAAACCAATCACATGACTTCTCAGATAACTCTTTCAATTTAGTTGATAAATTATACTTCACGTGGCAAACACGAAATTAAAACCACGGACGAAATCCATATGCATTATAAGTCATATAGGTACCCATGCATACACAAACAAGAAATATATAAACAAATAAATAAAATGTTAGAAAAAGGCATAATTCGACCCTCAACTTCACCATGTACAACTTGTGTATGGGTAGTCAACAAGAAAGAAGATCAATCGGGACGAAAGAAATATGGATTACTTGTCGACTATCGTAAACTGGACGAAAAAACAATTCATAATCGATATCCGATACCAAATATCAATTCAATCTTCGATAAACTTGGAAGATCAAATTATTATGGTCTATATGGACGATATCGTTTTATTCAACACAGGACTTCAAGAACAGCTTCAAAATTTAAGACTTGATTTCATAAAATTACTAGAGGCAAGACTAAGAATTCTACTGGATAAATTCTTACGATGGAAGTAGAGTTTCTAGGACACATAGTAACATCAGAGGGAATAAACCTCAATACAAAACAAAATTGAGTGATTAAAAAGTTTTCCATATCAAAAACACAAAAATACATAAAATCACTTCTAGAATTATTTGGGTACTATCGTTTATTCATAAAAAAATTAGCAAAAAATTAGAAAACCTGTGACTGAATTTATGGAAAAGTAGTTCACACCAAAGACTTCATAGATTGTTTTGAAGCATGTAAAAATGTATTAACATCTGAATCAGTTCTAATTTTATCCAGATTTTGACAAAGAATTTGAATTGACAACAGATAGCTCTAACTACGCAATAGGGGCAGTTCTATTGCAAAATAACCACCCTATATGTTATGCATCACGAACCCTAAATTTGGCCAGAATAAACCATTCAAAAAGAACTTCTCGCAATAGTCTGAAGTTGCAAATATTTTCGCCCATATCTTTACGGCCGGAAGTTTACAATATATTCTGACCAAACCATTGAACGGGCTTTTTTCCACAAAAGACCAATATTCTATGATCGTTAGGTGGAGACTAGAACTGGAAGAAAATGATTATGTAATAAAATATATGACAAATTACATAAGAAGGTAGAGCTGACACCATGTAAATAAAGCGATGACTCTTTGTAAAATTGGAATATTATAAAAACTTTCTATTGTCTAAAAATGTAATTATTGTTCAACTGTTGTACAATGAAGTTATAATTATAACTATAAAATTGCTTTTTAAAAACCAAAGTTCGAAGATTTAATATATAATTAGCGGGAAATTTTACACACAGTTTTAATATTGTAAACTACAAAGTGGACTATGGGCAATTGGTCTTTGTCTCTATTTAAACTTTTCTTTCATCTAACTATTCCGATAATTTCTAATCCATCCAAGAATAAATTGTTGGATAAATTTTTAGCAATTTCACATTACCAAGACTTATTGTATGATTATGAATTATAGAATACTCGGCGAAACTCAGTTTTTCTAAACGGCCATATTTTAAGTGAGCTAAATTCTCCGATCGTTAACAGATCTCCTAGTCTCCCAACATACGTTTCACCACAATCATTATAGCTTATTTCATAAATACCACTCTACCCAATCCAATATTTTTTCAAAGTATTATTTGATTTATCGAATGAATTTCCACCTACATTGTTGAAAATATTGTTCAAACATTTTTATAAGCAGGATCAAAAGGCAATTAAACAAATTTCTCTTGCTTCTCGCTTCGATTTTGGACAAAAGTAGTCTCACGAAGAGATTTCTTAGATATAGGTCGATTTATTATTTTAGCTGCTATTCTCCTATCATAATCGGTAAGAACAGCTATATACTCGGTCAAGTTATTTTCCTTGTATCTATTAATATAAATTGGAAAATTAAAATTTTACTTGTCTGCTCAACCTATCTAATATGCGAGAAAAGTATTTGTTTACCCGAAAAAAAGTTGGAATTTTGTATTATTCTTAGTTATTTTCACGTTTTCCAGCAAGAACAACACAAAAAAAACTTTTTAGGCAAAAAATCCTGTGTGTATGTCGTCGTCGGCCACTTTCCGTAACATGTTTTGTTAGCACGATACAGAGTGCAACTAATCATCAATTTTATAATAGTATATTGTTCTGGACATCCCACAGATTAACCCTATTGATTTTCATTTCACCAAAGCTAGTACAACGAGTGACATGAACTTGAAGTATGACATTTTTGTAATTTTTATAGAAATTTCAGTTTGTTACCACGATACAGCCTTTGGAGTGTGAATAAATGACCAATTTTATGAACGGATATTGTTGAAGGCGCATCACAGATGAACCCAATTGATTTTAAGCTCACTAGGGCCAGTACAACGGTTACTATGGTACTGAAAGTACCAAATTTTTGTCATTTTTTGAGAATTTTCAGTTTTTTAGCACGATACAGTCCCTGGAGTATATATAAGTGACCAATTTAATAATTGAATATTGTTCACGGCGTCTTATAAATGAACCTTATTGATTTTCAGCTCACTCGAGCCAGTATAACGGGTCCTATAAATCCAGATATACTATAATTTGAGAAAATTCGGTTTATCAGCACGACACAGCCTCGGAATTGTATACAAGCGACAATTTCATGATAAGATATGCGGAGAAGTTAGTTTCAGTCTTCAAAATCGTTTATTTATATCTAATTAAGAATTAGACTTGGGATTTTTGAATTCAGTTGTATGATAAAATCTTCTACAGTCGATCTATTTGCATCTAATATAGCAAAACTATCATCCACATACCTATACCACATCTTGGGAAAATACTCCTTACTAATCTGATTCTCAAAATTACTCATAAAAAGTTTAGCTATAAACGGCGACAGGCAAGTGCCCATAGCTGTTCCCTATATTGTTAATAAAATTGGTTATTATATTAAAAGTTATTTTGCTCCATGCACAATCCTGCCCAACGCAAATATTCTGCTATTATATCAGCACCAAAATTATAAGAGTTAAGTAAGTTCTCAATGTATTGCAAGGTCTGCGGAATCGGTACTCTGGGAAATAATGAACTAACATTAAACGAGATTTAACAGCAGAATATTTACGTTTGGCACGATTGTGCATAGAACAATATTACTTCCAATATATGAACGAATATGATGGAAAAGCTATGGGCAATTGCCTGTCCCTTTTTGTAGCTAATATTTTTATTAGTAATTTCGAGAAACATATTAGTCTGGAGTTTCCGTATTTTCCCAGGGTGTGGTATAGGTATGTGGGTGATATTTTCGCTACATTTGATAGAAATAGAGCGAATGTAGATGGTTTTATCATACAACTAAATTAAAAATTTCCAAGTATTAAGTTCACTTACGATCTGGAAAATAATGGTCCATTACCTTACAAAGATACGTTAGTAATTATGAATAAATATAGTTTAGAATTTGATATATTTAGAAGAAACACCGCTACCTAGATATATTGATTCTTCCACTGTATCCAATATGAAATGGTAAGTTTAAATTTTTTGTACACCGGTTGATTATTTTCCACTCAATATTAATAGATAGAATAACGGAAACAGCTTGATAGAGGATGTAGATGTTATTAACGGTTATGATAGGAGAATGGAAGCTAAAATAATAAATCGTCATATTTTTAAGAAATCTCTTCTTGAAACTTGTTTTTTCCAAAATTGAAGCGAGAAGGAGGAGAAATTTGTTCCATTACCTTTTGATCCTTCAAAGAATATTTTCAACAACGTAGGTTTAAATTTAATTCAATAATGAAATAATATCTTGGAAACATTGCTAAGTGACCGTAAGGATAATATACTGGATTTGGAAAAAAATGGTATTAGTGTTTTTAAATGAAACTCACGGTCTCTAGTTAATTCCACAATATAATACAAGTTATTGAAAAATCTAAAAAATTGACAATTGTTTCGATAAATCAATATCATCGTCAGAATGACAGAAGTTACATTTAATTTTATGCCTACCTGATGTTTAGTAGTTATTTTTGGCTAGACCAAGAAGTAACCTAACTTGTGATTGGCTTAATATATGTTTATAGAAAAAAGAAGAAGATGTTATATTACAAATAGTGAAGCTTAGATATTATTAGCCCTATGGTGATATCCTGGATATCATTTTTCCAATTCAGATCAGTATAACTGTGCAATGATATAGAAAACAAGGAAAACTATATCTGCTGATCTTTACAATTATCACTTAAGAAGACAGTTTATTAGTGGAGAATTCCCTAGATTTAACTGTTCATTGACAACTTCATTTTGTGAGTTTCTTAAGTGTCTTATAATTTCCAGTTCTTCAAGGAAACCCAGTTCTTGTTTCTTTTCACAAATATGCAGCACTTCTAGTTCTGTGTAAGGTGTCAATGAATGATTGGTGTCAAGTAGATGTTTTGCATAGTGGGATTTATCTGGTTGTTCAAATCTGTATGCTCGTAAGTGCTCACTGTATCGTATTTCAAAATTCCTAAGGGTCTTACCCAAATAAACAGCATTAAATTCTGGACATTTGAGTCTATATATACCTGACTGCTTTAATAGTGGTATTTTTGTTTTTACATTTAACAATTTTGTACTAACGTTACTTTCTGTTTTAAAAGAAATTGTTGTATTCGTTGCTGAAGATATTATCTTTGAAATATTATTAGAAATATTTCCTGCATATGTGATGGTTTTATAAGTTTTGATTTCATCAGCTTGTTTAGGATATATTAGTTGTAATGCCACTTTTTCCTCTTTCTTACTAATTAGCTTATTTATCATATCTAATGGATTACCGTTAGATGTTGCTATTTGTCTAATTGTATTAATCTCTCTATCAAAATTACATTTGTTCATAGGAACTGAAAAAGCTCTATGTATCATTGAATTATATGCTGCCAGTCTGTGTGACACAGGGTGGTTAGAATTGAATGGAAATGTCACATCAGTTTGTGTTGGTTCTCGGTAAATTGAATAATCAAGTACATTATTAACTCTTTGAATTTTTAAATCAAGAAAATTGATTGAGCTATTTTCTTCAATTTCTAATCTAAATTTAATTTTCGGGTGTAAATTATTGATGTGGT
Source organism: Galeruca laticollis (assembly GCA_963921935.1). NCBI lineage: Eukaryota > Metazoa > Arthropoda > Insecta > Coleoptera > Chrysomelidae > Galeruca > Galeruca laticollis. Next base: position 260,235,788 of record OY998175.1, read on the forward strand.
TGAAAAATACATCTAATTGTCGTTCACTACCCATAAAACAAGCTAATATGTCATCTACATATCTATACCAAAATAAAATATTTTTCGAAATATTACTTTCAAAGATCTTTCTTTCTAAATTGTCCATAAAAATAATTGCTAAAATAGGTGATATAGGGCTTCCCATTGGTAAACCTTCATTTTAAATATATATCTTATTATCAAAAGTGAAATAATTCTGATTAATGCATACATCAAATAAATTAAGTATATCTGACATTATTCCTGGATTAATATTTTTATCTTCTAGTAATTTTCTTACAAGTATTAGACATTCTTTAGGAGGAATTTTAGTAAACATATTAGTTACATCGAACGAAATGAGTTCATAGTTATCTTGCAAGTGGATTGCTTTCAACTTTTTGATTAGTTCTATTGAATTTCTAATTGAGTACTGAGATTCATATCCGTAAGTATTGAGTATATTGTTGAGCTTCTTTGCCAATATATTATTAGTAGCATTAACATAAGAGACTACAGGTCTAATTGGTTTCGAAATTTTATGTAATTTAACTGTTCCATATAATTGTGGACAATGAGGATTCTTATGTATGATAAACCTCTTTTCGTAATCATTTAAAAGATAATTTGAATTATTAACAATATCTCTTACATTATTAGAAAACTTCTTTGTTGGGTCTGCTTTAAGAACTTTTACATCGCTGGATTCTATAAAGTTATATACTTTGGAATTGTAATTTTCAGTCGTCAAAATGACAGTAGCGTTCCCCTTATCAGATTTTGTAACTGTTAGGTTATTATTCACTATCTTCTTCTCTATTGCATTCAAAACTGTAATGTAATTTTTTGTTTGACGTTTAACTTTAGAAGGTTCAATATTTTTGATTTAATTGGCAATTTTTAATTTCTCATAAAGAAAATTATTTGAATTAGATTTTAAAGCTATTTCTGATTCTGTAGCTATAATTTGTTTAATATTATTCGTAAATTTAGGTGGTATGCTGTACTTTAAACCTTTATTTAAAAATTCTATTCCACTATTTGTGAAATTAGTGTCTGAAAGGTTTTCAAATCGTGGTGCAAAGTGTGTTGGTATGTAGGTACTAACAGTTTCATGATGTTTTGAGTATTGAATTTTATGTTGTGTGTGTTCAAGATTCTGTAGCTTCTTTTCTTGTTTCTAAAATTTCATATGCTTCATAGTGCTGACATTTTCTCTAATTTTGTCATCCAAACAGTCAAATTCTACTGGATGTAATTGGAATGTGAGTTCTGAATGTACAACTTTTATGTAGTTGTCTAAGGAGTCTCTAACTTTGAACCATTTCTTACATTCTGATTTCATCCAAACTCATTGAGCACATTTTATGGCTTTTTGTGCTTGTGGTGTTTTAGTGTGACATTTTATATTCACATAATTTGGTATTACCTATTTCCTAAGGCATTCTTGGTTAAACCAAATGTTTTGTGATGCTTTGTGATGAAATTAGATGTGATTGTGATGGAATGTATGTTGGATTTAAGGAGCATTTAGCTCACTTAATATAAGGGCGTGCAGAAAAATCGAGAACAATAAGTTTAGGCAATGTGAAATTGTTGAAAAATGTATCCAACAATTTATTGTTTTAGTTTATCCTGTCATATGTGAAAATAGTTTAAGTTGAGATGAAGGACCAATTCCATACAGTTCATTTTATCGTTTTTTAGATAAAATTTGTATGTAAAATTTCCCGCTCCAGCTGGTTTTCCTGCTGGTATAATTTCCCTAGAGAAGAGTGCCACCTACCGATACTCACTCTAAGATTCATCAACCTAAAATTCGGTGCATACTGTACGCTTCTAGGCCTGGCCTCTAACTCGTACGGAGACGGGGATCCAGTGTTCGTAGACTAAATAAAGTGAAGAAAGGTGCCAGGCAATCTTACCTCCCGACAACTACCTACACAAGTTTTCCCACCCTAAGCGTACCAAATATGTGGAGAATTAACCCTTTACGGATGTAGTTATTTATTTTCCAAATGTGGAGTAAATACTATGTTTACTCGCTATCAAATAACAACTTATAAAAGAAAATATGCGGTTTTATTAATATTTTTGAATACAAACAGAAAAATATGACGTTTCCATATGGCAACGCTAGTCCTTAACCCTAAACTAACAACTTCTATGTATTTGGACTAGACCTAAACAAAATATTGGTGATTTATCTGGCGGATGTGTGATATATAACGTTGCAGTCAATACACATTACAATTTCACATTTCGTACACATGGTGCGAACTATCGAAGAACATACTTCCCCCGCAAAAGGGCGGCGTTTTTTGTCGGATGTATAGGTCAGCAAATGGTTTACGCCCTTATAGCGCAAAGTATCACTGACCCTATTGCAAAACACACTATTTTTTGAGGTAGATGTCTCCGGCCTATTTTTGGAGGTACGGAAAGAAAGCTGATCATTCTGCATACTCGTGGCTTTCCTGTGTAAAATCCACGCATTGTTGATATAAGCATCTATGAGCCAGGTAAATATACACCACAACCATTTTGTTCTCAAATCAAAATTCTGTACCTTCAAATATTCTGATACATCTGGTCCGTGCCGCCCATATAGCTATTATACTGATCAATTAGGTTGGGCCTAGGGGCAGAGATTACTATTTTATCAGCTTGGGAATATCTTTTAACCTTTGCAATTGGGTAAACGCCATGTAAAGTGGAGCCAACAGTTACAACACTGTTATCCATCCATCTAACAAAAAGATACCAGCGTCTTTCGCGATAATGGAATCAGATTTACCTCGCTTGTTCTTTTTGAACTGGTCCTTTGAGATTAGGGGACAACTTTTTGGACTTCTATGTAGGCGGAGAGTCCCTGTACAAGCATATCCATTTTGACTTGAAAACTCAAATGAAGGCACACTGGAGAAAAGGTTATCAACGTAAAATTGGTAGAGCATTTCCTTTTCCGGTAGGTTTTCCACCATTCTTACAAATGGTGCAGTGGCATTTCCAAAGTGACGATCATGTGCAAGATTTACAGCTACACTCTTCCCTTGGTATATCTCGAAATTTATAAGATAACCTTCCTTGGTATTCACACTCCATACTTTATATCCAAAACGGATAAGCTTACCACGGATGAATTGTTTACATCCGTGGTGGCCAAAGTAGTTTATCATAGACTCATCGTAATCAATGTGCTGCTGTGGTACAAAATTATGCTGTGTAGAGGTCGAAAATTCCACAATTTATCCACAGTACTGATTTTTGAATCGTAGTTACAGTGAAGGGAACGCATTATTTGTAGAAAGCGATCACGACGCATTGCATTAGAGACCGCTATATTTTTCATGTCGTCAACTGAGTCCCAGTAAAATTTCTTTCCAGGAAGTTTTCAAATGATGCATAACAACAGCTTTCCTCAAGGAGCAAGTTAAAAACAATTTTATCAAAAAACAGTTCGAATAAGTCACACTCAGTCTTGTCAGATACTGACTAGCCGGAAAATTTCGTGTTTGTTCCACTAGGTCACCTTGAATCCACTGCAACTCTTGAATATTTGAAAAGTTATATGTTAGCTACGGTCCAGTTGTTCCGGTGACATCACCTGCATCCTTTATATCATCTGCGATATCCAAGATGGAATCGCTGAGGTCTGTGTTGTCGGATCGTTGTAATTTGGTTTTAGCTTCGACGCGTAGCTACTTTCTTGGATCCAATTCGATTTCATCCCCGGAGTCGTCGTCAGTTAACACATGTGAATCGGGGGGTGTTATATAAATATCTATAACATTGTTATCATCTTCAGCAAAGGCTATTTATAGAGCCTCTTGTAGCGTAAGACCACCCCTTAAATCAAATAAAATGTTTAGTCGTTACATGCATTGAAGGTACTAGCATTGCCATATGGCAACGACCAACTTCAAGTACACTCTTGTACTCAAAACCAAATTTTATTTAATTTCTACCTTATCTAATATTATAAAAATATTACTATCAGCTTATGCCATTTCCAGAACAAAGAGTCTCTGAATAAAGAGTATTTACGTAAACCGAATATCCATAATTAGCTGGAAAAAGACACGCTCGAACTTCACTTCCACCTATAACGGTTTTAGGAACTAATCTAATCCAAGAAATCAAGCCACGTGTTAAAACAATGTTTTTAAGACTAATTTCTGGCGCCATCTCGTTCCAAAACTTTGAAATGTAATTTTAAGCTGTTATAGAAAACTAGATATTTTGCTTTGCCATATGGCAACGCTAGTACCTGAAGGGTTCAAAGTCAGATGTCACTTACCCAAGTTTAATTTTAATATAATACCTTAGTTCCGTCGAGACAATCTAACAAAATCCCGAGAGTACAACTACTACGTAGAAGTATTACATAATAATAAAATTACAAGAAATCCTTAAATGTCGTACAAACCCATAAATCCTAACCACAAGTTGTCATAGGTAAGTGAAATCCCCCCTTGATCGAATGATAAAAAAATATACAAATATCTTAGGCAAAAATTTATCCCATATCTTTAATAGCCCATGTAATCCTTCCTAGTAGTAACTCAATCCGTGAGTACCACAATTTTTACTTAGGAGTTATTGACAGGCGGTACTCTCAAGTACCTAATGGCACTTTGAAATCCTATAAATCCCTCGATTAAATTCCTATATATCCCCCTAAGTTAAATCCTATAAATCCCTCGAATGAAATCTTCTGAATCTCCTCCAAGTAAAATCCTATAATTCTCCCCAATTGAAAGTTACATCCTGGACTGTTCGCTTAGTATAAATATGTACAAAGCCAGTAACTTCTGATACCCAATTACCCGATGAAAATGAGTAAACTATATACTTGAATATAATAATAATAAGGTTCACGTAATCGATATGAAGTTTCAAAATATTTATTGAAATATAATACGGCGCAATAATATCATATGAGCTCATAAGATTACTACTTCCAACTCGACTCAAAATATTAAAATTGAATAAACCACAGTAACGTTTACAAAATCTTGCAATGGGTGTAGTTATCACCAATACATAATCGCAAAGTATAAATAGTTATACTCCGTTTTCAAAAGGCATGGAGTAATAAAAGCTCATTAGGTATGCAAAACCGATACAGGGTGTATAATAAAATATCTCCGAAGTTCATCTAATTTGGTACTAAAATTTCTCATTTGTTACGTATTTCAGGTAGACACCCCGTAACTCTGTATTCGGTTGGGTCGCCTATTGTATTGAAAGTGTCGCTCTATTGTATTTGGATGAACAAATGAACAATTTAATCCTCAGATGCGTGCAATCAGTACAAAACAAACTTGGTATATGAGTATGAAGGCACTATGAAATTATAATTACGAAAATTATTCAAAAGAGTTCACAATATCGACTCAATAAAAACACATTTTTTTGTGTTCCTATGAATAAACAATAAACATAAAATATTATATAAAAAATAGCAAATTTTTTTGCAGTAGGTATCAACTTTACTACTAATATACCGTTTACAATAGGAGAGGAAACAAGAAAAATGCAGGAATAAAGTATGAATTGATGTAATAATTATAAAAAAAAGTCTAACAAATAATAGTAATAACTAACACAAAAACTAGTTTATATATCAGAATCAGACGATTCTGCTGAGCTTCCATTATTAACATTGATTGTAAATGGTTCAATCATGTGTTCACTTATATGATCCATTTCCCACATATTTAGTTCTTCTTGTATCACGTGTTCAACACATTTCTTCCAGTTTACTTTGGTTACGTTGCCTAACGCGTCTTCGAATAAAACTTTCACGTCAGTCATTTTGAATGTCGTATTCTTTCTTGAAACATCCCCTTTCACTTGGGCCCATATTAATTCTATGGGATTGAGTTGACAGTGACAGCACCGTTATACCACGCGCTGATGCCATTTGATCTACAACGTATCTACTATATTTGTGTTTATGTGAATTGGCCAGTTGCAAGAGCTCATTTTTCAGCGGGTTATCTGGGCATTCAATATTTTTCGAGGTTAGCCAATCGTGGATATCTTGTTTACGCCATGCAGTTGAAGGTAATTTCTCCACTAACCTGGAGTGAAAACTTGCGTTATCCATAACAATGACTGAGCCCGTTGGAATTAGATCTAACACTTGTGAGAAATATTCTTCGAAAACGTCTGCATCCATATCTTCATGATAATCTCCGAATTGCTTCGACTCAAAGCACAACAATCCACCTTTAACAAAACCTTCGGCACTTCCGATATGAGTAATGATGAGTCGACGTCCTATTCCTGCTGGTGGATTGAGGTCTGTTGACCACCCTTCATGAGCTGCCTGCCTCCGACTTTTGACATTCGTGTCTGGCCAAAACATTGAAACAGTATGACCTTCATTTAACCAAGTCTCATCCAAATAATAAATTCGTTTTTGATCTAGTCTTGCTTTCCGAATATTGCGCAAATAACTCCTCCTCCAAATGACAATGTCGTCTCTATCAATCAACATTGCGTTCCGATAATTTTTTTTATATTCAAATCCCTTCAAAATTTTCCATAATGTACTTCGAGACATTTTCGGAAAATCTAAATCTTCTTGAACCGAAGCCATAACTTTGGAGAAAGTTGGGATCTCTTTTCTAAAGAAAAAAGCATGCACCTTACGCCTTATTCCATTCTTCAAGTCGTCATCCATTTCAAGTTTGGGTCGGCCTGAAGACTTTGCTGGGGCTGTGATGTTTCCATTTTTTTTCTCCTTCATTAAATTATAAATTGTTGTTTTTGAAACACCCATCATTGTTGCAGTAATCTCCACAGTTTCATCAACACTTCATGTCAAATTCATGATTTTTCTTCTAATTTCTTCGTTCTTCAACGAGAAATAGCAATTTAATATCAGATTTTTTTCGTTCAGCGACAATGGGCCAACTTTAGGTCGCTTAGATGGTGATAAGTCCTCCATATCTGGTCGAATTTGGTTGGAACACTATTTAGTTGGAAGGTGTAGTTAGGTGTTTGTCTCGTGTGATGAGAAGAGAACTTGTATAGATGAACAAAAATAAACACCAGTTAACAATAACAGTAATAATGGGGAAATCAATCAACACAGCAGTTTCTCCAGAACAGATGAACAGTACATCGAAAATATTCAACCTTTCCGCTACTTTTATAGTTGAAAAGTTCTAGTAAGGACATTGTATTATGGGGGCATTTTCTTAGAACTAAAAGACTATATTTCACAATAATGAAACCATTTTTGAGCTACCTGTTTGTCAAGTTACCTGCTAATTGGGTGAAATAATCGGCAAATGGGGTTGGTTCGATTTCTATTAACCGTAAAGCTTAATCGACTAATCATATCGATTGCTGGAGTTAATATATGAACTACTATATTTCATATTTGAACAAAGAATGATAATCCTGACTGAGCTTAATATATTAACTATCATTTTTATATTTAACAAAAAAATACCAATTTCAATGAAGCCAATAATTATGAACTTAGTACCTAACAGTTGTAAAACCAGTTGACCTCCAGTCAACAAAAATAATAACATTAGCCAAAAGATATGTCGCATTAAAATTTATAGAATATTCTAAATCTCTATACAAAAAAAAATTGTAATATTTCTTACCATTTGGCGAGATTAAGTTTCAATATAGGGCTGAAAGCGTTATACCCTAGATAAGGTGTTCAAGGGTGAGTTCCGTTCTGCATCTAATGTGGAAAGAATACAGTTAAATCTAGGGAGCGACAATATTAAATTGTGAGTAAAGTTAATAACTATAATTAACAAAAAGTACAAAAGTACCTTGTGTAAGTGTAAACGTTTACATATAATTGGTGATTATTCTCCAAATATTGAGATAATAGGAAAATTTGACATAAAATAATCCAACATTGTCAAACGCGAAATCTAAATTGTGTCAATTACCAGCAAAAAGCAAAAGCGATAAGCGAATATCGTTCACCAAAACACGAGAACTTGTTTAAAAATACAGTTCTACTTGAAAATGAAAACTAAGATATTATAACGCAGCGGGACGAGTTCAGCCAGCCCGGGTAAGTGTTGGAAGCTGAACTGCGTAGGTGTCCAACGAAACTGAACGGGACGCAGAACTCGTTAAGGTGCGTTAAGAAATGAACATTGATAAATACGATAAGGAAGAAATTAGAGGAATGTTCTCGCAGATAAAAGATAGTCTTTAGAATATGGAAGAAAAAATAGACAGAAATGCATATATTATAATAAGATTGAAACAGGGAAATTGAGGGCTGAAAGAAATAATCGCCGAGCAAGAAGAAAGATTAGACTACGTAGAAAGGGAAATAAGGCGCAATAACATAGTTATTCAAGGAATGGAAGCTGAGGAGAATGAGTGCCAACAAGACATAAAGGAAACAGTCCAAAAAATAATGAGAAAAATAGAGGTAGAAGTAGACCCAGAAAAAGATTTGATACAATTTGGCAGGATCGTAACTTTTGGAACACCCAAAAGTAGACCAATTATAGTAAAAATCATAAAATGGAGCAAAAAATTAGAAATTATGAAACAAGCTAAAAAGCGAAAATGTGCCAATATTTGGATTAATGACGACTACTCGAAAAAAGTCCAAAGAGCAAGAAAAAATGTATTGCCTCAGATAAAAATAGCCAGAGAACAAGGACACAACGCAGTAGTTAAGTTAGATAAATTAATTATGAACAACAGAATTTATGGAGCAGATGCATTTGGGGATGAAAAGCTGAAAGAAAATGATGATGAAAACGTACAGCAACCGATCGTTTGCCGGAGCATGGAGGAGGCAACAAAGACAAGAGGTCAAAAAACTAGTAGCTAAAGAAAGTACGATATATACAATTGAAGACAAGGCAATGAAGTGGTAATGAGTAAGAGTAGAAATAAGATAACTAAACGCAAGAGTTTAGTGAGAATGGCAACATGGAATATCAGGACAATGCTGACAATGGGAAAAATGGAGGAAATTGCAAATGAGATGTTGGAATATTTTTTTTTCGTTTTTTGGCTTTGGGAGTAGGATTCCATTCTGCCACGAATAAACAAGTAATATGACAGTAAAAAGAGAAACAAAGGACATGTCGCGGCAAACATATTTATTCATATCCAAGTCGCACATCATTCATTGCCCTATACAACAGAATTGGTAGAAAACGAAGAAGAAAGGATAATAAACATGGACACTCGTTTCAAGCTAAGGTACCTGTCATGGCTACTTTGCTTACAACACACAATAAAGGCAACGATAAGGGGGGATTTCAAAGGAAAGACAACAGGTATACTACAACTAAACTCTACCATTCTACATCTAAAATACAGTTATACTGATCTCTATATTCTTCTTTTGACACGTTTAAGGAATTCCCATAATATAGTACGAACCATAGTATGTCGCTGACTGAGAAATAACAGAGAAACTTGGACTTTGTGGGGAAGGAACATTTTCTTTAGACACAGTTTCCATCAGATACTTGTAGCTTGACTATTATGTTGACAGCTAAACATCCAATGATTAATATCATAACATTTTTTACGATCACACAATTCGGAGTCGCTCATTTTAATTTCATGAAGGTTTGCGCGTACTGTAGCATGGCTGTTGAAATATGAAATAGACATATTGGCACTTCAAGAAATATGCTGGAAAGGTGAAGTACAAATAGATAAAGGAGAATATATATTCTTTTATGGAGGGAAGGACAGTCGAGGAAAGAACGGCACTGGATTAATGATGAGCAAACTAATAAGAAATAATATACTAGATTACATAGTTATGAGCGGTAGAATATCAAAATTAGGATTAGAAAACCACATGGCAAATATTGCGATAATCAATAGTTATGCACCGACGGAAGAAGCAAGAGATGAAGACAAACATGAATTTTATGAGAAATTGGTAAAGGTGTGTGAGGAAACCGCAAGACATGATACATTCATAATTATTGGAGATATGAATGCGAAAATAGGCAAAGAAGACTACTTAAATAATGTTGCAGGGAAGTACACTATACATGAAATATCTAACGATAATGGACGGCGACTATGTAATTTAGCTTAGGAGCTCAACATGTATATTAGCTGCACTAGTTTCAAGCATAAGGAAGAACATAAAATGACATAGATTATACCTGGGACTACTACGGGGAACCAGATAGATCATGTTCTGATAACAAAAAGAAGATTAAAGATGATACAGGATGTATTATCATACAGAGGAACAAGTGTTGATACTGATCATCAATTATTAATCGTCAAAATGCAAAATGAGAATTGTAAATATAGTTAATAGGGCAGTAAATTGTAGGAAATGAACCGTGCAAAAATTGAAAAGAAGTAAAAATGAATATAGGGAAGAAGTAAAGAAGCAACTACAAAAGAGCAAAGAACAAGATAATATCGATGAGCAATGGAAGGGAATTAAAAGAAGTATAATAACGGCAGCAGAAAAAGTGATTGGTACAAAAGATACAAGACAGAATAATGGATTGTTTGATCAAGAATATAAAATAAAGATAAAAGAGAAAAAAGAAGTCAGACTAAAATGGCAGCGAACTAAGCAAAAAAATTTTATGATGAGTACAGAAAAATGAGAAAAGAGCAGAAAGTTGATAAAAACAAAAAGAATGAAATGGTTGAATGAAAGCATGGAAATATTAGAGAACAATAATAGAAATGATGTAAGAGTATATCCATATATAAAGAAACGAGAGAGGGAACCAACTCCAATAAATGTTAAAAAAAAAAGTGAAGTCAATATTTTAGGAATTTATTAACGGAAGAAGATGGGGAGCATCAAGAAGATAATTATTAATGGTACAGGGATAGAATATGAAGAAAAACCGACCGAAGAGGAATGTAACGACAAAATTATTGAATTGAAACACAACAAAGCAGGAGGAATATACGAAATAATGAACGAGCGGATAAAATATGGGGGAGATGACCTAAGGCAAAAAATATTTAAAAGCATGGAAAGAATATGGGAATCAGAAACAATTCCGAATGAATGATCTACTGGAATGATTATACCAATAATGAAGAAAGCAAATCCTAATATTTGTAGCCATAATAGGTATTAGGTAGTAGGTAGTAATATCGTTGTTAGTATGCTATATACGGTTTACCCAACACCGTATATAACATACTAACAACGATAATAAATAAATGGCTAAAGAAGGTATTGAAATCAGAAATAGGGGAGTATCAAAAAGTTTTCGGAAAGGAAAATCAACAGTAGATGCCATACATACTATGAATCAAGTAATTGAAAAATGTTGGAGTCCAAACGCTCTTTATTGGCTTCAAGCAAGCTTTCGACAATCTGAAACGGAGGACAATTATAAATAATATGGAACAACTAAATGTATCAAAAAAGATCATACGGTTGGTGAAAATGACCATGAAAGATTCTAGGGCAAGAGTAATGACAAGGGAGGAACTGGAAATAAATGATGTAGTAAGGCAAGGAAATGGGCTCTCAGCGGTATTGTTCAACATAGCAGTGGATGGCATAATTAAGAATTGTAATATTAATGGAAGCATAATTAATAAATCAAAACAAATAATAGATAAGTTTTAGTTTACCTTTGGTCTTTGAAGACGATAACTTGATTATCGAAACTCGAGTCGGGCAGTGTAATTGTGAGTGTAGTGGTTGTGAGTAGTGTGTTCAGTATATATGACTGAAATAAATCATGGCGAACAATAATATTACAGCGACAATTATCACACACAAACTCAACAATCTGAACAAATATGTTTTTGATATCAACTACTACATATCTGAGAATACGAAACCTATTAGACTATCTCAGCAATTCCAAACTATTCTACAGCTCCTCACCGACTCAGAGAGCCAAAATTCTGGAAACCAAAATTGTGCAAAATGTCATGAAGACAAGACAACTTCTATCAAATCTGATAACTAGAATTTACAATGATCATTTTCAAAACAGAATCTGAGAAAATAGGGAAAATATAAAAAAATTATTAAGCGCAATTTTCTTTCAAAAAACAAATAGCAATTCTTTCATTTTTTTTAAACTATTTGATTTTTTTAAAATGTGCAATAAAAAATTCGAACAGTATTGATTCAACTTTGGTTGCACATATTTTTCTAGCTAAAGAATGAACATTTAAAAGTAACGAACTTTTTTCTCATCAAAATTTACATTGGCATTAAGTCCAAATGGTGAATATTGAGTTCCTAAATATCTCTCTACATTCTCTGTCTACGTTCCCAGCCTTTTCACAAGTTTCCATTACTATATACATTATTTTGCATCTGTAACTCAATTTCTAAGCTATTGACCATGTTGTGTTTGGATACTGTCAAATTATCCCTCGGTCTATCTACTTAATTTAGTTTCTACGAGCATTAACTGAGAAATAATTGCAGCCTGTTTTTTTCTATCCTTGATACTCATATTCTGCATATTCTTGTGGTCTCGTTCAATGAAATATTAGAGTTTGGCGCATTAACAGACTTATTACTCTCTAATTAAAAAACTTCATTCACGACTTTCGAAGTATTTAAATTATAGCTGGGTATTATATCTGAAACCACCTTCTCCATAATTTTATTTATGAATACTGCTTCAGTTTATTTCTATTATCGTGCGGCTATGCTATTTGTTTAGCTCGAAAATAGTTACTAGTTAGTTCGGTTTCCTTTTCGACATCAAGCAAACTAATGAGAGGAAAAGAGTTTGTAAACACGCCGGATAATGTATCTGTTCTCAAAGTTACGAGTGTTTGTTAAAAATTAGGGTAAGAGTTTTCTAAGAGGAAAGCTGTTCCAAATGGAACTTAAGAACGTTACACCGAAGAATTATAGGGCGTGGAACGATTCTATAAGCTTCTAAGTTGCGCACTAAAAATAAATAATGAATGATTTCTTTAATTTTTCACTCCTTAGTCCTTTTTATATTTATTTCCTTGAATAACGTGTTTTATTTTTATAGCAATATTTATTCACCTTTCGGCTGAATTTTGGCCTCTGATATTACCTGACATTAACAACCCTGGTACATAAATAAATAATAGTTTTTCAATATCATCAACTTAGCCATTATCTGTTGGTTCAATTTTTTCGCTTTGAACGACCTCTGTAAAGAAAGTACAGATTCTAGAAATGAATCGGCATAACTATAACTCAGTTTAAAAAAATATATAGAATAATAAGCGAAAAAGGAATTGCAGATACCTTATCTCTATGTCCGTTATTATAATTATTGTTGATTACAACCTAAAAGTCCCCGACTGGTAACTCTTCGTTGCGGAGTGCTATTCGCTCTCAGTTAAAGTATTCCTATAGTCAATATTCAGATTAGGTGACCAATTAATATTAAATTGGACGCTACCAGCTTTTTAAGGGAACGAAATCTACGAAGCAAGAGAATGGTGGGAAGCAGAAAACACTTTGTAAAACGTTTGCGTTAAATTAACCCTAGAATTACTACCCTAAATGTTAGTACGGTAAGCCCAATCCATGTTAATTTTACGTGTTACAAGAAGCAGTACATTTCGTTGTAGACTATTGAGCTGTACGGACGTGTTGCGCCCTTGAATCCACTGGCGATCAATCAGCATAAATAAAGTTATTCACATAAATTCTGTTATAGTGTTACCTTACTGTAAGTACCTCTTTTTTTTCATCTGTTTGTGGGTGCCGATGTCCGGCGGCTGGGAGAGAAGGAGCGGTAAGAACCCGCCGTTGGTTATTGTAGACGATGACATGAATTCCGATGGCAAAAAGACTAGTGATACACATATAAATCAACCAATTGATCCCAAATAGATTGTTTCCGGCAGTGAAAACACTGATAAGGTTCATGCAAAAAATAAAAAATCATTTCAGGAACTCCGATGCAGGGCCGTACCATATTTCTGTAGAACATTCGGAATTAAATATTGGTTGCTTGCATCCAATGAAATTGGAAGAAAAGTTAGTTAATCTCGGGGAATGCGACAATTTTATCTCTGAAATCAGTACTGTCGGGAGGAATCGCATAAAAATGGGATGCGTTTTTTAAGAAAAATAACCTAATTGCTTATATCCCAAGTCATTCAACGGAGAAACGTGGTATAGTCCATTATGTTGATACATCTCTGGATGAAGACACTCTCATGAAAATCATTAACTCGGCTGTTCACATTAAAAAGGTTGAATTAAAAGATTAATTCAAAAAGAGGATACCTCGGTACGTGTTCCGCGTCAAATGATCATAGTTACATTTGAGGGAAAGTTATCCCTCAATATATTGTTATCAATAAAGTTAGATGTCCACTAGATGTCTACGTTAATCCGGCCATGCAATGTTTCCGTTGTTTGCGATATGGGCATTCTCCATCACAGTGCAAAGGTAAAACGAAGTGTAGAAAATGTGGTTCTGAGAAATAATCTGATTGCCATTCTTGTGATATGTTTAGTATTTATTGTAAAAATAACAACCATAATACCACTTTTAAAGAATGCCCCGAGTACAAAGAATAGGCTAGGACTAGAGAAGCCATGGCTTATCTTAATATTTCCTTTAAGAAAGCCGAAAAAATCATTAATAATCCTGGTCTCATCAGCTATCATTTATCTAAAAGTCTTGCTAGCAGTGGTATTGAGGTGGAAAATCTATCAAAGAAAAGACAATATCCCAGATTCTGGAAAACTGTGCTGAGTGACAATACCACATTTTCCCAAAGCGTTAGTGTGTTATCATAAATTGCAGATTTTCTTTTCCCAGACTTTGAATGCTCTTTTGATGGGTTTCAAATGCATATTATGCTTTTGAGTAGATCTGTCTTTGAAGCCTTTCATCTATAGATAAATTCCTGGTTTGGAAAAAAAATTTCTTTATAGTACTTATTTAGAAAATCCAGTGACGGCCTAACTTTATAAAGTCTATCAAAGTTTGGTTGGTCTCTTGGTGGCACTCTACTATTATCATTCAAATGCAGGTTACGGAGTATTTGCTGGAATCTTCTTAAAGACTTGATGTTTGCAATGATTGAAACAAAAAAGTTACCATTTGTTGACAAATGAAGCCTCAACGAAGGTAAAACATGGAAACCCATTATTCACAGAAAATGCTTCTAAATCTTCGGCTGAAACTCCAAGCTGAACACCATTTTGACCAGCATATGAAGTTGATTCATTAGCAGCTGCTTCAATCATAGGACCTATACTTGACGCAAAGTTTATTTTAATTTCTGGATAGAACGGGCGCTCAAAAATAAATTCTTGGAGAGTTTTCGCAGACACTAATTTTTTAAGAAGGATATATATCGTTTGTTTCATTTGCCATTTTGCTGGGTATCTAAACTTCGCTATAACTAACATCGGTGAAGGTAAATACTTGCTTCGGTGGTACTGCATATGGCTCAAAATTTGGATATTGGATAAATTCGTCACTGTCAAAAGATTGGTCACTATTCGTCTAAGTTTACCCATTCATCATATCTGTACCTTTCCTTCATAATTGTAAAATAATTTTCACGGTTATGAATGCTCAATATTCATAGTGCATAAATGCTAAATTATTTGCCGTAGATCCGGAATAAGTAATTGAGCAATAAAGTTTATTTATAACAAATAATACACTCCCATTAGCAACATCACCCATTATCCTTCATATTTATTCTACACTCAATTTTCATTATTTCTATTAGAAGAAAACGTTATTGTTATTAAAAAACAATAGCTGTTGAAATATTGTAGCTATTAACATTACATCACAATTTTTTCACAACTCCCTGTATATTTTTGAGCCCCTTGACAGCCGGAAAATTCATATCAGTTATTCTCATAAATCTTGTAGTGAATGTCCACATTTGATACATTGATTGACTGAAAAAGTATTCACCTATTTACCTGATCTTTTGGTCCCATTTCATCAACGATAGTGAAATTAATGTATTTTTGTGGAGCAACGGGTATTTTTTCCCAGGTGGCAAAATCTTCAATAGGGGTTTCTTGAATTTCTTGTCCTTCCTCACTGTCGCTAATTTGTGGAACTTGGAAAAATGTGGTTCACCGGACTCATATGTTTTGTCTGCGATGGAGTCATCGGAATCGTAATCGTCAAATCTTTTTCAGATGGAAATGAAACATGACAATTTGATTTTTTCTTATTCTCGAAGATTGGTGTGTCGAGAGTTCTGATGAAGAGGGAGTTACTAGCCGGAAGAACAAGATAAGTTCGAGGATCATCAAGTAAATTATCCTCAGCATCTGAATCCCCATTTACATCAGAGTTTTCGGCTTGTTCTCCAATAATTTCTAAGTCCAATAACTCTGCCTCTGCAGGTAACTATCTTTCACTAATGGGTTTCCTCCAATGCCAACTATAGGAACCCAGATTAAGTCTAATGAATAAAACATATTATATAGAATTCATATTAGTGTTTTTAAATGAAACTCACGGTCTCTAGTTAATTCCACAATATGATTAAAGTTATTGAAAATTCTAAAAAATTGACAATTGTTACGATAAATCAATATCATCGTCAAAATAACAGGAGTTACATTTTATTTGATGCCTACGTGATGTTTAGTAGTTATTTTTGGCCAGACCAAGGAGTAACCTTACTTGTGATTGGCTTAATATATGTTTATAGAAAAAAGAAGAAAATGTGATATTACAAATATTGAAGCTTAGATATTATTAGCCCTATGGTGATATCCTGGATATCATTTTTCCAATTAAGATCAGTATAACTGTGCAATGATATAGAAAACCAGGAAAACTATATCTGCTGATCTTTACAATTATCACTTAAGAAGACAGTTTATTAGTGGAGAACTCCCTAGATTTAACTGTTCATTGATAACTTCATATTGTGTGTTTCTTAAATGTCTTCTAATTTCCAGTTCTTCAAGGAAATCCAGTTCTTGTTTCTTTTCACAAATATGCAGCACTTCTAGTTCTGTGTTAGGTGTCAATGAATGATTGGTGTCAAGTAGATGTTTTGCGTAGTGGGATTTATCTGGTTGTTTTAATCTGTATGCTCGTAAGTGCTCACTGTATCGTATTTCAAAATTCCTAAGGGTCTGACCCAAATAGACAGCATTACATTCTGGACATTTGAGTTTATATATACCTGACTTTTTTAATAGTGGTACTTTTGTTTTTAGATTTAACAATTTTGTACTAACGTTACTTTCTGTTTTAACAGAAATTGTTGTATTCGTTTCTGACGATATTATCTTTGAAATAATATTAGAAATATCTCCTGCATATGTGATGGTTTTAAAAGTTTTAATTTCATCAGCTTGTTTAGGATATATTAGTTGTAATGCCACTTTTTCTTCTTTTTTACTAATTAGCTTATTTATCATATCTAATAGATAACCGTTAGATGTTGCTATTTGTCTAATTGTATTAATCTCTCTATCAAAATTATATTTGTTCATAGGAACTGAAAAAGCTCTATGTATCATTGAATTATATGCTGCTAGTCTGTGTGACATAGGATGGTTAGAATTGAATGGAATTGTCACATCAGTCTGTGTTGGTTTTCGGTAAATTGAATAATCAAGTACATTATTAACTCTTTGAATGTTTAAATCAAGAAAATTGATTGAGCCATTTTCTTCAATTTCTGATGTGAATTTAATTTTCGGGTGTAAATTATTGATGTGGTTGAAAAATACATCTGATATGTCATCTACATATCTATACTAAAATAAAATATTTTCCGAAATATTACTTTCAAAGATCTTTCTTTCTAAATTGTCCATAAAAATGTTTCCTAAAATAGGTGATATAGGGCTTCCCATTGGTAAACCTTCATTCTGAATATATATCTTATTGTCAAAAGCGAAATAATTCTGATAATTGCATACATCTAATAAATTAAGTATATCTGATATTTTTCCTGGATTAATATTTTTATCTTCTAGTTATTTTCTTACAAGTATTAGATATTCTTCAGGAGGAATTTTAGCAAACATATTAGTTACATCGATCGAAATGAGTTCATAGTTATCTTGCAAGTGGATTGCTTTTTGATTAGTTCTATTGAATTTCTAATTGAGTACTGAGATTCATATCCGTAAGTATTGAGTATATTGTTGAGCTTCTTTGCCAATATATTATTAGGAGCATTAACATAAGAGACTACAGGTCTAATTGGTTTCGTTATTTTATGTAATTTAACTGTTCCATATAATTGTGGACAATGAGGATTCTTATGTATGATAGACCTCTTTTCGTAATCATTTAAAAGATAATTTGAATTATTTACAATATCCCTTACATTATTAGAAATTTTTTTTGGGTCTGCTTTAAGAACTTTTACATCGCTGGATTCTATAAAGTTATATACTTTGGAATTGTAATTTTCAGTCGTCAAAATGACAGTTGTGTTCCCCTTATCAGATTTTGTAACTGTATCCTCTATCTTCTTTTTTATTGAATTTGAAACAGTAATGTCATTTTTTGTTTGACGTTTAACTTTTGAAGGTTCAATATTTTTGATTAAATTGGCTATTTTTAATTTCTCATAAAGAAAATTATTTGAATTAGATTTAAAAGCTATTTCTGACTCTGTAGCTATAATTTAGAAATACGATACAGTGAGCACTTACGATTACAGATTAAAACACCCAGATAAATCCCACTACGCAAAACATCTACTTGACACCAATCATTCATTGACACCTAACACAGAACTAGAAGTGCTGCATATTTGTGAAAAGAAACAAGAACTGGATTTCCTTGAAGAACTGGATTTCCTTGAAGAAACCCACAATATGAAGTTGTCAATGAACAGTTAAATCTAGGGAGTTCTCCACTGATAAACTGTCTTCTTAAGTGATAATTGTAAAGATCAGCAGATATAGTTTACTTGGTTTTCTATATCATTGCACAGTTATACTGATCTTAATTGGAAAAATGATATCCAGGATATCACCATAGGGCTAATAATATCTAAGCTTCAATATTTGTAATATCACATCTTCTTCATTTTTCAATAAACATATATTAAGCCAATCACAAGCTAGGTTACTTCTTGGTCAAGCCAAAAATAACTACTAAACATCAGGTAGGCATAAAATAAAATGTAACTTCTGTCATTCTGACGATGATATTGATTTATCGAAACAATTGTCAATTTTTTTGAATTTTCAATAACTTTTATTATATTGTGGAATTAACAAGAGACTGTGAGTTTCATTTAAAAACACTAATATGAGCATATTCCACGAAGTAAGGGTCGAGACAGTTAATTTTATTTAGAATTCGTTCCTTATAGAAAAATTTAGTGCATAGCAAAAGCGTTCAAAATTGAATATAAAAATAACGAATTCTTTATGAGAGAACTCACTGTAAACAGCTAACTTTTACAACATTATCATCTATACACATACAAATATTTTCTGAGCGCATGATGATTTGGACTTGAAACTGAGAATAGTTATAAATCAATGTATGAGATCCAATCAAAGTTAATATTTTTGTTAAAGTGTCAAAAATGTCTAAGATTATCATTGAAGTACTTCTTTCGTCCAGAAATCATTATTTTTATTTTCTAAAATAATTGTAGCAATAATACGTATTATTTGAAGTAATCAGCATTCAAAAACAACAACTATGGAATAAACAGATATCATAGTAAAATATTTACCTATTTGTAATCGTTATTGTTCTGCTAAAAAACAATATCACAAAAAACTATTGAATCGTCAGTTTACAAAACAAAGACTCTCTCTGAATACGCCACTGGTTCAACTGTAATACCACTATCTGGAAATATCACGTTTAGACCAAATATTTTTGAGTTAGCACTTTTTTTATGATAGAGATGATAGTGAATGACAGAATATAGAGTATTTTGACGTAACTGAAGTAAAACGTTATTTAGCATACTCCTATAATTTGCTAGTAAAGGTATAATACCAGAGAGCGTTAGAGGGTTAAGAAAAACTACTGCCCAAGTGAGGCATATTGGACTAGCGGAGCTGTAAAAAGTAATATCAACTGAAGAAATGATCGATGACTTTCGTCTCAAGCTAAGGCACTTAGATTTTCTATTGGAATACTTAAAATTGTTATAGTCACCATCATAGATAAACAAGTTTTTTGGTCAAAAATATATTTATATAACCCCATCCCCCCAAGATTCAAATCTGGGTACGCCACTGGCTAAGAGTCACTTGTTCCACTATTACCGCAACGTCTTCTTTAACTTTTTTTCGACACTGTCGTAATCAATGTATGTTTCAATTGGTTCGTGTTCCACTGTATCACTAAAATCACTACTGTTTATAATTAGGTCTAAATCGTGATCGTCGAATATAGGATCTGAAGAAAAATATGCAAAGAACACCATGCAGAACTTGATCTACAAAAAATATCAAGCTGGGCCAACCCAGTTTACGTGTCGTCTTTTACACTTAACACCCAAGCGAGCTTGAACAGACTCAGTTTCAAATCAATTTATGGTGCATATTTTAGAGATGAGAGTGGAGGAAGCACTTGAAAAGCGGCAGCAAGAAGTAACGTTAAGTTCGAAAATAGCAATGAGTAGAATGAAAATTACACGTAAAATTTACGTGAGTTGGCTGACTAGGGTTTAATTAATATAAATTATCCCCAACACGATCACACGAATTGTTGAAATAATTAAAAAAACTTTAACAATAATAAATTCATTAAAATGTACAGTAAATCGTATTAACGGTGTATTCGAAATACATAGGTCACACATCATCATTCAGCCCTGAAACGTCGTTTACTGAACATAGGCGTTCCCAAGGCCCTTCCATTTTTATCTGTCCTGTGCGGTTGCCATCCAATTGGTATGGATTAGTTTCAAGTCTTCGGTCCATCTGGTTGGTGGTCGGCCTCGGCCTCGCTTATCTGCTCTTGTCCTGCCCATCTCCACTCTTGTTATTCTCTTAAGAACATCAACCTCGCCCATTCTTCTGCGAATCTACTCGTTTTGAAATCTGTCCCTTAGACTTATTTCCAGCATCGATCGTTCCATCCAGCTCTGCGTTTTTTCTAGTTTTCGTGCCGGGTACTTTGGTCAGGCTCAAAGTCTCTGCACCGTAGGTGAGAACGGGTAGAACACACATGTTAAAAGCCTCTCTTTTCAGCTTCCTAGGAATATCGCTCTTGAAGACATCATGATGTTTGCCATATGCTACCCATCCCAATGTTATTCTCCTGAGCAGTTATGATGTTTGGTTGTCTCTATCAATCCTCAATTCATGCCCCAGATATACGTAGCCATTTGTATCTGATTGTTGTCAACACTTAATAGCTTACTGGGGACTAGATTGGTCATCATTTCTATTTTTTGGAAATGTATCTTCAGTCCGACCATCTGTATTGCATTTTCAAATTCTTGGTCAATTATAGCGGCTTCTCTTAGATTGTTAGAAATGAGTACGATATCGTCGGCGAATCTAAGTTGGTTGAGTCTTTCCCCATCGATACTGATGCCCTTCTTTCCCCATTCTATGTTTTTGAGAGCATACTCTGTGATGAATAGTTTAGGTAATAACGTGTCACTTTGTCTTACGCCTCTTTCTATTTTGATTTTATTTGTCTGGGAGTGGAGATTGACCGTTGTTGTTTATATTTTTGATCACATCTGTGTATCGATAGGTCGATTCGGCATTCATTCAATGCTTTTATAATGAGCGTTAATTCTACCTTATCAAACGCTTCATCAAAATTGTTGATTTCCAGAACTCACACAACAAAAATATATATAAAAAACAAACTGTAGGCCTATATTAGCTGTATATAGGAAAATTGAACTCATTTTATGAAGCCTGGGGTGTTGCAGCCTCAGCGACAATCAATAGTAACATGAGTGGTATCCTAGCGTGAGTGGTTCCTGTGTGAACGGAAACGTAGCGATGGCAAAGTCCTAGTGTGATTCTAGAGTTATCCTAGCGGTAAACGTAGCGTGGGCGACTCAGCAGCTCCAGATCAGCGAATATAATGAAATGTCACGACTGTGGAACTATTACAATTTAATGACAGTCGTTTCTTCGTTAGAAGTAGAAACAGAAAATGAACTTAAAATAAACTTTCGCTTCCAAGAAATGACTCAAAGGAAAGGGATATTCGACAAATCTGTGAATATGCGACGGAAGTGGCTACTGAGCCACAATTAGTTAACGAAATAGAATATATGTTTGATGAAAAACGTAACAGGCCAACTGGCATGTTACATGGTGTATTCGACATTGTCTTTTGTCTATCCATAGTCTAAAGGTAATCATTCTTACTAAACTGATTGAGAAGTATGACTCTGCTATATATGAAGTTCGTAGTATCTGTACCCACAGCTAATATTGACATGGAGGTGATATTGCACCGTTAATTGGAGTTTCGAGTCTAATTTCGTCTGTTCATTCATTTCATAAGTTCTATTGAATTTGGACGAGGTACTCACATTGCCGATAGTTTTCAGACCTCACATTCAGCACACACATTCTTCGTTTTTCTGAAGTTGTCTCATATTACAGCTATGGATATTTGAGATATATATGCGAACGCTTTTATGTATAATTCTGCCTTCTCCAACGTCGTGCATTTTCTTTTCCGCCTAGTTGTTCATCAGTATAATTGACATATCTGAATCTGAAGATATAATTGTTACATAAGTATCCGTATCTAATTAACAAACGTCGAATATTATTTTTATATCTGTTTTTCCATGAGGTGAGCAATTAAAATTCTCGTATTTTTTACCAAAGATACTAATCTTTGGTAGAAAATATTTTTTTCAATCAAACTAATCCGCTTCCACCCAAGGGGCTGATTAGAGGTGTATAACAATATACAATACAATTTTGGTTAGTAGATTAGTGTCCTTCAAGAACCCCATCAATTTTTCAACTGGACAGTTTACACCTAAGAGTAAATTTAAATCTGTAGGTAGTTTATATTTAAGCCGGTACGTGTCAAACTTAATGCAATTGATCAGGACATGTTTCACTGTTAAATGTTTTTGACATACATCGCATAGAGGAGCATTGTCTTTATTGAAAAGATGCCCTATGTCTAGTAACAATCACTTGTACTTTGCGTGTTGTGGTTGGATGCTTCCACAAGCTCACTGTTGACTTAAATACGTGAAGTTTGTCTTGCGATCGCTGCCAGTTTTTTTGCAAGTAGTTGTGAACTTTCACCCGAATAAGTATTCTCAAGTCACTCTTTACGAACTTTGTTATCAGTTCGATATTAACATTTCCTATTGCGTTACGCGCAGATAAGTCCGCATCTTCGTTGCCTCTGATGCCAATGTGAGCAAGAATCCACATGACTGACTGATTGATTGTTTGTCGTTCTGGTTTTTCTGATGCCATTCAGTTTAATTTTAAATTTGTACTTCTATCTATAATATCTTCCACGGTGAGAATCAGAAAAACACTTATACAAATATGAAATAATGGGAATTAATTATACAATGGATACATTTACAGCAAAAGTGTATTTTTCATTTGTTGAATATTCTTAACTATACTTTGGACTTTGGACGATTTTTGTTCCTCTGTCCTCGTCAATAGGGTCCTGGACGATGTAGTTCCGGTCACCTGGTCTTACTATACTATGGACTTTTGGACAATTCTTGTTCCTCAAGTCACTGGTGAGTTCTTATTAGCACTGGAATTTTCGTAGGTTCGCACCAGCTAACCGTTAAAACGGAGAACTGTACTAATGTTCTACACCTTTCGTACAATTTCGGCGAATCCTACTGACTGCGCCATTGGAAAGTTCGAAAACGACAAACTTGTTTTTTAAATTTTTTATTTTATTTTTAAGGCGCAACAAGCGATGTGACTACAAATATATGGTGTTCTACAATTTATAGGTTTAATAAAATTATTGTATTCCTTGCTAAGTTGCATTGTGCAATAATTTGATTTCAGTAGATGACAGCATAACGTTCAAGTCATCCGGCAGTTCTGGAAGTTGAATCATCTTATCACGTAAATTTTAATACATCGGACGTACTAACATAACAGCATAAGTTCAAGTTTTCTGGTACTAGCAGGTTACCAAAGGTGCAATTGTCATTAGCGTCGATTATACACGAGGCATTATTTGAATAGATATATAACATTTCTGAGTTTGATGTATGGAGTTGGTCTACCAGTCTTTTTATATGGGAAGGAAATCTATTGCCCAAATAATATTTTTTTAGGATCGCTTTGCAGTAAGACGGGTGAGCAATAGCGAGCAATATTCTATTTAGGTCTTCTTCGTAGTTCTCGTTTAAATAATGGCTGAGTAAAATGTTTTTAGTATTTCCATTGATGTTATTAATATTAATATCTGTACCGCAGTCGTTAGATATGTCGAGTAACTAGCTGGACCAATTATAGTTTGAGTTGCCGCAAGTTTCGTGTTTCTGTTTCTTCTTCGTATTAATAATCGAATGGCTTGTTTTATTATATAATATTCAATCTTACATATTCCTGTTTCGATTCTGATGATGTGTACCGCTGTTTTCTTTGAAGGAATAGAAGATTCTTCCAGAAATAATTTTATGTTTTATTCTCATTATATAGCAATTTTATGTATTATAAGGATGACATTTTTGAGTATGTTATAGTTTTTAACAACAAGCATTGGTACAATCTGGCTTTTTGTTCAAGTTGTTTTAGATGAATTAGGAAAATGTCGTTGAATGAGAAGGTGACTTCCAAATATTCGTAGGTGTTAACATGGTCGATACTAGTGTTTTCATATGTAAAATGCGGCAGTCGGCCTGCGTTCGGAAAAATTACTATTTTTTTGTTAGTGTGATTAACCTCTAGTTTACCTTTGTTGCAATACGAATCTACGATTCGTATGATACGCACAATTTCTATTTGAGTTTCTGCTAATATCACCAAATAAATTCAACCTACCATGATTCGAAAGATGACGACTGAGATACAACACGATAACACTTGAACTATATGTTTTGCTGTGAATTGTCCATAATACTTTGAACGGTAGTTTTTTAAATCGTTCATTTCCACTAGCATTTTAGCTACTTTCATGTATAAATTATCACTTCTGCGTGTTCCTAAAATACTTCCACATTTTTCTAGATATCTTGAAGTGAAAAACAAAGCACACTAGTTTTAAAAGTGAATCAAAACAGAAACTTAATGGACTATATGAAATCTATCCAGATGTAAGAATGTCTTTTTGCCAGAATCGTGAGTAAAATGCATTATCGTTCAACCGAAAATAGTGAGCGAAGTAGCATATTGAATGACAAGCAAGGATAGTAAATAACTTTCTTTACAAGTGACCAAAGTAAATAAAGCGGCGGGTGAATGAAATGTCTCTCACAAATCCGACGTTGTGAGATGTATAAAATAATTAGAACCCCTAAAATCTTATAGGTTAGAATTTGGAACATCTGATATTTGTGAGAAATAAAACTAGATACTTATTTAAAGCTTTCACATTTTTACTTTGTAAAAACGTGCTGAATTCGCAAAGCAATTTAAAACGTCACTTGTCTGAAAATTACGGTGTAGTTATAAATATTGTATCATTAGAAAAAAATAATAATTCCAATGTTTGAATAATTGTGCTCACGATCTAATAAGCTTCAACTATAATAACAAGGTATCAAGAGAAGCATGATATTGTTATAGATAGCAAAGAATTAAAACTATCCTCATATTATGGCATGTATTATTTAACAACTTTTCTGTACCTACTTACTCCCTGTCGCATTTCTTCAACCATTAATCGAAATATAAGCTTTTCTAACGTCTTCTCTGCAACTGGCCTCAAATCCCAAGCAATACGAAATTATCGAAAATGAGAGGGAACGTATTCAAAATGGTCGTAATGAGTATAGTATAAGAGATTGGTTCATTAAACTGTTATTAACGTCTTGAAAATGTTTCTAATTCACTTATATGAGTTGCAATATTATCACCAGAAGTATATGTATATTCACGAAATTGAATTTGCAGTAAATGAACAGCAGCAGCCGACTTTTGTTGATATACATTATTAGCATATGACTTTATTAGCATATCTTCAACGTTTTAATTGTACTGCATTTTCTTCTTCAGGTTGATTGACACTACCATTTCTACCAGTTCTAATGCATGACGAACATCCAAAATTGCTCGTATTTAAAATTTGCATTGCATCCAGTGTCTTGAACCCACGAGTTTTTCGATTGTCACTTTGTTAGTTTCCATTCTAACTTTAATGAACAGACAAAATCCAGAAAATATTAACAAGATTCGATAATACACAATTTACGTTAATCTCAATCTCTGCTTGTGCCTGGGCCCATTACCTTGTGATTGGAAGCTTAAAAGAGACTCGTTAATTGAAAACGTAGATTTATTTGTAAGGTATAGAAATCAGATCAAATTGACAATACATTACTCAATATTAAATTATCCGTAAAAGTCAAAAGAATATTGCTATCAAACACTATTCATAACAGCTAATATGTAAGCCGTGAAACACAGTAGATTTAATTTTATAACAACAAGGTCATTTACGTAAGAGGGAAAACTATTATTGTTATTTCATTCGGTATGGTTACTTTTCAAAATGAAGCGCTACCTCTCGTACTAAAATGAAAAAAACTAAATCACTTGAATAGCTCTGTCCTGTTCTAATCTCAATATTAAATCTCTTGTTTGTTCAAAGAATCAACCTAACTCATCATTCTGATGACCAACTCTTACACCACCTCATTGGTGATCTTCCCTGATGCCTACTGGTATTCGGTCTCTCTTCCTTTGCGATTTATGCAAGTTTATTATCGTCCATCCTATTTAAATGAATTTTCCATGCTCCTCTTAAAGTTCTGACCCATCTTACTATATCTGGAACATCAAATGACATTCTTATATGATTGCTACTTGTTTTGTCTCTTAGCTTTTTGCTTATGATGGAACATAATGTTTTCATGTCGGTCATTCGTAACAGCTGTAAGATAGTCGCTGTTTGAAATTAGTTCAAACATTCTTTATTATTTCTGACAATCATTCCTCTTAATTTCATTTTTATTAAGCAGTAAAGGAAAAAGTGAAATTTGTTAATCTGAGTTTGTTGAAAGAGATGTCATTGTCTATTGTGTATTATGTACGCCAATTAAGAAAATTACTATTCCAATTATTGTAATAATTTGTTATTTGTGGATTAAAAACTCACTGGTCCTTCGAAAAAGATTTTAGAATACAGTTTTCTTCATAAATTACATTGGATTCTATTTTACGACCTTAAGTATCAACATGAACTGTTTGGTTATTAGAAAATTACAAAAAATGGTCACAATTTTTATTGCCTAGAGAAAAAATTGTGATTCGTTCAAATGTGAAATCAGCAGATTCTAATTTCTAAAGTTCTGACCCATAATGTTTTCATGTCGGTCATTCGTAACAGCTGTAAGGTAGTCGCTGTTTGAAATTAGTTCAAACATTCTTTATTATTTTTGACAATCATTCCTCTCAATTCCATTTTTATTGAGCAGTAAAGGAAAAAGTGAAATTTGTTAATCTGAGTTTGTTGAAAGAGATGTCATTGTCTATTGTGTATTATGTGCGCCAATTAAGAAGATTACTATTCCAATTATTGTAATAATTTGTTATTTGTGGATTAAAAACCCACTGGTCCTTCGAAAAAGATTTTAGAATACAGTTTTCTTCATAAATTACATTGGATTCTATTTTTCGACCTTGAGTATCAACATGAACTGTTTGGTTATTAGAAAATTACAAAAAATGGTCACAATTTTTATTGCCTAGAGAAAAAATTGTAATTCCTTCAAATGTGAAATCAGCAGATTCTAATTTCCACATACCTTCTTAAATTGACATACTTTAAGGAGCTGATATTTATTATAATTTAATGAATGGTGGTATAATGAAAATTCAAATAAAATTCTTGACACTAGTAGGTACCAAGTTAGGTTATATAGTAGGTGGTCCTATTCCTAGAGAAGCTCTTTCATATGTTTCACAAGGTGATAGTTCAAATAATAGTTGTTGTTTCTTTCTTGACAGTTCTGATACTGATGATTTGTTGCAAAAATTCTGGGAAATAGAAGAAATTTCCCCAAAAAAAAATTCTTAGTCCTGATGAAGAGTTAGCTGAGAATATGTTCACAAATAGTATACAAATTCTAGAAAATGGTTCCTTTCAGATCGATTTGCATTTAAAAATTTCAAATGAACATTCAAAGATAGGTAATTCCTACTCCAAGGTAAAAAATAGATTTCACAATTTAGAAGGGCGTTTTGAGAAAAACCCTAGTTTATTCAAATATTATAAATCCTTTATAGACGAATATATTTTATTAAATCATGCTAGATATGTTCCTTTGAAATTGATGAATGAGTTCCAAGAAAATAAATATTTCCTTCCTCACCATTGTGTGACTCGAGAATGTAATCGTTCGACTAAGTGGGAGTAGTGTTTGATGCTAGCATGAAAAGTTCGTCCAATATTTCGTTAAATAATATCATGTTCATGAATTAAACTCTGAACTTCTACATCAGTGGACAAATTTCCTTTCACATATTCATGAACTTTCTCAGTTATTAATTCCTAGACACATTTCCCTCAAAAATGAAATTGTGAAAATTGAATTTCATGGATTTTCAGATAGTAGCTTAAAGTCATATGGTGCTGTTGTTTATATTCGTGCATTCTATGACAATAGTTTGATTTCTTGTAATTCTCTAGCTTCAAAAAGTAGAGTAACTCCTTTAAAAACTATTACACTAGCACGTCTTGAGTTATGTGTTGCAGTCTGATTAGCAAATTTGATTTCAAAATCAATTCCAATTTCTAAAAATAAAATTCCTACATTTATTACCAATTTGTGGACAGATACAAATAGTCTTGTGTTGGCTAGAATCACATCCTTCTAGGTGGACTATTTTTGTGTCAAATAGAGTTTCTGATATTCTAAATTTATTTTCTAACTGTCAGTTGCGGGAGATAGATTTAAAAATAATCCTGCAGATTTGATTACTAGAGGCATTCCTCCAACGGACATAATCAAAAGGTCGTTGTGATGGCATGGGCCAGAATTTCTAGAAAATCCACATGTAGATTTAAATGAATTTTCATCAAATGAAATGAAATATAACATTCCCGAAGAAAGAAATATTAACGTTGCGTCACTTAATATTAAACAGGATACTTTGTTAGATTTTTGAAATGCCCTATTTTCAAAATATTCCTCGATTGCTAAATTCAAAAGAGTTCTTGCCTTTTGTTTAAGATTCTTGAATATTATAAAAATCTACTCTCAGAAGAATTTAGGTTCTTTAACTGTAAATGAATTGAAAAATGCTAAAGTTCTTATAATAAAAATTTTTGCAAATGCATTACTTTTTCAAAGAAACTTCTGAATTGAAGGCTAATGAATTCATTTCCAATAAACATATTTTGCATTTAGCTCCCTTTATTGACAATTATGGTCATTTAGCAACTACCTCCAAATAATTTGATTACAACACTTATGTTAAGATACGAGCATTTGAGATTAGGGCATGCTGGTGCACAAACCACATTCTCAAATTTTCGTTTAAAATATTGGCCTTTAGATGGTCTTGTAGGAATCAAGAGAATTATCAGAAAATGTATAGTTTGTGCTAGATTCAATTCAAAATCCTGTGAACAAATTATATCAAATTTAGTTTCAGATAGACTGAAACCATGCAGACCTTTGTCTTAAGTTGGAGTGGATTTTGGTGGTCCATTTCTTATTAAATCGTCACATCTCCGTAAGGCTCCTTTAATAAAATGTTATGTTGCTGTGTTTGTTTGTATGATTTCCAAGGCTGTTCATCTAGAACTGGCTTCAAGTTTATCGACTGATGCTTTTATACTTACATTGAAAATATTCATCTCAAGAAGAGGTAATCCTTCGATCATATTCAGTGATAATGGAACTAATTTTCTTGGGGCAAAATTCATGTAAAAGAATATATGACTTTTCCAAGGTTAAACGTAATAACGATTCCATTGTAGAATTTTTGGCTAGTAAAGAGATTATATGAAACTCTATTCCACCCATGAGTCCTCATTGGGGCGGTATTTGGGAGACTGCAGTAAAAAGTACAAAGCATCATTTATACAAAATAGCTGGAAATGGCTATTTCACATTTGAAGAGTTCAGCACTATTTTAGCACAAATAGAAGCAATCTTGAATTCGAGACCTCTCCAACCTCTTTCAAATAATGCAAATGACTTATCTTGTTTAACTCCTGGACATTTGTTGATTTGTGATAGTCTCACATCCTTTCCTGAACCTGATTTGTCAGAGAATTCTGAAAATCGCTAACTCGTTTTGAAAGATGTACTCGTGTTCAATAGAATTTTTGGAAACGTTGGACAAAGGAATATTTAAACCAATTGCAAAATAAACCAAAATGACTGATTCCTCATCCAAATTTAAAAGAAAATGATATTGTTTTGCTTAAGGTAGGAAAGTCGTATCTGTTGAAATTATTCTTAGTAAATATGATAAAGTAGTGAAAATTAAAACGAAAACTGGAACTTATATTAGAAAGATTACAAAACTATGTCCTTTACCAAAATAATATTAAATAGAAAACTAATTTCTCCAAATTTAAATAGTACGTTCTTGTAAGTTGATTTTTCTTTTTTTTTCTTTTATCGAAGCTAAGAAGCTTCAATGGGGGAAGTATGTTCGAAATTAGTTCAAATATTCTTTAGTATTGACAATTATTCCTTTCAATTTCATTTTTATTAATCAAGCAGTGAAGAAAAAAGTGGAGTTTGTTTATCTGAGTTTGTTGTAAGATATGTCATTGCCCATTGTGTATTATGTGCGCCAATTAAGAAGATTACTATTCCAATTATTATAATAATTTGTTATTTGTAGATTAAAAACCCACTGGTCCTTCGAAAAAGATTTTAGAATACAGTTGTCTTCATAAACTACATTGGATTTTATTCAACGACCTATGGAAATTATTGCTGAGGTATAAATAAGCAAATATACCTCTCTGACTGTTGAAAATCAGGTCAGCCGCTGTCTCCCTATTGCACATGTAATAATGAGCGTGATACATGTGTCTTATATTCCTGATCTGCTTCCAATCATGAGAACTTTTTTCTACATAGTATGTGTCGAAGTAATTCCTATATAGGATATTCGAAACACTAAACCAGCACTACGCTCTTATTATAAATCGCTAATTTAAATCTTCTGGGCCCTCCTTACATTGTCAAGGACAGTGTTTCTTGTGTTAGTTTGATCATGTTGTATTTTCTTGCAACTGTTTCAAATCAGCGTAGCAGATTATCTCAAATTAATACGTATAAATACGTGAGAACCATAATTATAGAATAATGTTCAAATTTAACAGAAAATAAAAATTGAAGACTGTGAGTATCTGCTTACCGTTATTAGTTTCTAGTTGGCTGATGCGGTTACAAGTTGAAAATATGCATTTGCGTAGAAAATTTCACACATATATGAATTCTCACTCAATAAACTGAAAATAGATTAAGCATTCTGCAAAAAATTATATCTCTCTTCACTTGTTTGTAACAGAAATTCAGTCAACATGTATTATTCTTCTATCATACAAATATAATTCTTCAGTTTATTGATAAGAACTGGTGCAAGAACTATACACGTATAGGAGACAGTTCCTATGAATACAAAAATTGTTTCATATTTCTGATTATATGAAAATAGTGAAAATTTATTCGGAACAATATTATTTATATTACGAATAGTAATACAACAAGTGAAATGATGATTATCGAAATACAAATTTCTTCGATTTTGAGAAACAAGTTGTTGTTTGGAAACCGCACGAGCGCGTAAGCGCGAGTGTGGTTTCCTAAAACAACAATTTATTTCGAAAAAGAGAAGAAATTTTCGATAATCATTAATTACACGAGTTGTATTTGTCAAGATTATTCCACGAAAACAATAAAAATTGGGCTATGATGACGTTCGTTGCAAAATTCCATAAATTGTTTGCACACGTACTTTTTAGATCGCACGGTATTTTGCGGAATTTGTTCTTTTACTTTCTTTGGAATCTCTTTTAAATTAAACAGACCAAAACGGTTTTTAGAATTCATTCTTGATACAATAATTCTGACGTTTCTTTATTAATTTGTCATTTTCTGTCAGTACTAGATTTTTAATATCGAATAAAACAACTAATGACAACGCAAAAGACACAGATAGGAAAATTGCATGTATCCAATCAGGTGCCGGAATACAAAATCGAAAACATGGTGTTTTCAGATATAAATCCTCATATTTAAAACAATCGAAGGCGCGTATTTTGTATTGAGTGAAATAATCAACGTAATTATTCAGTTTAGTCTGCACATTAAAAAATGATGAGCATATTCCTTCCTGTTTTTGCTATAACCACACATTTTCACTCCTCCCTAGGTATTATCAACCATTTTAGCAGAGATCTGAATATTTTCTCTTAATTGAATTCTGTGAAGTTTTGATGATATGTATTTTTCGCATACTAGGTTCTCCCCGAATATACTTCACATGGGAGATAAATAACATTTCTACTTTCAAAGTAGCTTTTCACATTGTTCTTTTAATATAGAAGCTTCATTTATTAGAAAATTCAACGTTGAAAGTTATAATCTTTTTATACCGAGAACACTTTTTGAAGTGAAAATATAGTTTTTTATATAAACTAGTTTATTACAGCAACTGCATTCTTCCAACATTTATTCACATTTATTTTATGTTGCTAGAATCTTCTCCGTTGCAATCCCCCACAACTCATTTTTTACTGTCAGACATCCTTGAATCGTTCACAAAAATCAGCATTCAATGCGATAAATATATTGAATAATACTTTTTCCCAATAATAGTTTCTAATAACAGTATTTGTTATATTTAATTACATTTAAAAAATACTCAATTTTTAAGTTGGTGAACCAATGTTATTCGGATACAATAAAAAGTTTAATCCTAGATAAGTATTCTGGTAGTACCTACAAGACGTCCAAATGTATACAAGATTACTGAGCCTTGTCACATACTAATTCATTGATTGTTTTATCTGCTAACGAACATCACAACTACTTTTTGGATATAATTCAATCCGGCATATCTGTACAATTTTCTTTCACTTCACTCACGTGATTATCATTCAATCCTAATTTTCCGAAAATTAGTACAAAGGCGGGATTCCCAAAATTTCTATCACTTTTCCAATACATTTCCGACTTTTGTCGAACCTCGTTATGCGAGAAGATTGTAAAGGTATTAGCGTTTTATTTGACGATTCACATGGGTCAATAAATACTTTGAATCCAGCTGAAATGAAGATTTATGTGGACAGCTGTGTACCGCGACGTCTGATAGAAAAAAAAGTTGTGAACGTTTTATCCAGGTCTTGATAACGAGATTCAAAATGAAGTAGCATTATCAGCATATAAACGAGAAATACTTGGAATACAGACTAGAATTAATAACGTTTCCCATCAATGCCAGCATAAAATATTGCATAAATAACGTGTTTTTCATTATTTTATAGAAATAATTTTCCACGTTTCATCTTTGATGAAGGCCAAAGTCGAATCAAAACGTCAAAAAGTACTTCTATTGTTTAAGAGATAGTTTTTGACATTTCGACGGTAACTGTGGCCTTTATCAAAACTATTATCTATTATTTATTATGTTCCCCTCATAAAAAACACGTTATTTATCAAAACTGACCGAGAATATACCCAACTATGCAAATAAATATTACAGTGTTTCCATCACATGCACGTTTATGCAACCGTGTATGCCCAGCTTAGGGCTGTTAACTTTTGTGATGTTATAACTCAACTCCTCAGCGATGTTAATGCGCAGCCTTTTTACATTACTGTGATGTTACTAGAACTTCCACAAAAGGAAGTCTTTATTATTAGCTGAAAGCAACATTTCTGGTACATTCAGAAACCCTTTTAACATCTTGTAAATGTAAATGCAATGTTGATAAAATAACATCTTACCAAATGAACTGAATGCAAAATTTCAAAAACAATACAGTATATTCCCTCACCCAAACCTCTAAATAATATACCTCATACATTCTAGATGACATTCTATAGATGTTTCTGTGCCTAATCGGCAAATACAGGGTGAACAACTAAGAACGCCGGCTGTTGGCCATATTTCGAAACATAATCATGGTACAGCTTTTAAAAAAATACCTTCAAGAAAATGACCGTGAAAATCGCTGGAAAATATTTTTGACATCCTAAAATATATTGTAGGGGGTAGAATAAACCACTGAAACCATATAATAATAGGATTATCTCTAAAAAAAATATAGTACCCTGAAAATACAATTTTTGAAATATTGATGAGATTACCAAAAAGGTTAGTTAGGGAATGTTTGCCCTTATTCTTCAAATAAGAAGGGGGGAAGGTTCAACCTTGTTAAAAACAAATGTAAACCTTTTTTGATTTTTAACCGATTTCAATGTTTTTGGCGTCACTTAAAATAGTTTTTCCTCTTTAATAAGATATGCTTAACAAAAACAACAAAATTGGATAATTTTGTCAGCGCTATGTCAAAAAGTCGATAACTGTTCCATTTTTCTCTGAAATTCAAAATGTGATGAGGCATTTTACAAACTGTGATGAAGAGATTTAAAACTTAGTAATTTAGTGTAAGCCGCATGTCTAAATCTTAATACCTTTCCAATATTTATGATATCAGATTTAAAAATTAAAAGAAAGTCTCCATTTTACAATATCGAGAAAAATGTGAAGGTTATCGTCTTATTGATAGTGCCCCCTAGCGAATACAGAATTACCTAATTTTGTTATCAATCTTATTAAACTGAAAAAACTCTTGAATGACGTCAAAATCATTAATATCGGTTAGAAAACGAAAAAGTTATCCATTTATTCATAAGTTTGGAATAACGGCAAAAAGTTCCTAATTAAATTTTTTTATAATCTTGTCAAAATTTTGAAATTTGAGACAACTTTAATGTCTTTTTTGGAGATAATCACAGTATTAGGTCATTCCTTCCCCTGGCGGACATTTTAGAGACTCAATAATATTTTCCAGCGATATATCAGGGACGTTTTCCTTAAGGTATTTTTTTGCCATGATTATTTTCTGAGATATGGCATACAGCCGTTCTTAGTTATTCAACCTGTACATTTAAAATAAAATAAAACAATAAAGGATTTAAATTGTCTATTTATAATTGATAAATAGTACAGTAAATAAAAACCAGGTACAAAATGAAATAAAAATATCTTGTCCCGGAATCGAACCTAAAAAAATGAAATTGTGAAATAACATAAAAATTACATAAGTGTGGAAAGTGATATATCATTCATCTAAACCAAAATTTAATTTGTGTGCAACTGTTGCACGCATTCAGTGAAAGCAAGAAATGAAAAAGGGTTTACAGAATATTTATTAGAATAGTTTTTCAATGATATTAGAACTAATAAAAAATGTACACCATGAACATTTTACGAATCATTTCGGTAAATCAACTGAAATTCAGTCTGTTTAAAGAAAATTCTATCGTTTACTCACGGTTACTTTTTCTCACGCAAGAGTCGCTGTTTCGAGTGCCTCAACCATTCCATAACGTACACTTCAAAGTCCTAATCTGTGAAAACTTGTCAGGTGTTCTGAACAGCAGCTAAAAAACAATTGCTTTAGATCAAATTGTGCACATAGAGACCTTTGATCAGATCATCATAAACTACATTTTACTAGATTTTCAGCCAATCGACTAGGATCCTTTTTCCATAAAAAAATTGTGGGATCATTTGAAGAAATAATTACATATTTTATTTCGAGAAGTGACTTTTCATGGCTAACCTTCTATTACATGCGTCACTTCGATTGTCAGGTGAATTGAGGTTTGATATGAAAAGTCATACCTCTCTCCTGTATAAAATAATATACTATTCTCATCTTGTTATCCCCAACCTGGAACATATGGTATTTTAACTGTAACTTAATAAAAACTTTGCATTATTAATACACCGTATACAAAAAATATGCTTATGAAGAAGGGATATGAACACATTATTAAGTTCAATGAGTTTATAATTAATTGTATCCAATAGTTGTGTTTCTACAATATTACTTTCAATCACTTTGCCACAATAAATTCTATCAAATGAACATGCCTAATAAAAAATTAAAATTAACTTGGAATATTTCTCAAACTTAACATGACACTTCCTATTTAGTTATAAAATATTCCCTACTATTCCTAGAAAACCATATTTAAAAATGGAATAGCAATTAGAACTCTCTATAATGAAATATTTAACTTTGTTATTGAACTATTTCATAACTATCTGCAAATTTATCATTAATCTTCTCCAGGGCAATATTATGCAATAATCAATAAGAATTCTGTTTGTTGATTGGAGCATTCACTGTCATAAGTTAGATATTTTTCAACTCGACTAATATAATGCTGTAAGAGATATCTAGAAGTTTTCATCAAGCAAGCAAAATGAACGAACATCATTACTTAAATAAATTGAATTGTGGATATTATGTGTCACAGAATTGTCTTCATACATGTTTCCATATGTTGATACAAAATATGTAAAACATTTTTCGGCATAATTAATTGACACTAAAATTCTTAATGAATGATGTAAACCTAAAAAATGTTCGCATCTGTTCTTAAAATTTGAAACAAAGAATTAGCACTATTATGGGATATTTTTGTTAATAATCCATAATTTAAAATTATTCAAAAAAACCTCATTCTGCTCTTTAGCAGAAATTTAATTTTAAAGTTTCAACATTCTCTAATTGTTCACAAGAATTTTTAGTATCAATGTTGAACCTTTCTAAACCTGCAAAACAATATTGATGGCTATGACTACTACTTACTACTATTGCTACTACTACAAAACATAGAACTAAACATACTTGATTCAATATTTTTTGTACTATTCAATACATTGTCTGTATCAGCTGATTTAGTTACTCCTCTTTTATACATAATTACCAACTATTTGTTTTTTATTTCATTTTTATGAGTAGCTTCTGGAATATCTTGAACATTCAACATATTTTCTTCTAGTTCCAAATCTCTGCCAACATAATGATCATTGTTTATTATTAACAATAATATCTACCCTATTGCAATATCAAGTTTTTTGTAGGTATGATGAACATCTAGGATTTGCATTATTCTGAGTAGTTTTTAAAATATACCTACTATCTAAAATATTCGAAACAAACATTATTTTGTAAACTCTATTATATCATTTTAGGGTACAATCCCGCCACCCGGAAATTTGGAATAGCGGATTAATGTATTAAATGAGTATATTTATTAGTTTTAATGATCATGATGTTGGAATAGGTACTCACCGATAACTGTTGTTTGTACATTATAACAAGAACAATAACTAAGTAGGAACTAACGGAAACGATGACGACTTTATTTCAGTACGTCTTGCAAAAAATGTGCCTCGTGCAAATGAAATAAAACGGGAAACTGAAGACCATGCCACGATCAGCCATGTCATGCTTGTCATTTGTTTTGTGCGTCTTCTTTTTTTGTAATTTTATGAATACATCAATCAAACAGCTCACCTAATTATGTCACTGTGATGTTTAATATGAGATATTACTGAGAGTTTTATAAACTAGCATCGTATAAACGTAGTCGGAGGAAGTTACTAAAAATTAATTCGAAATATGTGAAAGTATCTGCAAAATGTCATCTTCTTAGAAACATGTTAATTTGTGATATTACAGTAATGTTCTGTATGTGACATTAGTGAGAAGTATACAAATGAACATCGTATGAATGTTTCCTCTAGTATGTTGATAAAAAGTAGTTCATAGGATGTGTATGTACCTGCGAATTCAAGTATTATTGTGTACTTCAGAAGTATGTTTTAAATCCATGACATGGATGTTAATAAAGTTGGTTACACAATTTAAACAATTAGGAGATATCTTATTTACGTTTGAAATAAACATCACGGAAAGTCTTTAAAAAGAACATCACAAAAAAGACTTGTTATGTTTCTGGTTAAGTGGGTATTATATAAGTGCGTCAATATCTCAAAAGTGAGTAATCAACAGTCACCCTTCATAAAATATCATTCGAATTTTTTTAAGAAAAGCTATCTAGACCGTTAAATTCATCTTTCAGCTTACACAGTAATTGGTTGTTCACAGATCAGTACACTGCCTTGTTCTTGATTTCATATGAAATACTCCGAAGCCTTTACATATTTTGAATGGATTTTGTACTTCCCCAGAATCAAGTAAAATTTGTCCCCGAATTTGAAATGAGTCCTGTATGAGAAATATCTGGTCAATACCACCTTGGTTACATACGATGGAAGAAAGATATACGGCATTAAAAAATCAAAACAGAGAAAAGTACAACGCCATTGCGGAAAGAAGGAGAAAGAAGAAATTATATCCGAACTTAAAAAGGAAGTTGACAAATGGATGGAGAAGTATTCTAGTTTAAAAGAGGATGTGAATAAATCAGAAACAGCTACTGGTTCAGAGTCACCTTCACGAGTACACGAACCAATATTTATTCCTAAACCAGATAATTTAGGTTCAGCTCGGGATATTGGGGTTTTGGATTTTGAAACACTACTAATTTTTGAGGTAGAGGTGATAGCATGTGATCCTGAAATTTCACAATATAAAATTTTATTTGATATTTGAATCTTATTTTTGATAGAATATCACACGTATCCTGCGGCCACGCTGGAAGGTTTCCATCTACCGTGTCTCTTCAAACTACATATATCACCCCCAGCATTAGCAAGAAGTGTGGGCCGAGGATCTCCGAAAACAGTGACCTGTCTAAGCATCAGATTTTGGTAATTTCAAGTATTTTGCTATTAAGCTGAACATCCCACCAATCAAATGTATTTCAACAACTTGATTAATGCATCTCCTATTTCGATACTTCGAAAACAATCAGCGACTGCTAGCATAACTTGGACGCAGAGCCGAAGAACCACGAATTTTCGGTAAATATCGATATAATCTAGATTCGAAACCGTAAAAATTCGTTGTATGTTCGTTTTTGTATCCGGTACCTTCACGATCAAGGTGGAAC
The DNA here is from genome assembly GCA_963921935.1 of Galeruca laticollis. Classification (NCBI taxonomy): domain Eukaryota; kingdom Metazoa; phylum Arthropoda; class Insecta; order Coleoptera; family Chrysomelidae; genus Galeruca; species Galeruca laticollis. The sequence goes on from OY998175.1 coordinate 260,274,875, forward strand.
CATTACCTACTACGTCATCTACACTCATTTTTGAGAGTTCTACATGGTGGCAGGAATCAGAAATAACCGATATTAAAACGACCTAAAATGATATCGATATTAAGTAATTTAAAATACATATAAAACAATGATTGAAAATATACTTTACCAATCAAATATATTCCATCATCTGCTCCTCTTATGAATTGATTTACTTCCTCTCGAGTTAATACCTTGGATTTCTTAGGGTTTTGTCCAACTGACAAGTTTTTCAAATATGGAACTAACTTAGTAAATTTTTTACTATCTATGTTTTCTTTAGCATTGAGTGTTGATTTTAGCATAGAATATACTTTCATAATGTGAAAAGCTTCACCTTCTTGGATCGTTCTGCAAAAAATGCTTACAGCACATTTTTGGATACTTTTCTTGCTTTATTTGTTCCACACCACTCCTTAAATTGCTGATATGCATTTTCATATTGGCGCTTCGATTATTACGGTAAAATATTTGAAGTCACAAAATTGGCCGCATCTGACAAATTAGGTAGGGTACTACATAGTTCATCGTCACTAGCATTTTCCATTATTTTAGATCATATCTGGCACTCAAAAATTGGAGAGGAAGACACTTTATTTTCATAGTAACAGTTGAAATTTGAGTAGGAAATGCATTTTAAGCCAGCTAAACACTATTTTCTGTGATAAATTGGGCATTTTACATATTTATAATATTTTGATGAGATAGATTTTGACGTTTGTAGAAAAAATATTGTTTACATCTCGTCCGCGAAGTACTTTGGTGGTCTCGAATAATTTTTTAAATCGGTTTCGCCTCGTAAATTTCAATTCTCGTCAACCGAAGTTGCATTTCGTGCACTAGATACAAAAATAACTATTAAAGGATCCAATAAATGGTAAAACAAGAAGAATATTTAATATTTTACAAATTTATTTATATAAAACGTAATTTGATAAACGGTTAAGCTTAGAAAAATGTTTTCATAGGAACTTTCAAATAGTTAATAATGTCAATGAATTTAATTCTAGAAAGCAGTATAATATGAAATCAAGAAAATAATTTTTATTTTGTGAATTTCAATTTGGGACATTTGTTATGGCTCTTGATAAAAAGTTTTATTAGGGAAATAAAATCATAGATAATTGCTAGCATATCTCATATAATTCATTGAATCTTAAAAATGATATCAATATTTAAAATATTTGGGACTGTATGACAATTTTCTATAAAATAAACTTGAAATCAAAGTCTCTGTTAAAATAAACTTATTGATTTGGATTGATCAATCGTAGAATAGAACCGTTGACTGTATTGTCTATAATAATTCAAAAACTAATAAATTTGATAGACAATAAAATTTGATGCCTTGTTCTTGTAAAATAAAGATTTTGTACATAAAAATTTTGATATTGTAAAAGTTTTCGTATAAACATTATATCCAATCAAACAAAGTGAATCAATAAATGAAATTTGAACAATTATGATCTGAGATTTGTAATCAAGGGGTTGTTGAAATGTCACATATTTCGTTGACATTAGAATTTATTAACAGTATGGTTAGGTAAAACCTCACTTAAGCATCTTTCGTTCTTTGATTGGTAGAACTATATAACCAATTGTATAAGGCACAAGGAAGTCATCAATAGAGAAGAAGAATCCTTTTGTGATAGTTTCCTAACCTCTAAATATATCAAGTTGCACGTGGTAGCTGATCTGTTGAATAGAAATATTAAATAAAATAGAAAAATTAATGACAAGATGATAATCAACGATGAAATAAAACAATATAGTTTGTTTAAATCTTCATATATTTGAATTAATGTTCAATTTAAACTTGTTGACGCGTTTCACTAACACAGTAGCTTTGTCAAAACGAATGAAGGTAAAATATAAAAATGTCTCAATATATACAGTGCTAAATCTATTTACTGAGGTTAACAATAGTATTGAAAGAAATTACCAGGAAATTCATTCACTACAAACATTCCTAAGCTATCTTCTAGGTAAAGAGGTTCAGTAAAGGAGACTGATTGATATCTATTTGGTCGTTAAGGAGATTACCTGAATATTTATTTTTGTTAATCTCTAGGGCCTCTAATAAATTTAAACTAAAGGATTTACCGACTACATGGAGAATTTCAAAATTTGGGTCGAAAATGTGTTGGTTTTCTAATAAATGATTTGAATAGTTAGAATCTAATTTTTTGTTGTCATAGCTACGTTTGTGTTCCGAAATTCTAGTTTTAAAATTTCTAAAAGTTCTACCGATATAAATTTTATCACAATTGTCATTAATACATTTTAATTTATAAACTCCTGATTTGTTTAATTTTGAAGATTTAGATTTATTATTTTTAATGAATTTGGATGAATTGTGATCAGTTTTAAAGGAAATATTCATGTCTAAAGTTTTTAAAAATGATTTAATTTTTAAGGATGGTGTTCCAAAGTATGTTAAGCTTTTAAATTGTTTATTATTTTTTCTGAAAGGAATACTTGTTCTAAAGTCTGTCTCATAAATGGTGGAGTGCTCACACAGATCCAAGAAAGAGTGCTGCGATACTTCAGTAAACTCCTCTCCAAACCAGAACGAAACTACTGCGTCACAAGAAGAGAACTTTTGGCGGTAGTGAAGTCCGTGAAACACTTTTACCAGTATCTCTATGGTAGGAAGTTTTTAATCCGGACTGATCATGCGGCACTCAAGTGGTTGATGCAGTTCAAGAATCCCGAGGGCCAGGTCGCTAGATGGATTGAACGACTTCAAGAGTACGACTTCAACATCGACCATCGAGCTGGTGTGTGTCACCGAAATGCCGACTCCCTGTCCAGACGGCCGTGCCCAACAGACTGCTCCCACTGCAACAAGGCGGAATCTAGGGAAGCTACAGTTTCAAGAACTACTGTAGTCAATTAAGAATGGTCATCCACCTGGATCAGAGAAGATCAGGAGAATGATCCTCATCTGAAGATGATCCGGCAATGGAAGAAAGAAAATTGGCGACCTACCTGGCAAGAAGTGTCAAAATTTTCACCGAAACTCAAGGCGTATTGGGCTCAGTGGGACCCTCTTGTCCTGGAAGAAGGACTGTTTAAAAGAGTCCTTGAAAACGATGATGGTTCTGAGATGAGGAGACAGCTAGTTATCCCGAGAACAAGAGTAGCTGAGGTACTGAAGAAGTTACACGACAGTCCATCGGGAGGTCATAAGGGAGTGAAGAAACCCCTTCAGCGAGTCCGTGAAAGGTTTTATTGGATGAACAGCTCCGACGATGTGAAGGTCTGGTGTAAGAAATGTACGACTTGTGCTACGAGTAATGGACCACATCGCAAGAGACAGGCACCCATGAAACAGTACAATGTTGGAAGCCCTTTCGAAAGGATTGCTTTTGATATCGCTGGACAATTTCCGACCACAGAAAATGGTAGCACGTACATACTGGTTGTAATGGATTATTTCACAAAGTGGGTGGAAATTTACGCTATTCCGAACCAAGAGGCCACAACTGTCGCGGATGTATTGGTGAAGGAATTTATCAGCCGATATAGAGTACCTTTGGAAGTCCAGAGTGACCAGGGAAGAAATTTTGAAAACCATCTATTCCAGGAGATTTGAGACAAGCTGGGAATGAAGAAGACCAGGACAACAGCTTTACATTCACATCAGATGGAATGGTATAAAGAATGAACAGGACTATTGGAAAATACCTCTCCAAAGTAGTATCCAGCCATCAGAGAAATTGGGACCGGTATCTTTCCCTATTCGCATTGGCTTATCGATCTGCCGTCAATGAATCCACGGGTGAAACACCGGCAAAAATCCGTTTTGGACGTGAAATTAAGCTTTCTTGTGACCTGGAATTTGGCTGTCGGCCGGGAGAAGATCTAGCAGGCGAAGACTACGTGATCCAATTGAGAAGAAGGCTGGACGATATTCATGAATTAGTTCGAACCAATCTTAAAGTTGCCAGCGACAGAATGAAGAGTCGGTACGACACGCAGGCCACAGAAGGCGGTTTTAAAGGAGGGGAGAAAGTATGGTTACACAACCCGACGAGGAGAAAAGGATTTTCTCCAAAATTACAAAAATCCTGGAAAGGTCCATACTTAATCAAGGAAAGGATCAATGATGTTATATATCGCATAAGCAACAACAAGATTTGTTCACTCTTCCGGAAGATTATTCACTGGCAAACAACATCCCCGCCCGTATCAAGAACGCACGAGGGTTGGCAACCGTCTTTCGGAAGAAGTTCGGGCAATTGGAAAAACCTGAAGACCAGATTCCAGCCCCTGGCAAGACACTGAAACTGAAACATAATTCGCGGTACGTCTTCTACGTGGTAACTAAAGATGAATTTATAGATCGATCTACCTACCGCGATGTGTGGGAAGAACTTCGTAACCTCCGAGACCATGTGTTAGAATCCAGCGTGAAGAAACTGGCTATGCCTAAGATAGCGAGTAACCAGTTGGATTGGCGAATCATCAGGAACATGGTAGAGATTATCTTTCAAGATACCGGTGTCCAGATATTAATTTGCAGCTACAACCCCCGTTATCAGTATCCGATGAAGACGGTGCCCTGCTATTTCCATAAGATCGGAAAGTGTAAAAATGGGGCCAGTTGCCGCTTCAAACATCCAGTCTCGGCTACACAAAAGTTCCAGGAGGAACTTCCATTTAAGGAGGGGGTTATGACTTCACGACTATCTTATGTAAACATTGTTTTCGTGACCAGAGTTATCTAGAAAAGGCCAGAACGAATTGTTTTTGTGTAAGCCGCAGCCCAGAGTTCTCTAGTAAGAAAGGCATTAATATAAATAAGGACCGATCAGCGGAGGAGTTAGTAAGTAGCCATACCGTGTGTTTAGAATTTATCCCACCCGTTTATTGTTTAAATAAATTAGAATAACATTACAATAATATGTTGTCTTATTGCAGTTATTTAAGTATTGTTCACTATATTTCTGTGATTTATTGAATAAACATCATTATCATTATTATTTTAAGGTGTTGATATTGGTGAACAAGTCATTAACAACATTAGATATGAGTATATTCCACGAAGTAAGGATCGAGACAGTTAATTTAATTAACATTAGATACGATCATGATACCGACATAATTTCAAAGAGTCTTGAAGACCGTCTTCTTCTCACAGTGCCATATCCGTAATTGGACGTAGACGATCTCTCACGTCTATATGTGTTTTGCTCTCCAGTTTCCACTGACAGACGAGACCTACAGTTTAACGAGGAATGCGGACGTCTATGCTGAGAGGCTGCACTAAGCATAATACTGCCTGTTGATGGCCATTGCCTTCCGACAGGTGGCACTCCGAATTTTTAATATTGATATTGTCCGAACCAGGGTTTGAACTTGACTTGATTAGCAAACAGAGCACCATTCCACTAGACTACGGAGACCACTTGATGACCTTCACACATTGTTAATTTTGGTGAATAATGCTCGCAATGATTAGGTCTTAAGTACTAATGCAATGAAAATGGACTGAATGGTTGTCCGAAAAACTGGTGACAAATATCTCAAATTGAAATAAGATATAGTGGTACGCCCTGGTATTTGGGTAGCTGGATTCATTGTAGAGTTCAAAGAACTAGAGGAATCTCGACAAGAACAGAGCTGTCATGTAAAATATTCTTAGCTGGTGTTCAGTATTATGTAATAGAAGTATCTCGTTGAACTCGTATCCAATAGTGTTGAAGCGCTACGTTTGATCTGTTCTGCTTATTAATGGAAAACCTGGAATTGGAATTCAATAATCTGAACAGATCCGAATCATTTGAGTTGTGGTGCTACCGGTGTAAGCTGGAAATCCCATGGACAGCACATCTATCTAACGAACGTGAGTTAGAATCCCTCTCTAAAGAGCGAGAATTGATAAGCACAATAAAAATGAGGTAGGTTCAATACTTTGCACATGTAATGGAGGGGCATAAATATTATGTACTCAGATCAATTATCCAGTGTAAAATATAGAGAAAGCGATGGATTGAACACTGGACAGGTCGCGAACATTCTAAGAATTGTTTCATGTAGATACCGGCCGAGAAGCGTTCAAACAGCTTGTCAACACGATGAAAGCAAACGTTTGAAAACAAGCATGGCACACAATGAAGAATATCCGTAGTAGGTTTATGTGCATAATAGATGAAGAAAATGGTGGATGTAAGTCGCGGTTCCGCCAAAATACATTTTTACTAATTATACGTGAATTCCAACCAAATTTTCTTAATAAAATACGGATAAAATTATTGAGGAAATAAATTTTGAATTGAAATATCTAGTAGGATCAATCACCAAATTTTCAACTTCCTACAGATGTAATGCGGAACAATAACCAAGAGATATAGTTACCATTTTTCGGAAAACCTTCATACAGTGAGCAAGGAACTGTATTATAGAGGATGTTTCTAAAATTGCCTGGTATATATATGTGAATGTTCCTCAAATATCAAATAACTTTGATCCCAATAGGATTGTCAGTAGCCCATTCAAAAAGTGCAAACAGGGACAACTTTAGAAAAGTGCAGTTCAAGGACACCAACCCAATTTATATAATGTATATTTCAAGTACGCCGGCATGGTGATAAGCAGTACAAAATACCAACACAAAAAAATGCCATGAAATTACTTGGAGATACCCAGACCAAAAAAAACACATAACCAAATTGATCATGTCTTAGTATCAAGGAGAAATCAAACAGTAATCAGAGACGTAAGGACGTATAGGGGAGCTTGCTCTGACTCATACCAGTACATAGACACGGTCACTTTGAAACAGAAAAGAAAAAGGAAGATCATTAGTAGGCATATAATTGATAAATGGAATATACAAAAAAAGAACATGTAAAAACTAGATAGGAATCTGGAAAGCGCGTGGAAATATTACTGGAAGACAAAGAAACATAAATGCAATTCAATGAAGTCAATGAAGACATATGGAAACAAATAGATAAATACAGCGACAAAAGAAACGGAATGCTTGGGATAAATGGCTTAGAACGAATAAAGACGAAGACAAGAACGAATATGACAAGTTAAGGAAACAAGCAAAAAGGCAGTCAGGAAAATCAAAAGAAAATGGGTGGATAGCACACTAGAGAAAATAGAAGCCGAAAATAATAGTAAATACTCAAATTTAATGAACACAATACAGTTTGTAAGCCCAAACAAATTGGAATTGAAGATAAATATGGAATAGTGATGGAAAATGAAACAGAATATAAAGCAACCTGGGTGGATTATTTTAGGAATATATTAACAGAGACGGAAATACTGGAAGAATTTTTGGAAGATCAACAAGTACAAGAAGATCCAATACCAGAACCAACGCTCGAAGAAATAACAGAAATCATCAGTAAAAGCAAAAACGGGAAAGCACCAGGTAGTGACGGGATAAATATTGAATTAGTTAAGTATGGAGGAGAAAAATTAATAGAACAGATAAAGTAATTGATAAGACATATATGGAGGGATAAAAAAGTGTCGGAAGAGTGTAGGCTATGCCAAATAGTATCAATATATAAAAAAGGGGATCATCAGAACTGCACAAATTATAGAGGGATCACATTGCTTAACACGACATATAAAATACTCTTCACGCTTATCCAAAAATAACTAGCAAGCAGAATAAACAAAGAATTAAGGCATTACCAATACGGATTTAATAAAGGTAAATCAACCATAGACAACGTTCATATCCTGATACGATCAATGGAAAAAACGTAGGAACATCAAATCGGAATGGAGATGCTATCTATAGATTTTGAGCAAGCCTTTGATTCAATATATAGACAACAACTAATGAGAGTACTTAAAATTATGGAGATCCACTAAAGACTAAGAAAATCAGTCAGGATGACAATGAAACAGATAACAGCTACAGTAAAAGCGCACATTCTCTGTCAATAATTCGATTTAATATGGTTCAGGAATATGAAGTTAGTTAGAAACGTGGACAAAGGTAACATAAGGACAAGAAATGGGCAATTGGTAGCATAAGCGGACGACTTAGTGTTGGTAGAAAGAAACGAAGGGATGATGGAAGAAATGTTTAAAGAAATTGTGGAAGAAGGTGAAAAAATGGGGCTGAAAATAAATGAGACAAAAATACTGACCGTAGACAAACACTCAATGAAAAGTAATTACAGAATTGGTGAATTTACATTTCAAAAAGTTAATAAAATAGAGGAAGTGACAATAACCAACGATATTAATGGAGATATGGAAATTGAAGGAAAGTTATGGCGGCAACCAAATAAAAAGTATTACGAAGTAAATTTCTGGGCCAAATCACAATGATTAAAATGTATAAAATAATAATTAGACCAACAATAACAAATGGAGCTGGAATCATGATAATGACTTAGAAATGATGAGAAGACCTAAGAATTTTTTAAAGAAAAATACTAAGAATCATACTAGGACACAACAAATTGGCGGACAATGAATATAGGAAAAGAACAAATAAAGAATTAAAAAAGAACATCCAGAGGGGAATCGTTAATATAATGTCCAAATAGTACAATTTATGCAATAACTGAGTGAAAGTCAAATAGCAAAAGCGAAAGAGGGAGGCCAAAATCAACGTGGCTACATGAGGTTACATTTCACATAAACCGCCGAAACTGTGAAGAAAAAACAACCGATAGGGAACATTGGAGGAACATAACAAAATTAATTTGAAAACTTAGAAATAGGGCCCGATCACCCCAAAAAAACAGGATCTAAAAAGCCATTTCGGCGACTAAGGAGTGGTAACCATAAACATGTCTGATTCTGGCTCATTAGCCTACATCAGTACGGTATAACCAAGAAAGGGTGTACAACTTGCGAGCAAAGATGTTAATTGGAACATAAGAAAACACAAATAACAGATTTCAACAAGATAACCAAACGTACATTTGTGCCTTCAAGTGGAAAATCCTGACTTTTCGGAATAACAACCAACATCGACACAGTGGCGCCTATAGCTCTCCTGTCTGAACCTTCCGACCCAGGGAAAGAGAACAAAGCAAGGAAAAAGCGTTATTAATTCATCTTTTCCTTGGTACGTTCCGGTGGTCAATTTCCTTCTCACCCAATATTCCACTCAGGTCCTCCTGGCGGTGATGACATGAAAATAAACATGTTTCAGTAATTTATTCGAAATTGTATAAAATCTCATAGACAAATTTTAGTTTCGGACTCTTTCAATTTCTCAAGAAACTTTCTATGAAAAAATTGACAAATTAAAATTATAATCGCTTACCTAATTTCTTCCGGACATACTAAGCCGGATCTGTCGTTTACATCTACAAGATTGTTCATTTTGTTATTCGGAATTTTGATAGTAACCAAGTTATGAAGGTACATGTGTTGATGTTATTAAAAGCCAGACTTTTTATCAACATCTGCCATGACTTGTTTAGAAGTTGTGGGTTTTCTGCATTGTACTGAAGGAAATTTGATAACAACGCTCGAACTTTCTCGTGAATGCAGATTTTCCTTCAATGTTTCTCGATTAAGGCAGCTCCTACTGGGATAATAATGCGTCAATACACTTTGCGAACAACTTGTTTGTTTTTTTCAAGTTATTTTCAATGGAAGTATTTTGTTTGAGGAATACGTCCTTATTTATAGGGATAGACAGGTTTAGCGCCAATATTTCGTGAAGTAATGTTCGACAGACTTCCTTTAATAAAACAAAATGGGATTTTATTCGCAGAAAGTTGTTATATGTAAAGTTCTATTTGTATTGAAATTGGAAAATGTGAAGGAAATCAAGGGCGCTGTACAATTCTCCCTAAATCAAACATGCTCTAATTTTTCGACCTCTTGAATCTTCTAAAAAATAGAAAATAAGTGGAACATTTTTATTTCTCAACATTCTTCTCTCTTCTTATTATACTGAATTATATTCTATCAATAATCCGGAATCATTGACTTCGGATTGATAAGTGTGGCGGAGTTTAACACATGTTATAGGACAGTGGAAGTCAAGGAAAGGATTTCTAATTAAAAAAAGATTGGATACTTACTTCATTCCGTTAATTATATTTTAAGTATACTATCGAATAGACATATCCATGAAGGTTGTGTCAGTTATTTGCAAATTTCGGTAAAACACATTTCGATGTTTTTAGAATCCCACAATATTTTATATGCCAAATGAGTGGTAACTAATTATGTCCAATCAATTTTTTTTCAAAAATATGCAATTATCCTATCTATTCTTAAATTTTGTAATGGTAGTGCTGCGGCTGCAGCAACTGAATAGAAAAGAATATTTTCTTACCAAAAGTTTCCAAACTTGATTATGATTAATAACTTGGCAGATTTTTAACGGTTACATTAAACCAGCGTCACAAAAGAAGGCAGACAAATATTGAGCAAAATATTTCAATTGTTAATAATAATCTAGAGTTTGTTTCTTAGAGAATTGGAAATACTACAAACTTACCTAATAATGTTCTTTGCTGGCGACTGAAGAAACATGATAATCAACCCCTTGAGCGACTCCAAACAGGGAACTAAATTCCACCAATGAATTTTGGCAACTGGTTCATTAACAATGGAAAAAGTAGACTCATATTCACAGATGAATCTCATTACACTGGAGATAATATATGAAACTTGCACATTTGAGCAAAGGAAAGTCCACTTGCCATGTATTCTCTGTAACGTTTGGTCCAACCAATTGATGCAGAATATTCTGCCATAATTATTAGATGATGTGAATGTTAATAGAGCGGGAATGTTCATTCAGCATGAAGATGCTACAGTTGACTCCTACTGAAAATTTTCCCAAATGAAAATCCTCATAATTCTTGTATAAGCATAGGTTAACTTAGCAGTCAACATTTCGAATATCAATTTAAGTAAATAATTTTGCAACGAATGTTAAATTTATTGGTGGAATAGACCACACGTCTTCCTAGTCTCTATTTTAAATACAACTAATCAAGTATTTGTGGAATAAACGTTAGTGTTCTCTGGTCCAAAAAAATCCTTAATAGGAAGTCGGAATGCGCACTTTACGATACATTTTCCGAGAGAATGGTTGATGCAGAAATTCCGATAAAAGTTTAACGATTTAGTTTGATCTAAAATAAAACTTGTTCCTTAGAACACATGCGCTGGGATTACTGCGGAAACTCCAGGACTAAACAACATATGTGAGTAAATTCTACCAAAATTCCTGACTGAAGAAGTGTGATGTAGTATTATCACCAAATAGTATGGTCTTACATGTAATGGTTGTTCTGTAACAGCTTATTGGGAACTTAGCTATTCATCTGTATAGAGTACAGAGAAATATTTAACTAAAGAAGATTTCCCGGATTACTCTCTTCGAATATCAACTTTCAAGTTAAGTAACTTTATTTTGTAGGGCTCCACCAATATTATTTTATCTGTACGTTCAAGGTTAAAATTTCTTTTTCACAAATATTGACATCTACTAACCACTTTTTCTAATGAAATTGACTGTCTCGACCCTTACTTCGTGAAATATGCTCATATTAGTGTTTTTAAATGAAACTCAAGGTCTCTAGTTAATTCCACAATATAATACAAGTTAATGAAAATTCTAAAAAATTGACAATTGTTTCGATAAATCAATATCATCGTCAGAATGACAGAAGTTACATTTCATTTTATGCCTACCTGATGTTTAGTAGTTATTTTTGGCTAGACCAAGAAGTAACCTAACTTGTGATTGGCTTTATATATGTTTATAGAAAAAAGAAGAAGATGTGATATTACAAATATTGAAGCTTAGATATTAATAGCCCTATGGTGATATCCTGGATATCATTTTTCCAATCAATATCAGTATAACTGTGCAATGATATAGAAAACCAGGAAAACTATATCTGCTGATCTTTACAATTATCACTTAAGAAGACAGTTTATTAGTGGAGAATTCCCTAGATTTAACTGTTCATTGACAACTTCATATTGTGGGTTTCTTAAATGTCTTCTAATTTCCAGTTCTTCAAGGAAATCCAGTTCTTGTTCCTTCTCACAAATATGCAGTACTTCTAGTTCTGTGTTAGGTGTCAATGAATGATTGGTGTCAAGTAGATGTTTTGCGTAGTGCGATTTATCTGGTTGTTTTAATCTGTATGCTCGTAAGTGCTCACTGTATTGTATTTCAAAATTCCTAAGGGTCTGACCCAAATAGACAGCATTACATTCTGGACATTTCAGTTTATATATACCTGACTTCTTTGATAGTGGTATCTTTGTTTTTACATTTAACAATTTTGTACTAACGTTACTTTCTGTTTTAAAAGAAATTGTTGTATCCGTGGCTGAAGATATTATCTTTGAAATATTATAAGAAATATTTCCTGCATATGTGATGGTTTTATAAGTTTTAATTTCATCAGCTTGTTTAGGATATATTAGTTATAATTCCACTTTTTCCTCTTTTTCACTAATTAGCTTATTTATCATATCTAATGGATAACCGTTAGATGTTGCTATTTGTCTAATTGTATTAATCTCTCTATCAAAATTACATTTGTTCATAGGAACTTAAAAAGCTCTATGTATCATTGAATTATATGCTGCTAGTCTGTGTGACACAGGGTGGTTAGAATTGAATGGAATTGTTACATCAGTTTGTGTTGGTTTTTGGTAAATTGAATAATCGAGTACATTATTAACTCTTTGAATTTTTAAATCAAGAAAATTGATTGAGCTATTTTCTTCAATTTCTAATGTAAATTTGATTTCCGGGTGTAAATTATAGATGTGGTTGAAAAATACATCTAATTGTCGTTCACTACCCATAAAACAAGCTAATATGTTATCTACATATCTATACCAAAATAAAATATTTTTCGAAATATTACTTTCAAAGATCTCTCTTTCTAAATTGTCCATAAAAATGTTTGCTAAAATAGGTGATATAGGGCTTCCCATTGGTAAACCTTCATTTTGAATATATATCTTATTGTCAAAAGTGAAATAATTCTGATTAATGCATACATCAAATAAATTAAGTATATCTGATATTATTCCTGGATTAATATTTTTATCTTCTAGTAATTTTCTTACAAGTATTAGACATTCTTTAGGAGGAATTTTAGTAACCATGTTAGTTACATCGAACGATATGAGTTTATAGTTATCTTGTAAGTGGATTGCTTTCAACTTTTTGATTAGTTCTATTGAATTTCTTATTGAGTACTGAGATTCATATCCGTAAGTATTGAGTATTTTGTTGAGCTTCTTTGCCAATATATTTTTAGGAGCATTAACATAAGAGACTACAGGTCTAATTGGTTTCGTTATTTTATGTAATTTAACTGTTCCATATAATTGTGGACAATGAGGATTCTTATGTATGATAGACCTCTTTTTGTAATCATTTAAAAGATAATTTGAATTATTAACAATATCCCTTACATTATTAGAAAACTTCTTTGTTGGGTCTGCTTTAAGAACTGATAAGGGGAACGCTACTGTCATTTTGACGACTGAAAATTACAATTACAAAGTATATAACTTTATAGAATCCAGCGATGTAAAAGTTCTTAAAGCAGACCCAACAAAGAAGTTTTCTAATAATGTAAGGGATATTGTTAATAATTCAAATTATCTTTTATATGATTACGGAAAGAGGTCTATCATACATAAGAATCCTCATTGTCCACAATTATATGGAACAGTTAAATTACATAATATAACGAAACCAATTAGACCTGTAGTCTCTTATGTTAATGCTCCTAATAATATATTGGCAAAGAAGCTCAACAATATACTCAATACTTACAGATATTAATCTCAGTACTCAATTAGAAATTCAATAGAACTAATCAAAAAATTGAAAACAATCTACTTACAAGATAACTATAAACTCATATCGTTCGATGTAACTAACATGTTTACTAAAATTCCTCCTAAAGAATGTCTAATACTTGTAAGAAAATTACTAGAAGATAAAAATATTAATCCAGGAATAATATCAGATATACTTAATTTATTTGATGTATGCATTAATCAGATATTTCACTTTTGACGATAAGATATATATTCAAAATGGAGGTTTACCAATGGGAAGCCCTATATCACCTATTTTAGCAAACATTTTTATGGACAATTTAGAAAGAAATATCTTTGAAAGTAATATTTCGAAAAATATTTTATTTTGGTACAGATATGTAGATGACATATTAGCTTGTTTTATGGGTAGTGAACGACAATTAGATGTATTTTTCAACCACATCAATAATTTACACCCGAAAATTAAATTTACATTAGGAATTGAAGAAAATAGCTCAAACAATTTTCTTGATTTAAAAATTCAAAGAGTTAATAATGTACTTGATTATTCATTTTACCGAAAACCAACACAAACTGATGTAACAATTCCATTCAATTCTAACCACCCTGTGTCACACAGACTAGCAGCATATATTTCAATGATACATAGAGCTTTTTCAGTTCCTATGAACAAATGTAATTTTTATATAGAGATTAATACAATTAGACAAATAGAAATGCCTGTGGATATGGTGTACACACTAGATGCAAATTGAGTGAATGAAAACGACGAATACTCAGTGTGTATTAGTTTATTATTTTCAGGCTAAGCGCTTTCGGCTGTTAAGCCATTATCAAAGCCGTCGTCATTTAAAAAAGTAGTTGTCAAAGCCATCAAGTTGATCAAAAACAATACTCAAGATAGAATCATCGTTATGATTGAGTCATTCGAATAAAAACATTAAAATACCCTATTGTAAGGGAGTAAAATTATATTCACATGATGTAAATTCACTCATAATTTTGAGTGAATTTACATCATGTGAATATAATTTTACTCCCTTACAATAGGGTATTTTAATGTTTTTATTCGAATGACTCAATCATAACGATGATTCTATCTTGAGTATTGTTTTTGATCAACTTGATGGCTTTGACAACTACTTTTTTAAATGACGACGGCTTTGATAATGGCTTAACAGCCGAAAGCGCTTAGCCTGAAAATAATAAACTAATACACACTGAGAATTCGTCGTTTTCATTCACTCAATTAGACAAATAGCAACATCTAACGGTTATCCATTAGATATGATAAATAAGCTAATTAGTAAAAAAGAGGAAAAAGTGACATTTCAACTAATATATCCTAAACAAGCTGATGAAATTAAAACTTATGAAACCATCACATATGCAGGAAAAATTTCTAATAATATTTCAAAGATAATATCTTCAGCAACGAATACAACAATTTCTTTCAAAACAGAAAGTAACGTTAGTACAAAATTGTTAAATGTAAAAACAAAAATACCACTATTAAAGAAGTCAGGTATATATAAACTTAAATGTCCAGAATGTAATGCTGTCTATTTGGGTCAGACCCTTAGGAATTTTGAAATACGATACAGTGAGCACTTACGAGCATACAGATCAAAACAACCAGATAAATCCCACTACGCAAAACATCTACTTGACACCAATCATTCATTGACACCTAACACAGAACTAGAAGGACTGCATATTTGTAAAAAGAAACAAGAACTGGATTTCCTTGAAGAACTGGAAATTAGAAGACATTTAAGAAACCCACAATATGAAGTTGTCAATGGACAGTTAAATCTAGGGAATTCTCCACTAATAAACTGTCTTCTTAAGTGATAATTGTAAAGATCAGCAGATATAGTTTTCCTGGTTTTCTATATCATTGCACAGTTATACTGATCTTAATTGGAAAAATGATATCCAGGATATCACCATAGGGTTAATAATATCTAAGCTTCAATATTTGTAATATCACATCTTCTTCTTCTTTCTATAAACATATATTAAGCCAATCACAAGTTAGGTTACTTCTTGGTCTAGCCAAAAATAACTACTAAACATCAGGTAGGCATAAAATGTAATGTAACTTCTGTCATTCTAACGATGAAATTGAGTTATTGAAACAATCGTCAATTTTTTGGAATTTTCAATCACTTGTATTATATTGTGGAATTAACTAGAGACCTTGAGTTTCATTCAAAAACACTAACACTTTTTCTAAAATTTTGTAACTCGTTTTTTCCATACATTCATTATATCTAACAATATTTTTTATTCAGTTGTTTTATTTATTATACAGATATACCTGAAAAATTGCCTTCAGCACATTTTTTCTAAAACGTTTCTAGCACTAGCAGAGAACAGCAGTTAAGAGTTGGCTGATATTTGGGGTTGATTTTTTTCTAATTTTGTTTAGGAACAAAATTAGTGGCGTCCTTCATTAAATTTCATTCATCTGTATCCTAGTTTTTTCTCTCTTTCTTTTCTTACTTTACTTTAACTAACTTCTTCCAGATAACAGAGCCCTGAGAACTGGCTTTGTTATCTCCAACCACATTATCAGTTTGGAAAGAACCTACTCTCGTTTTATTTCTTCCTTTCTTTTATATTTTTTTTACCCTGGGAGTAACAGAGTTTGTGATTCAGTAGTCCCTATAACTGGTTCTCAAGATCACCTGACGTCATCCTTATTAATCTACATATTCAAATTTATCTGACATCTCAAGAATAATATACCACCGACATCAATAGCAGAGAACGATTTCTCTGGAAAAGAGAATGCAGGTGGAGAAACCAAAAATAATCCCAATTGTGACCAGGGCGTGAAAATACTTCTTTTATGTAGAACAAAAGGTGACGCATGGTTCTTTTCCAGCCGAAAAACATTAAAATTTTCGACGTAAGCATATTGTAACGGAAGATAATATTATTACCATTTTTGCGTATGTCCAAGTCAATCCCCAAATTTCAACTCGATGTCCGCAACATGAATTAGGAATAAGTATATCTACTATTCAGGAGGTGTTGAAGCAATACTAATATCATCCTTTTAAAATACATTTAATGCATGGTCTAACTTCTGCAGATGCAATTAGAATCGTATAGGGCCCTTTTTTCTTAAATAAAATATTGTGGAGCGACGAAAGCCATTTTCACAACAACGGTATAGTTAATAGACATAATTGTCACTTCTGTTCGGCTGATAATCCCAGATGGACGCTTTAAACGCATTTCCAAACTATTTGGGGGATAATTGTTTGATGCGGTTTGTTTGATGGCCGCTTGATTGGGCCGTGTTTTCATGAAGTGACTTTGACAGGCGAATAGTATTTAGATTTTCTCCAGAATGTTCTGTTACGGGGCAAAAATTTATTCTCAGTGTAGTTTTAATGTTTAATGTACTTGTTTCTACGTTATGTTGAGCAAGCGAATTTTGGATTAAAGGTATCTATATTAATTTCAATACGGTATCTTCAATTAGGTAGGTAACATTCAATTAATTTGTAGTTATTAACATTAATACCTGTTCTAGTCAATAGGTGGGACCGTAGGTGAGTTGTTAATTTTTCATGTGATGAGTTTAAGAGGATTAGGAACAGATATTTGGGATGTAATAATTCGAAAATAGTTTTTTTATCTATAATAAAGTACAGGGATACTGGCAGTCTGAACATTGGGCCGTGGATCATTCTGTGTATATTATCTTTATTGGAAATTTTCCTTTTCAATGTTGGTATAGACTGTTGATGCGCATAATACTTCCGGCAGAGGTGCTTTGGATTGGAGTGTAATGTGATGTTCTGTCGAGGTTCAGAATATAAGTCTACAACCATCTTCTATTTAGAAGGATTTTTCCAGTCGATGAATTTATATTTTTGTCTACTGTTGGTTTTATGTTGATTTGGAGTTTGTTATTTTGTTTTATATTTTACCTTAATAAGGGATTTTTCGTCACTGTTCCAATCACGCTATAATTTAACCCCACCATCACAAAAGGGTAAGTGGAATGAATTTGTGAACTGAAGTTATTCGATTTTATTGGCATTTGTAGGGTTTTTATGCCAGACGGTAGAGTTGAGAAGTAAGGGGTTGATAATTGGGATTCGCCCTGTGCCCCGTCTTGTCCTCCTAGGGAGAATTTGAGAGCCGATATTTAAGGGAGATTTTTTCCACTGGAACTAGAAGTCAGTCCGAGAACGAAGCAGTAGAGTGAAGATGAAGGGATGAAGCGGTTTTTTTATTTGGTCACTAAATTATAATTTGAGGGTTATCATTGGGTAGTGGGTTTTCTCTAGATGTATTTTTCCTTGATATCCCCGAATACACATATCGATAATTTTCAATGTTTAACTGTTTGAAATCGTTATAACTATTTCGTAGATCAATCCACCTATGTGAGCGCTTGTATTCGATCAGAAGCAGCATCCTGGTGTTCTCTTATGTATCTTGTTTCCTGGTCAATCTACCATAGTGTGGGATTTCACTTACTATGTTTTCTTTATTAAAACAAAATCGGGTACGTCCAGTCGGGAACCCTGGATCTACTATGGTGAGAGTTAATCTTAATTAATATAAGATACTTCTACGCTGAGAAAAAAGATACCTATCGGTAAGAGTTCATCTCAATTAATGTAAGGTACTTCTACACCTAGAAAAGCGATACTTATTTGTTAGAGTTAATCTTAATTAATATAAGGTACTTCTACACTGAAAAAAGAGATACTTATCGGTAGAAGTCCATCTTAATCAATATAAGGTACTTCTCCACTGTGAAATAGTATACTTATCTGTAAGAGTTAATCTTTGTACTTCTACACTGGGAAAATGGGTCATTTGTTTTGTCGATACTAAAGAATGCAGCAATGCTTACAATTTAAAATTTTCTGTGTCTTCTTTGTTTTTTTTTTGTTTGAATAAAACGTGCAACTTCGTAACGATTGGGAATAAGCATCAGTGGGTTGTAGTTAGATCTATCGAGATTCAAACCATCGAAGGGTTTTGTAGTTTAGACTAGATTCTGGTAAACTACTGGCGCGATATAAATGTTGTCTATCACGGGATTGGACTAGTCGGGGTAGTTGTTACGAGTCTTAGCTCTTTGATAGATAGGTAGTAGCTTATCAGCTGATTTTTCAAATTTAACGGTAACAATTTATCCCCATTTGCTTAAGGACATTCCACTGAATGAGAGAGCGACTATGTGGTGCCAACAGGATAGTGAAACTCCTGATTTTACTCAGCGAGTAACGTCACATCTGGATGCGTATTTCCCAGACAGACGGATTGGGAGAAATGGTCCAATACATTGGCCGACTCGTTCATCAGGTATAACCCCGTTAGATTTTTTTCTTTGGGGATATTTGAAAAGATTAGTTTATGTTAAAACTCCTACCAATGTGAATGATTTAAAAAACAGAATCAGAGCAGATTGCCAATCTGTTACACCAGAAAGTATTGAAGCAGCATGCACAAGAAATTTACTCAAGATTTGAATGCTGCATTAATGAAGGAGGACATCAATTTAAGCATCAACTGTAGTAAAAGTGACCTGGTATTCTAATTCTTTTTGTTTTTCAGCTCTCTTTGTTTTTGAAATAAAAAACATTATAAACATTTGTTTGTCGTTTTTAAGTACCTAACACAGAAAAATAGGTATCGCCGAATGTTTATAAGAGAGACCTTCGCAGCAGTGGAACAATATACAGGGTGTGTCAGTGACTTTTCAAAAATGATACCACGTGATCCAAAACGTGACATTGTGGCAAAGTAGCTGATTGCTTAAAATGTGTAATGCTACCTGCGGATTATAACTGCTTTCCATATTGTAGTTCAAATAGTTTTCGAGATATATACTGGCCAAATCCTCGTGGGATACCCTTTATATAAATATAAGAATAAGAATATATAATATTGCAAACATTAAAGCTCAGATATTATTAGCTCTATGGGGATATGCTGAATGACGTTTTCCTATTTTAGATCAGTATAACTATGCAATGATATAGAAAATCAGGTACACTATATCTGCGCAGATCTTTACAATTATTACTTAAAAAGATAGTTTAAAGATTAACCGTTGGATATTGCTATTTGTTTAATTGTAATTATTTCTCTATCAAAATTATATTTGTTCATAGAAATTGAAAATGCTCTTTGAATCATTGAATTATATGCTCCTAATTCCTGTGACATGGGATGAATGGGATTATAGGGAACTATAGGAGTTGGTCGACATAATTTGAAAGATCAGGTCGGAAAGGCCACTGTGGATATGGTTCGTGTGGTGTCGTTTTGAATTTGATTTGTTCAAATGTTTGTAATTTGTTGTTTATTCACCATGTTTAACTGACAAAAGCAATAATGTGGTCAATTTTGATATGTCTCTGGACCGACTGACGAGAGCCCTGATGATGACGTAATGTCCAAAGCGTTTGGCTGAATTTAATGAAATATTACACACTTCTTTACAAATTCATTTATCCTTGTTAAAACTAGAGTGTGTGTGAGTGTGTACACTTCATAATTTGTATTTTTAGTAGTAACTAACTAGAGTAACTAGTAGTTAATACATTTTTATTTAACGTTTACATGACCTTCATCAGAAATAAAAATTTTTCGTTAGAACTAAAAGAAATGGTACAAATTACAAAAAGAATTTTAAGAGCGAAACAAATAAATCTTACCTTCGACAGAACGTTCATTTGATTATTCATATACTTCATAGATGTTTAGGACGTATCACATAACAGAACATAACTCACACCCAAACAAAACGAACATTTTAAAAAAACATGACATTCATTGATGAAAATTTTTATTTAAATATACGAGTATTTGTTCTATACAATGAAAGCAGGTGTAACGAGACTTTAATGTGTCGTTTTTGTGTTGACTGGTATTGGAATGGATTTCATATTTATATAGGGAGTGGTAATAAATGTATTATACTTGGAATGTGTCACGTGTTTCTCTATATTTCTAAATTTTTATAATATTATTATAAATTTTACTAAGATTTTTTGTGTCAGTCTTAAGATTTACGGAACTGGTTTTTCTTTGTATTTCTATCATTTCTATAACTTCGCGTTTTTTGTGTGGTTTTCACTTCGAAGAATTTTTGTATTTTCGAAATCAAATTCGTGTTGGTTTTCTGAAACATGGATAGTGAGTGCCGTTTTGTTTCGTTTTTCATATTTGTGACTATTTATTCTGTTTTTCAAATACTGACTTGTTTGTCCGATGTACATTTATTACCACTCCCTATATGAATATGAAATTCATTCCAATACCAGTCAACACGAAAACGACACATTAAAATCTCGTTACACCTTCTTTCATTGTATAGAACAAATACTCGTATATTCAAATGAAAAATTTTCATCAATGAATGCCATTTTTTTCAAAATGTTCGTTTTGTTTGGGTGTGACTTATGTTCTGTTAAGTGATACGTCCTAAACATCTATAAAGTATATGAATAATCAAATGAACGTTCTGTCGAAGGTAAGATTTATATGTTTTGCTCTTAAAATTCTTTTTGTAACTTGTACCATTTCTTTTAGTTCTAACAAAAAAAATTTATTTCTGATGAAGGTCATGGAAAGACCGAAACGTTAAATAAAAATGTATTAACTAGTTAAATGTCTTTAAAAATGATCCTCAATCCCAAGAATACAAAATAAACAATATATAATTAAATAAAAAAGACCAAGAACCAAAAAAGCGAAACAATATATATATATATATATATATATATATATATATATATTTATATATGTATATATATATATATATATATATAATCTGATAGTTATATAAAAATCCTAATTATGAAGTGTACACACGCACACATACTCTTGTTTTAACAAGGATAAATGTACATGTACACTTCATAATTTGGATTTGTATATAAAGTTTATATATATATATATATATATATATATATATATATATATATATATATATTTATTTTTGACTTATAATCTTCAGTTTTTAATATAACAGTGGCGATCTCTTCGTCAGATTTGGTAATTGTTAGGATATTACTGTCTACTTTCTTTTTGATTGAATATAAAGCTGAAATTTTCTTTTTTTGTATTACGTTCAACCATTGGCGATTCAATATTTTTCAATTAATTGGCAATTTGTGATTTCTAATAGAAAAAATTATTTCAATTAGATTTTAAATCAATGTCTGATTCTGTAGCTAATATTGGCTAAATATTATTCCAAAATTTTGCGGTATGCTGTACATTGAACCTTAATTTGAAAACTTAGTTTCAAATGAGAAACAGATATCCAGGATATCCCCATAGGGCTAATAATATCCAAGCTTTAATATTTGTAATATCATATCTTATTCTTTTTACTATTCATATATATTAAGTCAATCACAAAGTAGGTTACTTTTTGATCTTGCCAAAAATAATTATTTGACCTTTTGTCAATCGGACGATGAAACAACTTTCAAATTTCTTAGAATTTTTAACATTTATTCAATATATTGTGGAGTTATCTAGAAACAGTTAGTATCATTTGATAAAGTAATATGATTAGATTCCACACGGTACGGGTTGAAACAGTAAATGCCGATACAGGGTTCTCAAAATATTCGAAATATATCGAACGAGTCTCTCTCAGGTTCAATCATAACAGTTTTCAGTCGCCTGTATTCGTGAACATAATATAATTTGAAGTACCTACATTAAGATAATTCTATTAAAAGCTAAATAGTATGAAAAAAATGTCTAAGTATAATTTTTTAATTCCAATTCTTTAACAAATAAAGAAAAATTACGGTGAAATTTTATGTGCAATGAAAAGAATAGCTAATGAATATATCCAATTTCACATCCTCTCTCCAATTATAAATAGAAATTTCCTAAAAATTCATAAAAAATGTGTTGTTCTCAAGAAAAACGTTTATTGATATTCTCTGTGAAGCCAGACCTAGTTTCTCTATTTTGTGATACATTTCGGAAGTTTCCTGGTGATTTTTTTAGTTGTATTTCAAAAGAATACTCGTATATGAGTGTTTTAAATGAAACTTATTATTTCTAGATAATTCCACAATATATTGAAAAAATGTTGAGAATTATAAGAAATTTGACAATTGCTTCCATATTAAATATCATCGTCAGAATGACAGAAGTTACATTTCATTTGCTGCCTACCTGAAGTTTGATAAAGATTTTTGTCTAGACCAAGAAGTGATTAACCTTGTGATTGACTTGAGTCAATATTTTGTGGAATTATCGAGAAAAAGAAAGTTTCATTTAAAACAGTAATATGAGTAGATTCCATGAAGTAAGGGTCGAGACAGTTAATTTCATTAGAATAGGTTCTTTAAAGAACAAGAATAAATTATTATTTTGGTGAGAAAATGTTTGAAACAGATTAGACATACATTTATTTTGGAACAAACAAAATTATATTTCTCTACAGTTATAGTTAAAATATTTCTATTGACTCAAATTTGATATTAACTCTATTCATTGCACTTGTGTCATTCACAGGGTGAATTGAATTGCAGAATAAATCAGAAATCAGCTTGCCTTGGTGAATTATTCAATTAACTCCATTAAATATTCGGAAAGGTCTTTTCGAAGTTATGTTTTGGGTGCAGATATGTGGAGAAAAACTAACATGTTTCATTAAAATCAATCGTTCAGGTTGGGAACTTATCTAAGAAGCACCTTTCTTCTGATTCAAACATCACTATTGGAGATAATTGGTTATGTCAAATGTTGATAACATTTCCGAAGCAGTTTAAGAATAAGGAAAATTCTAAATCGGATTAGCGAATCTCATATGCCAATAGAAAATATAAATTTTCAGTCACCACAATTATCTTATTCGACAAAAAAAAAAATACATTTTTATTAGCCAGTAAAATAATCGTATAATTTCAGATCAAAAATTGAGTCTGGACTCAAAATCTTGGTGAATTGATTTCTGGAAAAATAAAATTTGTTTTTGATGGAAATTGAGGTTTCTAGTTCTTATCTGATATTTTTCAAGTTTTCAATGGCACGTTTTCTGAAAAATCACAAGCTGATTTTCTATGTTCTCTTGAGTATGATGTCCGTTGAATGGTTATTCTCAATTTACAAATTAATTCCATGTGTTAAACGACGGAGTTTTTGAACAGAAAATTGAGATAAGCACTCGCAAGAAGAGCCAATAAGTAGTTGGGCTTGATAGACAGAGCTTGTTTCAAACCCTAAAATCCCTTTTGCATTAGATCATTATATATGGCATACGTAAACAGTATATTAACGTTTGGCTCTACTATTACGTGGAAGTTCATAATACTTCGTATACCCAACCAGTCAACTAGAAACAATTATACCTTTATTACGCATCAAGAAATCGCCAATTATTTTATAAATTATCCTGCTTACAGAATCACGAATACGCATAATAAATTGTTCAGTGTTGTGTAAATGTTTATTTTTTTTACAGCGCAGATTTACACTACACCGCAAGAGTATTATATACAAATTTATTTTGTGCGGTGGTCGATTCATATATGTTCTATGTCTTTGCTCTTGTATTCTCATTTTTTTATTCTCATATTCACTTTTATTAAATGTAGTTAGATGAATACATTTATTTTTCATTTTTCACCTAATTTGTAATTTGATGTGTAATTATTAATAATAATAACTTTATTTACAATTTAAATATCAAAAAATATAGGGGAAGGATGTACAAAATGACATAGCGGGGTAAAATGACACAGTGCTTGTATATAGTGGACACATCGTTCGGGAGTGCTCGGAAACGAATATGTTATTGTGGTGTGGGTTCCAGTCATGCCAGTTCACATTATGTTCCGCTTCATCGGTCATAGATGAAGCACGTCCGGTTTTTCAATATTTGATATCAAAGAGTTTTTGGCGCTATATTAAAAACTGCACAACATTTTTAGTGTGAAAAGTTGTTGAAATATGCGTGATAAATTTTGAAAATTAATGTTTTTATGTTGCATATTTCAAATCAGGTTAATAAGTTATTGTTTTGTGAAAAATTGTATTTGTTTGAATTAGGTTTGCGTGGGAGATAGTGGCATAGGTGTAAAGAGCGCAAAATGACACGCTATGTCATTTTACCCGATCATACATAACAAAAAAAATGTGCCTTACAAATGGATAAAAATGCATTCTTTGCAGATTATGCCGCACAGTTACGCAAGAAAGACCAATAGACAATCATGGGATGCTGATTCTATGCTAAAGGCAATAGAATCTGTTAATAAGGGTGAAATGGGGTGGCTCAAGGCATCAAAACTTTACAATATACCTCAAGCAACCCTAAGGAGGCATGCTTTGAAAAAAAATAAAGATTTACAGAAAGGGTAAATACGACTGGGCAGATTTAAACCGATATTACCCATAGAAATAGAAAGGCAGTTAGTTGAGCATTTAAAATAGCTAGAGTCGAGATTCTTTGAACTAACAAGACGGGACGTTCAAGAGTTAGGCCTATAGCTAAGCAGTAAAAAATGAGTTTGAACATTCTTTTAATAACCAGAAAAAGGCCGCTGGAAAAGAATGGTTGGGAGAATTTCGTAGAAGAAATCCAAATATAACACTGCGTAAACCCGAAGCCACATCTGCAGCAAGAGCGCAGGCATTTGATAAACCTCAGTTTTTTAAGGTACTACAGGACATATATATATATATATATATATATATATATATATATATATATATATATATATATATATATATTTCATTAATTTTTCTTGACCATCCTGTATATATATTTTTATGGAAATTTCTTGGAAAAAGGTCATTAAACAAACTTTGGACGTTTCTTTTAATACATTTTTTTATTGATTACGTACGTTTCGACATAATCCTGTCATTATCAAATCACCTACAATAAAATTAAAATATATCATTACAAACAGCAACTACACTATAATTAAAAAGTAAAAACAGTAAAAAATTTTAACTCTTAAAAAACTCATATTTTTGAAAAAGCAATTTTAAATTAGATTTAAGATCTTTTAACCATGTGATGTCCCAACAAACAGGTAATTTATATCATTGTCAATTGAAGAAATTTGATTATTTTAAGAGTTAAAATTTTTTACTGTTATTACTTTTTAATTATAGTGTAGTTTCTGTTTGTAATGATATATTTCAATTTTATTGTAGGTGATTTGATAATGACAGGATTATGTCGAAACGTACGTAATCAATAAAAAAATGTATTAAAAGAAACGTCGAAAGTTTGTTTAATGATCTTAATCCAAGAAATTTCATAAATATATATATATATATATATATATATATATATATATATATATATATTATATTATATATATATATATATATATATATATATATATATATATATATATATATATTATATATATATATATATATATATATATATATATATATATATAATGCAGATGAATCTGCATTATCTACCGTACAGCGCCCGCAGAAAGTGTTTGCCACAAACGGTAGGAAACAAGCAGGTGCAATTACCAGCGCCGAAAGAGGTTTGCACGTCACGGTTGTTTGTTGCATGTGTACTAACGGGAGCTATATTCCGCCTGCCCTAATTTTCCCGCGAAAAAATATGGAAAGAGAGTTAACTGGCCATACACCTGCAGGAACTTTATGTATTCCGCAGGAGTCTGGCGGGATGACTGATCAAGTATTTTTACAATAGCTGCAGCATTTTTAAAAATATGCCAAGTCATCTCGCACAGAAAAGGTTCTGTTAATCGTGGATGGACATTCAAGCCACAAATATCTTGATGCTCTTCTTTACGCCAAAGAAAATGGCATTGTGTTTTTATGTTCGCCACCTCACTGTACACATCGCATGCAACCTCTTGATGTTGCATTCTTCGGTCCACTCATAAAATATTATGACCAAGAAATAACCAAATGACTTAAAACTCATCCTGATCGAGTTGTGACACAGTTTCAAATTGTTGGTCTGTAAAATGAAGCCTATGGAAAAGCAGCTACTGTTCAGAATGCTACTCATGAATTTGCCAAAATTGATATCTACCCAATAAAACCCGATCTGTTTACCGACTTCATGTTTCAAGCATCTGAAACGGCAAACATTGCAGATTATAATGGTATTCAACCAGCTTCAAACGTTCATATTGATAACAATGCACAACCTGGACCTTCCTCTTCTACCATAGAACCTCCTACTTCTACAACGGCTCAGAAAAACTTACAAAATCCAACCATTGGCGTTTCACTTTTGCTTACCCCAGCTGATTTGCCATGGAAAAAAGGGGTACTTCTGATCTAAACTCAACTCCAAATTTGGAAGAGGCTAAGGAAAAAACAAACCAAAATTGGAGATCCCAGAAAAAGAAAAAGAACCGTAAAAAAAGTCGTTCAAGAATCCGAGTCGGAAACAGAGAGAGACCCTTTTTCTGCTGATGAAGAAAATGATGATGCTGCTTGTACAGAAATGAACAAATTTTCTTAAAACGGTGAGTTGTGCATGGCTATGCTGTTGTTCGTGTCAAAAGTGGGCTCATGCTGATTGTGCTGGGGTAGACAAGAATGAAAGTTTTGTTTGTGAGCTTTGTACCAACTAAAAATTTATAAACAGTATTGATGTGTCATTTTGCCCCCGCGGGTGGGGTAAAATGCACTTTTCTTATTAATTTTTGTATGTTTTGCTAAGAGTCTATATTTTGTCCTATTTTGTTAAAACCTTATCTGAAGTGTTGCAAATACGTTAGCTTATGTTTTGTCCATAATTTAGTTAAAAAAATGTTTTTTTAGATACAAAAAATCCATTTTCTTAAAATGTATGTCATTTTATACACCCTTTCCCTACATTTTATCCAGCTTAACGGTAAATAAAGTAGTAGACTCTATAAGTTTATAACACTTGTATCGAGCCAAGCAGGAAAATAAAATAGAAATTACACAAATATTAGAATACTAAAAATTAGATATCAAAAGACAATAGTAAAAATCAATATGTCATGTGATAAAACCAGAACTAGACAATACCAACCACACATTTAACATATATTTAGATGAAGAACCAAAGTTCACGGAATAAAATCGCCATAAATATGGGAATAATTGAACATTACGAAATTGCAAATGTTTATGTTTTTACCAGATCATGAATTTTTGTTCTGGGTAGACTTAGAATAATTTTTTTCAACTGACGTTCATATAAAAAGATGTTTTTTCAATTATAATCGGAATTAAGTTGTACATTTTTGGAGCTAGAAATAGGTAAGACCTCTACGTAAGCAGCATCTGCAAAAGTGGCCGTCTTAAGAATTTTTAGGTCATGTATCATGAGTATGAATAACCGAAAAGGAATAATATGATTTATAATATTTTATACAAACATTATAATATTATACTTGTCTAATATTTAATGCTTCGGTCTCTGTAAATAACTCATCAGTTGGATATTTTGCGGCTTTCCAATTATGAACTTCGGACATTTTCTGGAAGATCTTGAGTGTTTCTAGGTATGACTTCAAGGCAGTACTCCAATTGATAATTTCATGTCGTAAGTGTCTTAAATCACCATACTCAAAAGTAGATTTTGAATGAAATCTTGAGGAATTGCATTCTCCTGTATTACAGTTCGAAGCTCTCCGTTCTTACTTGGCACGGGATGCTCTTGTAGGTTTTTTTCAGCACACAAGTGACTAATCATTTGTCCAATCACTTCCACAAGTTTGCTTTATTCCTACCAATGCTTACCTTCCTACACCACCATGCGGCCACCTTCAAAGCTAACACTCACCATAAGATTGTAGCTGACGTACTATCGTCCAATTCTTCTGTAGACGTAGTTTCGTCCATCTGACTTTCATAATTAAATTCCAGTGTTACCTGTTTAGAGAATATCTTTCCATTGCTTGAAATTTCACTGTGCAAGAATTCTTACAAATTCTAATGAAAAATGTTTGGGAATGTTGAGAAGACGTGAAACTTTGACAGGTTGTCATGGCTTGAGGTCTGCTGTTTTCTAACTAACGTTAACTTATTTCCCATTCAGTAGCTCATTTGTCATACACATATCATCACGATCTCGTGAAAAATTAAGAACCAAGAAGCCATCATTGCTTGATTTTGTAGACCTTTTACGCCTTTGATCGAATCCTCTGACAAAATGTCCAGTTTGTTGAATACTTTTTAAAATGTTCGATACAGTAATTTTACTTTGTCAGAGACGTCGTGCGATAATCTCTTGTTCCAATTCTTCGTATGCGAAATTTCCAATTTTCAACTCAAATGCTAATCTCAACCACGTTGTTACTTCTGCATATATAACACAAGCGTTTATATTCGCTTAATATTTACTTATGTCAAAGTTACCGAAGACAATTCCAAATTATTTTGAAACAAAAGTGATAATCAAAATTCTTCGAAAGCTTCACCCACGAGTGTATATTGCGTGGGAGTAAGCAGTTAAAAACTTTCCAGTTAGTGAAACAAAAATATCAATACAAACATGTAAATATTTACATATTGAAGGAATAGCAGAATATTCCATTCGTAAGACTAAAGGTGAATTATTTGTGTGGAAAATGCAAAAGTTACTGATGACAGCATCGTATAAACAAAGGCATCATGGAAGTAATACATGGAAGTACATATTCGAGAGATTAAAACGGAATGTTCCCCTGTTATGCCAGAATATAACTTTCAATGTATGTCGAATTAAACAAAAATATTGTTGCTAAGATTGTCAGATATTTGACGAATAATACTGTAGCATGATAAAATCACGATGCTTTTGTATTATACTATAACACACTGGGGTAGAATAATTCGGTTAATTCACCTACTGAGTATGCAACAACTTTATACACACTTCTGTACGATTGGTTGCATAAGTGAATTAACTTCGCATTTTAAAATTATTTAAGCATGTCCTTGAATAATGGGATTTAAATAACGAAATGAGTGTCAAGAGTAATATTTTTATTGATCTTTTTCATGTAATTTAACTAATCTACGAGTATATTATCGTTTTATGTTGGGATTTTTTTTGATTGTCAGTAGTAACACTGATCTGAGGTGTCAAAAGGAACATGAAGATGAAACTTTGGCTTTGGAATCACTTGTCTGATACTTTTTGAGCTGCAAGGCCGAGTGTCAATTGTCGTAGAATAGAAAATGGCCCATGGCACGTGGGTCATTACATTTATTTTTGGAACTATCATGGTGAATAACCCTTGGTCACTACTGCATAGTTTTCGCACACACTTTTTTTGCCCACACTTTTTTGCCACATGTATATGTTTTTGAACAGTTTTGTGGGTCTTGGTAATCGTTGGTAGATATGATGATCAGGTTAAGATTTTAAGAAGCCTCAAGTTTCGGATGTTTCCAGTATGAGATATCTTTTCGTATGGATAGCTGATAAACTATAGTACTTCATTCATAGTAGTAGAAACGTGACGTATCTCGAATGGCGTTAGCATTACAAAGCAACAAGAGCTCGTGATGGCGTTTTGCTTCATGTGATGATGTTGCACCAATGGTTTGTCGGTGACACTTGCGAGATAATTCCGTTATGGACAATTGTTCTTGGAAGGATGGCTGAATCTTGTTTCACAAGTCACATGTGGTTTGTCAATTAAGCTGATTGACGTTTAATAGTTTAGTTTAATAGGACACTAACCGCGAGTAGCATTCAAAGTTTTATTTGTTTTCATCCAAATTTAACGACATATTAACTTTTATATTTTAATATTTTGATATTAAGTAACTTCAAATTCTTATATAGACGTCTATCAACTCATAATATCATTATTGCATTCTTTCAACTTTGTTATGTTGAAATATTAATTTTATCATTGCATACTGCCCTGAATCTACATTTCAGATCAATTTTACTTGATAAGGGACACTCTTTATCTATTTGGTGACATTTTATTAATTATTTCAGTTTGTAAAGCTGTGACTGGTATACTACTTACATGTTACTAAGAATTTTATGTATTGTACATGATGTTGTCAGATAGTTGATAACATTAGAAACTGTTAAACATTTCAAATTTAACCATCCATTGATAACTAATTATCAGTTCGTGATTAGTGTCGGTTACCTTGTATTCATTGGAACAGGTTATGGCACTGTCAGTCCAAGGTATCCTTTTCAAGATACCCTTAAATTTCATTAAACAGATTCATTGGCAATATAATGTGTTTCATTTGATTCACAAACATAGAAGCAAAACAATGTAAATAACATATTTGAGAAGTCATGATAGCTAATTTATTCACTATTGGTTTCTTGATTGATCAGTAAGGGTTTCTTGAATGTCCTACTAATCAAGTGGCGCCTAAAAAAATAATACAGGACCACTGATCAAATATTCCCAACTACACTCACGACCTTATGCTCTCTGACGCATAGCGAACCTTCGGCATTGTTACCTCACTTCATGTAGAAACAACAACAAGGTAAGGTTACAATAACCTAAACTTTACGCGATGTCATTAAGTTCATTGATTATTATTCAACGTTGTTACTACTAATTGCATAAAGGTATATTTACAAATATCCAAGATATGAGAATTCATGATCCCTATTTGGAAAAATCTACACTCATCAGTGAACATGAAACTTTTTATAAAAGGTGAATTATTGTTCACCTTATCCAAAAATTTATCCGAAGCTCCTTGTCTATTTCACGCACAACTTCAAATTTTTGATACCTGAATGAATAGATGCCATTCTTTTTAAAAAATCTATGAAATGAATCTCTTTACAATGAGTTTGTTTCTGTGTAACTCAAAGATTTGTACTTGGTTCCACAACTGAATAATAGTAGTTGAAAAGTGGTAGTTTTCCAGCGAGGGTGAATTTTTGATTCCCTAGCGAGCAAAGTGAAGCGAGTGAATCAAAGGACCCCGCACTTCTCTTATGGAAACGGGAGCAACGTCAAATTGTATGAATTTTTGATATGTACTGGTATTTAATGTCCTGATCAAAAGTCTTGATGGACCCAACCTTGTCCTTTGGCCAGATTTTGAGATACAGGGCGATGGAGTTAAAAATCAAGATTTTTTTAAAACGGTCCCCAAAAAGTCCATCTTAAATATTTTTTTATGTTAGTGCCAAATATATTAGGACAAAAAACAAAGCTATTAGCCAAAATAAAATATCTGTTGTGTACAGGGTATTTCGTGCTTTTACAGGGCTGTTATTTTTAAATTACGTATTTTTACAATGGAAGAAAGCATCAAATATCATTAACAAAAATCACCGTCAAAGTTTCTAAATATTGCATATAGTGTAGATATCGACGTCCTAGTTGAAAGTTCTCATTGGTGAAAATATATCCTAAAGCTACGTTTGGAAATATTGAACGCTTAGTTTACAAAATATCATTTTTTAGTAATACAACATAAATTCAAAATAAAAGAAATATTGTAAACTAAATATTTTTACACACTGTCTTGGATTATATTACAACGTTGAATTATTGGGAGGTAGACTGCCTTGAGGTTGTGAGATTACAAAATCAA